>JACDOX010000344.1:206491-308680 GCA_014549065.1 Cardinalis cardinalis | reverse complement strand
AAGGGAAGGGAAGGGAAGGGAAGGGAAGGGAAGGGAAGGGAAGGGAAGGGAAGGGAAGGGAAGGGAAGGGAAGGGAAGGGAAGGGAAGGGAGGAAAAAGAAAGGGAAAAGGAAAAGGAAAAGAAGGGGAAGAAGAAAGAGAGAGAAAGAAACTGTGAAGTTCATTATGTTTCTACAGGTGTATAATGATTACGAGTAAAATTCTAAACCGTTGATTAGTTTAACTCAGGAAAAAACTATAAGCCTCTAATGACCACAGATAATGTTGAAATTTGCATAAATACTTTGATCCTGTTCTTGTGGGTGATAATAGGTATGGCCCTGGTATTTTTTATTTTCTAAAATAACTGATGCACAAAGAGTACCACTTTAATGACAAGAGATTTCCCTAGGCTTACCATTTGAAAATGTCAATTTCTTAGTAAGAATGTCAGTGGTATATACTTAGCAGTGATGAATTTAGTTTTTTAGGAGCTATTTCAATTGCTGTTCAATTATGTGATGTATGTTAAAGAAACTGTTGCCATGCACTGTCATTTTAACAGACTGGCTGATGGTGGTGCCACTTTCAACAGCAGTAGGTGGACTTGCATGTGGGGCAATTTATTCCATTTCAAAGCTGCAATGCAATACATAAAATATTAGTGTTAACATCCCAAAATAAATCTTGACATTCTATGCTGAAACAGAATTTAATGTTCTCATGCTAGGTTAAGCTTCCCATTCATAAAGTCTAAAAGGAGGAATTGTGTTTGTCTTTGTGAAGGCAAAAGCTACAGCAAAATCATCTTATTCTCTTCTGAGAGAGAATTTATCTAACAAAACCATATGGGAAACTTTTCCTTGAGTTTTTCAAGTGTTTGGTGTAGCAATCATTGAAGCAAATCAAGTCTGCATTTGGAGGTTGAGTAATTAAATTATGGATGGTTGGACAGAAGATTTGCTCCCCTACAGGCAAGGACTTATGACCTGACTTAACACACACACACACACACACACACACACACACACACACACACACACACACACACACAATATTTGATAACTAAATCTGAGCATATTTCTTTGTGCAGAAGTCTTAAATTAATTTTCCTGTGTTTTTTAAGAATTTCTTTAACCATATGTAACTGAGGAGAATGGCATGTTGTTTCCTAACCTAACTAATTAAGTTATAGTAAGTTCTATCTTTCTTTTGCAGAATGGCTGCTTAATGTCTTTAATTTGTGGCCTCTTGCAAGTGGTACATCAAATATTCACAAAGAAATAACATAGGTGTAAAAAAAAAACAGAAATCAACACAAAGTTAATTTGTTTTGAATTAAGACCAAATTGAATTACAATATGTGTAAATGTTGGATCCTATTACTCAGTTTGTTCTGTGACTCTCTATTTCTATGAAGCTTTTAATTTCCATCCATTTAGTTAAGGGATGTTAATAATAATGGAATTTCATTGTTATACTTCAGAGTAATCTATAAATTACTTCCTCTGAACTTTTTTTTTGTTTCTCACTGATGTCCTAATAATTTATGTACACTGCATTTTATAAGTGTGTTCCTGAGGTTGGGTATCATTGTTCTGCAAGACATCCCATAGACCCTATTTTAATACTTAGATTTAAAATGCTAGAACTAATGATAATAAATGGACATCTTGTTTAACAGCTACCTTATTATGTACTAAAAAAATTAATTGCTTTGTTTTTCCTGTTTGTTTGTGGTTAAGATTTTTCTAACTCATAGTAGAGCAGCAGACAATATATGTTTCAGATGGAATGTAGATGTTGGTAGTCCACTGCCCTCTTCCACTTAGATGTTTTACCACTCAGTGGCTCCACACAAGCAAATATGAATTCAGTCAAAGTTCTCAATTCAAGGGCTAAAATGAACAGTTTTCTTCAGAGTGACTTGTGCTCCCACAATGGCATTCCTTAGTTCTCAGACTTAATAAAAGGGATTTCTAGGAAGTCTTACCTTCAGCTGCATGAACATTGGTGAATATCTCTAACCATGCCAACCAGTAAGAAGGGGAGATAAAATACCCATTCCAAAATTATATAGTAGGTCAGCAGGGTGAATTACAATCAACAAACCAAACTGTGTAAAATTCATCTTATTAATTTTCAGTAACAAAAACTTCTGATGGCCTGAAGTACCATTCTTTATATGTTAGGACAGTCTCTTACCTACTTTCACTGTCAAATATTGCAAGGTTTGGAATATGGTTTACCCACCAGAACAAGAAGCTACTGAAGGAGGATGCACAACTAAGAATTAAAAGCATTTATCCTTGTAACAATTAAAATAAAGTGGCATAGTTTATTGCTAAATTTAATATTTTCAGTAATGACAGAGGTAGCGAGATCAAGGGTATCCTCAGCAAGGTTGCTGATGGCACAAACCTGAGTGGTGCAGTTGATTCGGTCTAGGGAAGGAATGCAACCCTTGGGAGGTTTGAAGATGGAGGATGCTGGATGCTTGATAGACTTGAAGAATGGACCGATGTGAAGCTCATGAAGTTCAACAAAGCCAAATGAGAGTTCCTGCACCTGGGTTTAAGTGTCCCCCCCCCCACGCCCCATATCACGCCTGCCAAGAAGAACTTGGGGGTGCTGGTAGATGAGGCCCCCACCTCAAGAACTCCTTCAAGCTCCAGGGTCCCCAACACAAGAAAAACATGGTCCTGCTAGGAGACTGGAGTAGGGCCATGAAAATTATCAGAGGGCTGGAGCACATCTCCATGAAGACAGGCTGAGAGAGTAGGTATTGTTCAGCCTGGAAAAAAAAATTTAGGGAGACCTTATTGTGGCCTTTTCATAATCTCCTTAAGGCCTATAATGGAAATTTTAATTCTTTTTTCCTCCAAGAATCTGTAGTGGTGGAACAAGAGGTGACAATTTTAAAGGTAAACAGGTTCTATTTACATGTTCCACTCCTAGAAATGATCAAGGTTATGTTGTATGGGGGTTTTGGCAATGTGATCCTGTAAAAAAAGTCCCTGCAAAGAGGGGCATTGATTGAACTGGTTTTCAAAGGTCACGTGCAGCCCAAAATGTTATATGATTCTATGATTTTTTAATTTCTAAAGGAAGAGATAAAGTTTTAAGGAGTTGTGACCGAGGAAAATTTCAATCACTTGAAGTACTCATGAGAGACTGGGGCTAAAGCAAAATGTTTATGATTTCTTGTTACATGTTCCCTAATAAGTATGCTTATTGAAGTAAGGAAAAAAGGTATATAGGACTAATATTATCTTAAATATGTTGGAGATATTATCTAGGTGATAGTTCATCTGAGTTTGCAATGTCCTTCTAGGGTTTATCTCTTCATTTTATAATGATCTTGTATTTAGATTATGGTAATCAACAATCTATGGATCCTAATTATGCTATAATTTAGCTATTTGAACCTTCTCATCTTTCTCTTTTTATTTTTTTCTTTCTGTTTAAATGAATCTCTTAACTCATGGACTGCTACTGCAACACATACAGCATGTTCTGGAGAGGACTACATAAATACATGAAGTTTCAAGAGGGAAATCACAGATCACAAATCATAGGCACTCTGCAGTCAGAAAATGCTTGCCTAATTTAGAGGTTGTGTTCTTTATTCTTCACTGAAAGAAGTACCTCTGCTCTGAGGAATACTCAAGAACATGATTGACCTTAAGCACTTGTTAAAGATAATAACATGGTTACATGCTACCCTGTGTAGAATTTATTTATGTATACATAAGTGCTTTCCAGAATCGGGGCTATAGGTTTATTGCTTTGTGGCACCTTACACCTACACAGCCAGGGGTAATGTAAGTTTGTGGTCATGGCTTAACTCTCAGAATATTTTCCCACACATGTCCAATAAAAGAATCAGCTGAAAGCAAAATTGTCTTGTGACATTGACATGATGATTACTGAAGATTTTAGCATCTGCAGTATTTTACTATTTTGCCATATTGTAATATAATGACCACTTTGTAACAGTGTAATGAAAATATGTATTATGTGTAAAATACTGTATCCACCATCACAATGATGTTTTAATGATAGGCTCCTTGGATTGGGAGGATACTCTTCACAATCATTACAATAAATGAATATATTACAGATAACTAGGCTACAACAATAGTACTACAACACTAAGACTTATTCAGTGAAGTGGCTTTATTTTTCATCTATCAAATGTGAAGCAAGGTTCTGTCTTCACAAAAGATGCTTATGCTTACTAAGTTCTTTTTCATTTTACTATCACTTGGAGATTTTATGTGGGCTATGATTGCCCTCTCTTGGTTCTTTCTCCTCTCAATTCTAAAACATTTGGATAGTATAATAATAGGTGGAAGTTCGTACTAAATTTTAGGGTTTTATTTTTCTTTCAGGTGCTGGATTAAATAACGGCCAGTGGCATTCTGTATCCCTCTCTGTCAAAAGGAATCGGATCAGTGTAAGAGTAGACAATGATGTGACCTCGTCTGCTCATGCCTTCATACCTCTGCAGATTTATTCAGATGTTTTCTACTTTGGAGGTGAAATATCGTTGTTTCTTTATAAAGGCAATATCCAACAGTTACACATCAATTTTCCCTGACATATCTAATCAAATGAAAATAATTATTTGGCTTGCTTCAAATCTTCTTTGCCTAACTTGGTTCAGGCACTGTTCTGATATTTTCAGTTTTCTTTAAATTTTACCATGTTGGGTAAAATAAATCACCACCTTAAATTCTTGGTCACTTTTTAGATAACTTGTATTGTGCTCTGATAATTTAATATAGTCTGGCTGGCAATCAAACAGACACACAAAGGTTTCTCTTGCTGCAGACTTATTGTTTTGACAAATGAATATTTTGGAGAGTCTTCCACTGGAATGACTTCAAGTTTTCACCTTAAGTAAATGCTTGTCTTGTAAATACCCTCTTTGTACATAGACCTTTTTGGTTTGTTTTTTTTTTTTTTTTGTTGGTTTTTTTTTACCACAGTGATATTACTTTTCTACGTTTCATGAATATAATTTGTGCCTAAAAATCAATGTGTACATATGTCTTCATTTCTCTAGGCATACCAACAGTCGTCTGCCATCAAGGGATTATGTCATTAATGACACGTATTGTTATTGATAGAGTGGAGCAGATTGTTCTGTTATTTATATAATTCTTTTGGGAATGGGCTGCAAAGTAGCAATGATAAAAACTTCCTGAGTGTGTTGGTTGTTTGCCTAATGCTTCCTCTCTTTTAAACATTAATGGTTAAATTATTAAATTATTAATTATTTAATAATGATTCTGAACTTTCTGTGAAAACTGAGAAGGTTATCTACAAACCACTAAATGAGTATGGACCCAGTCATTGTTCACTGTTCACTTCCCTTGAAACAACAGCTTTTAAATAAATTTCATGTTCACAGACATGCACTTAGTACAGTAACTGCTACATGAGCATTCATATGAATTTTCACATCTGGCATGTACCCTGTAATACTAAAAATACCCCTTGACTTGGCTAGTAATCAGCAAAAGCAGAGAAAGATGCAAAATATTAGTCTTGAATAACCCTTGCATGTTGGCACAGGTTCCCAGATCTCTGATGAGGTGATTTTCACCATTGCAGGGTTGATTGCACAAATGAACAGTTCAGAAGGGATGTGGGGATCTACAAAAAGAAGCCTATTCAATTAAGTTGTAGAAGGACACTTATATTTGTGTTTTGCAGTGTGGAGAGGACAAATTAATTCTATACTGGAAATAGCAAGTGCATATCCATCCCTCAGATTCTCTCATCTCAGCCTTATCACTGAAATCTGCAGCTCATGCATCTCATACAAAGTTAGGGAATTCTAGAAGTGGGTTTCTGAGTTTAGAAAATTCTTTATTAAATTTTTATGTTATATGCCACTGTCAAAATGCAGACAATGCATTTTTACTTTCTTTCCAAGTTTATATGAATATTTACCATGTTTGTGCTGTTTGTTAAAATATGAGTATCAGCCTTTCAGGGGAGATGTCCTGGGGACATGGTGATTTGTTTACTTGTTTTAATGAATACAAGTTATGCAAGAAATGTGTGTGTTTAACTAGGAAAATGTGTAATAAACATGAAAATATTTTAGTGTTATGTCAGCACAATTTCTAGTCATGCCATCATCAAAGATCTCTAACCTCTCTCAGTTCTTGTAATAAAAACTCGCTGCGACTATAAGGGAAAATGAGATAATTTAATTTTGCAATAAGTGCATAATATCAATTTACTGATTAAAGGATTTCCTTTTATCTTTAATATCCAGTCTACAATTGTAAGGAAACACAGTTTAATTAATGTTAATGGTATTTGTCTCTTCTCTAACAGAGGGCAATTTTTGAAAAAGAAACACCAAGAAAAATATCTGACACACAGTAAAATAGCTATGCCAAAAATTTTTAAACTTTTTCTACTTTCTCTGGCCTTTATTTATTTATTTGTTTGTTTGTTTATCTATTATTTATTTATTTAAGCTCTACTGGAAGTATTTCGTTCTCAAATGAGCATCATATTTTTCACCAGAAATGACAGAATTTATGTTACTGTTCAACTGTAGAATGCTGTAAGGCATGTGGTTAAACTTGTAATTCATTTGTCTAACTGTGTTTGGTACTGAAAACTTACTGTGCTCTTATTTTTACTTTTTCAAGTTTGCATATTTGTTGTTCTTAAAGCAACACACCAAGTAGATAAAATCATTTGCCTTTAGAAACATGATAACAACTTGAACAGTTTGGCTCCTGAGCAGATTTATGAACACTCCAAGTCTATCAACTTGTAAAATTTCAGTTTTAATGCTTTTTCTAGTCTAAATTTCTCAAAAATATATCTATTCTATTTATCGTATTGCACACTTATTTGAATATATTTAGTAGTTTCCAATATCATTGTGCTTTCCTGTATCATAAGCCTCTTCACTCTCTTTACAGGACTTCAGAAGTACTCATTAGCTCTGTGGAACAGAAAAGTGTCTTAAAACTCATTGCTTTCTAACATCCTAAAATACGAAAGTCTTGAAATGCTGTGAACCAGAATGCAGTATTGTTTGACTAAGATCAAAGGATGACCCTTGTACATCGTTGCAGAAACAACAATACCCCTTGGAAGAAAGACAAATAAAGCATTGTAGTGTAGTCTTTACCTGCCACTGGGAAAAACTGCTCAATGTACATGTTTTAAATCAAATCTTTACTACAAGTAAAGATTTGGCAATTAGTGAACAAGGCATTTCAGGACCAGTAAGATGATAGATAAACCACAATATTAAATTTTTAGAGTGTGTACATCCAGATGGTATGTAGTCTAAGCCTAAGTTCTAAGCAAGTCTTAGATCAAGATGTACTGGGATATGACCACTCAAACCTTGTACAGCTGCAAAGATGGAAATCTTATAACTTCTTGGGGCAAATTGTTCTGATATGGACCACTGTCACAATAAAAACACTTGTTGCTTGCGTCTTATGCCTTATGATCCAAATTTGCAGGTTTATAGTTTTGTCCTTTGCCTCTTGTCCCATCACCATGTACTGCTGGAAGTAGTCCTGCTCTATATTCTCTGCACCATCTTATTTTCTCTTCTTAAGACTGAGCAGGCCTAGAGATCTTAGCCTCTCCTCATAACTGCATTCACCTTCCAGCCATCTTGGAGGCCTCCTCTGGCCTCACTCTAGGACACTGATGTCCTTCCTCCCCTGTAATGGGGAGCCCAGAACTACAGCACTCTCGATATGGCCTCACAACTGCCATGTAGCAGGAGGAACCACTTCTCAAGACTTGCTGACTATGCTCTTGGTAATACATCCCAGAATGGCATTGGCCTTCTGCACTGCAAGAACACTTCCCCAGATCATATTCCACTTGATGGTCACTAGGATTTCAGGCCTCTCTCTGTACAGTTATCCTCCAATTTGGATTGTTGCATGGACTTGCTTCATCTCAGATTAAAAATCTTGATCTTGTTCTTAATGAATTTCATGGCAATCGTGTCCAGGTCCCTTTGAGTTGCAGCCCTGCTCTCCTACATTTTGTCCCTGCCTCTGGTTTGGTATCAGTTGCATGCTTGCTGAAAGCGCCTGCATCCAGGTCATTGATCAAGACATTATAGATGTCACTACTGATCTCTAAAGAATCTTCTGCTCTGTGATCATCAGCTGGACTTTGCAGCATCAAGTGCCTGCTTGTCCCACCCATATATATTGTGAATCTGGTGACAGGGACACTATAGAAAACTGTCAAGTCTTTGCTAAAGTCATGATATGCAATGCTCAGTGTTCTCCCTTTATCTATACTGTTTGTCACTTCAGCAAAGAAAACAAAGGCCTCAGTCAGGCATAATTTAACCTTGAAGCTAAAGTTAGCCAGTTAACTTCTTGTCCTTTGCATGTTTAGAAATGGCTTTAAGAAGTTTTGCTCAGTGAATTTGCCGGGCACCGCAATAAGACTTAATGGCCCTCTAGTTTTTTGAAGATGGGTGTAACTTTCCCAATTATCAAGAAGTTCAGCATATTGCCAAGACCCTATGAGGATTAAAATGTTAATGAATTCACAATGACAATGGCAATGGTTAAAATGGCATTGATCCGCTCCTGCAGCATGCTCAGGTACACCTTGTTCCTTTGCTGTGTTCCTTTACCATGGATTCTGCATTCTTTTTTTCATACTCTGCTAGGATATGGGAATCCTAAGGATCAGTTTTACTTCCTCCTTTCCAGTAAAAGGAAACAATTCTTCTCTAGACCCTTGTCACCAAGTCCCCTGCCCCATGAGATATATGGATAATATCCAGAATCTCATTAGCCTTCCTTTTCTTACTGTTGAACCTCCAAAAATTTTTTTTGTTGTACTTCAACATCTTTTATCTCTTCTTGCTTTCCTAAGTGCATTCCTAGACACACAGGTTATGTCTTTGCATTCCCCTATATGTTGCATGTCCCACTTACCACATTTTGCGTGCCTTCTTTTTGTGTTTGCACTCACTCAAGAGTGTTTATGTGTGCAGGCCTTATGCCACACTTGATTAACTATTTTGATACTGCTATGGACTTCTCTTCTGCTCTGAAGACCTTTTTTGTTGTAATCTGTCCAGCCCTTTTGATCTCCAAGGCAATTTTAGGCAATTTTTAATGGTATCCTCAAAACAGATCCTGAACAGAAAAATTTTGGCTCTTCAGAGGTCAAGGGTTATAATTCTGGAGTTTATTTCTTTCTCTCTTCTCTGTGGCTGATAAACTCCACAGCTTCACTTTCTTGTTTGCTGTAACTAAGCCTGTCCTTGGTTTTACATTTTCAATCATTTCTTCCTTGTCCATGAGTAGCAGGTTCAATGGAGCATCTCTCCTAGTTGAGTCATTGATGGTGTGCAACGAGAAGTTTCAGTACTTTACAAAATATTCTTAACAGCTGACAGAGTAAAATCACTTTAGTTAGTAACTGGTTTTGGGGATTTTTTATTATTTCACTTCAATTGTGACTTAAAACTTGTTCAAATCATGTGACTTTGTGTTGTAACCTAACATTCTGTTCATATCTTGATTCTACTCATTGCTTTGGAGCTTTTGTTTAGGTTATCCTTAAACAAAATTTTTAGTGATATTTTGCATATGCTTTCAAAACAGTAAGACTGCAGAGAAGTATTTCTTTTCAGTCATACAACCATGGCTTTTCAGAAGAGCTTCTGGCTAAAGTCCCCCAGTCACAAAGTTTAAAATGTGTAGAGGTTATAAAAGTTCAGTTTACTTTTGGAGTATATAATGTTTTTCAATAAAATACTTCTTTTCAGCTCCGTTTTTTTTTTTTTTTCAGGCTGTCCTAGCAGTGGAAACATTTCTGAATGTAATACCTCATTTGGTGGTTTTCAAGGATGCATGCGACATATTTCCATTGATAATAAAGCAGTGGATATGATCTCTATTCAGCACAACGGTTTTGGCAATTTCAGTGATCTTCAGATAGATTTATGTGGCATTACAGACAGGTGAGAAAGTAATGTTTACTCATTAATTTATTTATGCCTATGTTTTGTTTCTAATAGTGATTTGATGACAAATAACAGAACACTGTTACAAAAGAACATGCTGTTTCTTTTGTAAGAATTTAGAAATCCTGAATAAATGCAGAATATGTAGCATATAGCAAATAGACTTCCTTTTACTGCAAATAAAATTAAATTTGAATAAAATTATTTTATGTTTCTGAAAAATTTAAATATCTTGCTTTCTTCTCAAGTCAGGTGCAGACACAAATCCCTTACTGCAACCTGTAGTCCCATCCACCTTTTAACATACTATGTTTTTTACAAGTTACTGCTGTTTCCTCTCCTCTACTTCTCCAAAAACACAGTAGATAATATCCATCACAGTGAGTGAGCAATTTTCTTTTAGACAATGTCAGAAATAATCTCCTAACCTGCAATTAGCATCTATCTAATAGAATGGCTAGTCAAAGTGTCCCTCCCCAAAGGAAAGTCCCTCCCCAAAGAGGGATTCATTCCCTGTAATAGAAATGCTTGAAGCAAAGACATTGCTGGACTTCAGTGTAGTGACAGCAGAGCGGGTTGCAGAACAATACAAGCTGCTGAGAAGAGACGAGTGAACACAGAAACAGTCAATGGAAGGAGAAGTTTTATTCTGTAGACTCCAGAGAATGCAGTCACAGACAGTTACGCTGTCTTTAATCCCAAAGTGTTTTTCTTGGACATAGCTGAAAGGCTGTACTGAAAGGACACAGCAGACAGAGGAGAAATTATGTACTTTTGAATAATTCTTCCTCACTTTCTAAATTTCTAGTCCTCATAAGATGTCTTTTAGTTTCAGAAAGTCTGTCTTTTGTAGTATAAGACTTACTAAAAGTTATATCTTTTTTGGAAAACACAGTAGGCAGAGATCTGCTTTAAGACAATAGCCAGTTTCAGGATCAGTCACACAACCTTACTTCTGTGACCTGCAATCCCCTCCTAGAGATAACATGGTGTACAGATATCCATGTTCTTGTGGGAATCCATAAAAATCAGAGAGTTTTAGGAAAGCTAAGAAAGCAGGCCTTAAGCAGAAGTTATGGGAATAGATGCTAAAGTAGCAAAAAAGATTTCTAGGCTGTGGTGCAGACGTGAGAAATAGAACAATAAGCCTATGTTAGTCCACCTTCTAAGTTGCAACAAGTTTATTTAATGTATATTTTAGAAGGTTAAATATGAATAAAGCTCTGTACTTAGGCTTTTATGAACAAGCTATTGTGTTGAGAATAAGCCCTTATTGTTTTAACCAGAATTACGTATGCTTCAAATTATTAGATAGAACTACTGTCAATGTGCTTTTCCTCTATGGGATTAGCTGAAACCTACTCTGAGACTGTCTTATGCTATGTTGTAATATTAAGTTTCTTTGGCATTCTGTAGAAGCAGTGAGATGGTCAAATCTTTTGTCTCCATTGTCAAAACAATGTTATGAGACTGATGTGAAAAATAAACCACTCAAGGAACTGATTCCGAGTGTCTCGTCCTGTTCGTGCTGTATATAAACTGTCAGCGTGCAAATAGTTTTAATGCCATAATAGCATGTTCTTATTTTGAAAGCAGTCACTACTCCTTGTAGATGAAAGATGGAAAAAAATACTAACTATTTACCTAATTCTTCATAAAAGTTTAAGGAGAGAAAATTCCAAGATCAGGATAAAAGTTCTCAAGATCAGTGATACAAAAGGAAAATAATGTCTTTATGGGAGATTTTTGGTTGGTTGGTTTTCTCTAATATTTTCAACTGTTAATTTATGACTCTTCTATCTTGACCATTGTACCTTTCTTGCATTGGCTCTCAATCTAAACAAAGATTTAGTTTTCAGTTCCCATCATGCTAAGCATATGTCTTCCTAATTTATCAAAACAGAAGTTTAATCTACTCATTTTTATATTTCATTACCCTCATTGTATTTTTTTTTTCAAAATAGACTGCTTTTAAAAATCCTGTCTGGTCTTGTGCTGTCTTGCTTCTGGGACTATTTCTTTCCCATGGCTTTGTCCAGTCTGATTTAATTCGACATCTGCTGCTCATAGTTTGGAACAAACTTCATGTCTCTCTTTATCAAATTAATTCTACATCTCACCATAAATCCCAGGTGAAAAAGCACATATATGTGGCAAAATTAAAACTGCTTACATGTTTTAAATAATATTTAATAGGTAGCTTGTATGATCCTGTGCACCAAATTGTTTGAGAAAAAAATGCTTTCTTCCTACCATGATTTATAAATGTCTTTGAATGCCCTAAGCTAATGAGCATTTTGTGTTCCCAATAGTAAATATCTCCCTACAGGTGAGCACAAACAAATCCCTTCTTTGTCTTGGAGTCTTTATGCGAGTCTTTACATTTTCAGTTCCAATCATGAAGCATGACCCAAATTCCGGAGTTCTTGACAGCTTTTTGTAATAGAAGTGACTGACACCTAAATGTAGTCCCTTTGTATTGGTTTTATGTATTTGAAGTGCGTGAAAATAAATAATGTTTACTCTTTGCATAGCAAACCGGCTTTATGTGCAATAGTAAATAAACTGAAAACAATTCTATTTAATCCATTCTTTACCTCACATATACACATTTAATATATGAAGAGTGTTTTTTATGAGATTTACAGTCTTCATGGAGAGATGTTCAGTTAATAATTAATTTTTCTGAATATAAATTATTAACTTTTGTATTCATTTTATACAAACAAATGCTGTACCATTTTCCTATTTTCAGTTTTCTCAGTTTGATAAACTTTCTCATTCCTTATCCTACTCTTAAATTGTTACGACTGTTTGCAATCATCAGTCCCTCCATGATCCCTCATTTAGCCATTTCATTACATGACATCCTTATATTGTTCTATTGCTGTATATCTCTTATGTGTGCAAACAATCCTCTTCATATATTTCTCCTTGATATCTTTTCTCTCAGCTCCTTTATCAATATATATTGGTTTAATAACTCCTAATTAGCTATAAACCATTCACAAAATCACTTTAAAGGACACAGTGTCATTTAAATACCTTACAATGTTAGCATATTTAGTCTCTGAGGAGAGAGTACCAGATGCGTCTGTCCTAATTATATTGAGCCCTACACAGAAACATACAATTTCCTACCAAGAGCTCTTGCCTTTTTGCCAGCAGCATACAAAAAAAGGATTGAATGGGTTTATATCTTTAAAAAGAAAAAGCCAAAAATAAAAATTATGATCACTCCACAGTTCTGAAATATTTTTTTTCACTTTTTTGTTTTAATAAGCTGAAAAATGAAGAAATGATAGGCATTAAAAATGCAGCAGTTAATTACTTTTTTTAAAGGATATTTTAGCCAAAATTTAAAACCAGGATAAAGAAATAGTATACAAAAAAAAATTTATCTAGTTGAAAACTGACATACTAAGTTCTTATCTTTCCCTTTCTTTATTGCAACTATATTCATATTCTGGATCAGTATTCTCCTCTCAATATTAGTTTATAGTTATTAATAAGCTGCTGCCTTGGTTTAAAATATTATATAATTTTCAGAAGCCATACACTTAAAAGCATAATACCAAGAAATATGTGGTAGATGTTTAATTAGCTGTTGCTTTTCTGGTTTTAGGAGACATAAAAATTATTTTTTATAGATTAAGTATTAGAAGTACTGTTTCAAATATGAGAATTTTTTTAGAAAATCACCTTGTTCAAAGAAAGCTGTGTTCTAAATCTTGCTTTGGGGTATGTCGCAGCATATAATGTAATTTACATTTACTTTGATGTAGCAAGTGGCTACTTTCTATTATACATTCTGAAGCAGAGGAAAGAACTTAAAAGATTTAAATTTAATGTTGAAAGATTTAAATTATACTTTTAACTTGTTTGCACTTTCATTAAGGTTAGTGCAAGCTTCATCAATTTCTTCGAAGCTTTTGTGAAAAATATTAGGAAGATTAATTAGTAGGGACAGGGAGTCAATACAAGTAAAGACCATATAAAACACAATTTTTGGATAATGTCTTTATCCAAAAGGCATAAGACACAAAATGCGACTGAAATAAAAGCAGACCTGCTGTCAGTGAATGCACTGAAGGTCTTAAATGGCAGTTTTGCTAGAGATTTGTATTTATAATAACTGATGATTGGAAAGAGAAATAGAGCATTTACATAAGAAACATTATTATGTATATTTATGTAATTCTGTCAAAAAAAGTATTTAAAATCAAAATAATTGTAAGCCTGATGCCTAAGTTTTATCTTTAGGCTCAAACATAATTCATTGAGACATATATAATCTGTTGACTAGTGTTAGGAATACATTTTTGAGTGAGAAAATAGAAGATTAGCTGTTTCACTGCCAAAAATGTCACAGATTTCCTTGAAAATAGATGACATCTATCAGTTTACTTACTTTACCTATACTTCACCTGCTACTCCATTTTAATTCCCTTCTGCGAAAACCACTTATCCTTGTTTATAAACATGAAAGGAAGATAAAGTTCTTTGAGTGCCATGAGCAGTGAATGTGTAAAGACCTTGAATTATTCATAGGGCAGATGTGTGAAGTGCTGGACTTTCTGCAATCCTAATTTAATATTCTCATAATGTTTATTGGATGAATTAAAAGATATTTTAAGATCCTGTGAATGTTAGTGGGCATGTTGGTTTTGTTCGTTGTTTTTTCCTGTGGCTAATGTCAACAGTAAAGTGATTTTACACTTTCTGAACTGTATCCTGCACATAAACTCAGTGCAGGATTTCTAAGGTGAAAAGCTAGTTAATAATTAGTTGAAATGTGCCAGTCTATTTCAATGTATTTTCAGCTGCATTTATAAAAAAAGATTATTTCTTTTTTTTTTCATGTCACAATTATTTTATATTTTAGTATAGTGCTGCACTCTTAAACCCGAAGAAGTTACAGGTAAATTATTTTTTCAGTCAACCATTGTATATTTAGAAGAAAGTAATCAAAACTCTTCAAGATCTTAGTCATATTACCAGAGTGGAAATGGCTTTACAAGTAGTTAGTTATGTTGGAACCAACATACTGAACGCTTTCTAGGGTAGAAAGTAAACAGGATTTTGGAATAAGAAATAGATGTCAGGTGCTGTGGTAAGATTAATTTGTTAGGTGAAACAGAAGGAAATCTGCTGTAATGTTGCTTTGTTTATGATACATGTTGAAGAAATCCCAGTCACTGTAAAACTTGCCATTGAATTATCAACACATGAACCTTTATTAGTCTCTATTGAGTTGTGACCAGTTGAATACTAATAACAATTCTCTATCTTACACCTTATTTCTGTTCTCATAAGCTTGTAACATAATTAAGATATTTTTATAAGCAAAAGGAATATCAGGGAGGAAATTATCTTAATTTTCTTTTACTTAACATTGGCATCCTTACCAATGACCTTGATGACTTCCTTCACATTATACTTTTCCGGGATTTTGCCTTTCTTGCTAAGTACAATAGTAAGTGAGGAGAAAAAAGAGTGAAAATGCATGTTGTTTTTTGTTTTAGGTGTTTGCCTAATTACTGTGAACATGGTGGTGAGTGCTCACAGTCCTGGAACAGTTTCCACTGTAACTGTGCCAATACTGGTTACAAGGGAGCTACTTGTCACTATCGTAAGTATAAGGTGTTTTCTGGTTTCTGATTATGCTTTTATTTGTCATTTAATTTCTTCACCACAAAACAAAACAAAAAGACAAAGCAAACCAAAGTAAAAAACATTTGAATTTACCATTCAGAGAATATTCTCAGTCATAAAAATACTCATAATTTGGTTTGAGGAAAGGCCTTGGGAACTCAAAATATGTAACAAAAAATTGATTGAAAGTTTAAGTGTTTTTCTTTTACTTTTTTTTTGTATTTTATATAAGATAGCAATATCCTCTCTCATCCATATAATTCCACTTTCTGAATCAATGTATCATTTAGAAATATGGCAAATTCATCTGTATTCATCATAATAACTAATATTTATAATTTCTTAGCCACTGGGACTCACATGCATGTCCAAAGTAATCCTGTTCTAAACCTCAAACCCATGTCTATATAGTTTTCTAGATCAGGAAGTAGATTAGAAGAAAATAAAATAAACACATTTTGAAAGCCTAAGTAAATGTAACTTAGGTAATTCCACAGGAGATGCTTTACTTTGGTACTGCTTTCAGCATGTTCTGGGAAGAACATAAAATAAGTATGCTGGCTTTCATTGCATGCCTATAATACATAAAAATCCATAGACGTCTACTGGTTGTTTTTTTTTTTTTTTTAATACAAAATTGCCCTAATCTCAGATAAATAATCTATACTTAATATATTGTCTATATAAAATCGTTGCAATCATTTTTGGCAGCTTTTACAAAAAGAATGTATGTCTACCCAAATGGGATTTTTTGAGAAATCACTGATTTTAGAAGACTACCTATTTAAAATCTTGTTTGTACAAAGTCAACAACAGTCATAACTAACAATATTAAGAAAAACTATGTAAAATAGAAAATATGACAATAGTAGTTTTGAATACCTTGTTGTACCCCATTAAAACCTGATGAGCCCAGAGTGAAGATGAAGGTGATTTGATTCATTGCAATTTGAAAAGTCACAAATTGAATCATCTATTGATTTCTATGAGGACAGAGGGAGGCTAGAGTTTCCTGATGATTAGGACTTAATGAGAAATGTAATAATATGAATAACCAATTTTTTTATTGTCTAAAATAATAATGAATAACTGAACTTTTGTAATTTCTAAATTTAGCTAAAAGTATTTACTGTAAGGAACCATAAAATTGCATTTCAAAATTGCAAAAATTGTTTATTATGGATATTTCGTAGAGTAAGTAAAATGAATGGTTTGTCTCTTTTTATAGTTGTTGCCATATAATGTCAGTAAACATCAGGCAAAAAAATAGAAAGATAACACTATTTGAAACAATAGCTTATTAAAAATAAAAAGTATAGCACTCATAACTACTTTTCATTATTAATCTAACAGCTCATTCTTTTTGGTGGAATTTTTAAAATTTTTGATAACTGATAGAGTGTAGTTTAATTTTGAAATGAAAGATAAAAACATTATGACTACTCAAAAGAAATATAATAGTTAAAGGAGAATTTAGATTAATGTGTCCAGCTGTGACATTATCATCATGTTTTCTGAGATCCAATAATAGCGGTGGACACATATATTTTTTTTTTTCTCAGATATTTGATATGTAAGAGGTATCACAGATTTTTTTTTAGACTTTGACTGATACAAAGTATACGTGACAGGGAACGAAGGAGCTGTCATTTTGTCTTTGCTAATTTAGTTCTTTTGCTGAAATCTCTGACAAGTCACTTGCTTTTCCATTTACAGTGGGAAGAAACTAAGAAGTGTGAAAGCCAAAACATGCTTACCTTCTGCTTTACGTTGCCACAACAGCAACAAATATCTGATTTGGTTGAGGTAGTTAATGGGGTTTTCCTCAAAATCAGATTACCAGAGTCTAAGTAATACCCTTGGCATTCTAGCATTTTTCAGCAATTTTTCAACCATTTACTCACCCATATTTCATGTTTTTCTCCCAGAGGTTTTGAGCTGGAAATACAGAATAAAATGCTTTAAAATGCACCATGTAATCTCCATGATAAATAAAATATGCTTAACAATTTCTAATAAAGGCATAGTTTTGATTGTGTTAATTTTTCTTCATTCTTTAGCAGACAGCACACACCCAACTTCTTTTCCCAATGTCAAGGGTCATGCACATTTTTTTTTTTAAGTTTCTTTAATAAAATGTAAAATCATGCCATTACATTTGTGATGGAGTATGTTCTTTTACAGCCATCTATGAGCAATCATGTGAAGCCTATAAGCACAGAGGGAACACTTCAGGCTTTTACAATATTGATTCAGATGGAAGTGGCCCCTTGGGACCATTTCTCGTGTACTGCAATATGACAGGTGAGGTGATAAACTTCCTTAACTTACAGCTGTGCCTGTATGCATGCTCATTATATTGAAACACGACTTACCAAGTGAGAAGTCTCTGCAGTTTGTGAATTTACTGTAAACATGAACAACAAAATGAAGGTGACTCCTTAGCTCAGGATATTGGGCCAATAATTAGGTATAAAAATTAGAATTATAACAGGATTCAGGCTGTGAAGCTAACACAGCATTCCTGTTATGCTTTGCATAAATGGGGCATGTGTTCCATATGGAGACAATGTCATACTTGTTCATTTTTGGGGAGCAGCTTTATTTTCTCTGAAATTGCAGCCTCTTGAGGGTACTTAGGAAAATGAGAAATAAGTTTTGTTTATGAGAAATTTTCTGACTTTCTCTGATAGCGTTCTGAAAAATTTTAACTTAGATCTGGCCTTTGTTGGGAGGAACGTAGATATTAAACTTCATCTTTCAAACTGCAAGGTGATATTTTGGAGAATACAAATGCAACAGTTAGTCTGCTTTTTAACAAGGCAGTTAAAGTTATCTCTGTATGGTATATTGGTAAAGGTCCTTTCAACTAAGCTTAAATTTAAATGGCTTTTTGGAATTTATTATTGCTGGATTTATGGCTTTCTCCTTTACTGTTTACTTAGCTCCTTTTATTTGAAATGCTTTCCAGCCAAAATGACTGAAACATTTTATTGTTTCGTTTGACAAAAAAAAATATTTTTACACAGTTTTAGCTGTTTAAAATTAAACTTGAGCACTTTACCTAGTCTCACAGTGTCAGCTTCTGACTTTGACTTCTACAGTGAACTGTGCTCGTTCACAATAAGCACGTTTCAGATTGGCACAGGCTCTTAAAAAGAAATATTCTAGTGTCCTGTGAGAGTAAGAGGGACCAAAGAATCATGGCAGAAAGATGACAATTTTTCTAAGTGGGTATAACTCTCCAAAGTACAGTGTAGTGTCTGATTTATCCTTGTGTGTCCGTGAACAGCTGTTCCTGTTTTCCTCAGTCACTCCTTATTCACCACATTAAGCAAACATCATTGATCAGTTCTTCATCTCAAGATGCATTCTGACAGGACGAATCCTCTATATTTGTTTTGTTCCCAGTTTCCTCATGACTGGTATTCCCTTTTCCCACCAGAGGCAGGAAAGGCAGATGCCCACATTTCTTACTGCACTGCCTTGTCTTTGACATTCATGGGGCTCTATTTTCAGGCAGCTGGGAGGGAGGTGCCATTTCCTGAATTTATTCTTGGAGGTCAGTTTCAGAATCAAAAGCCTACAGTCCACACTGTCAATTAAATTGCTACAAACTTTGATGTTAGCTGTTTTTCTTTTTTGTGTAATTTTGTGAGTGTGACAATGAGTTGAATATTCAAATTCCTTGTCTTCATTTTTATGTTCAGTGTAATGTTTGGATGTATTTGTGTCTGTATGTGTATCCATCTACCAAAAAAACCCACAACTATAGAAAACAGTACCCAAAACAAGCAAATGAACCAAAATTTAAATTTGCATTTCTAGCTATCTGGTTTTTTACAGTCTCATTATATCCTTAATAAAATTTTATGATTAGATGAAAAATATTTTGTTTAGATTTTCTGACTCTTACTTACCTCTAAGTGACCATCATTCTTTCCTCTTCATCGATATTTTTATATTATCTGTGCTTTGTGGCCTATAGGCAGCTGATGATATAAAATACAGGTCTAGTAGTTAGAATACTATTATTAGAATGTCTGAAATATAATGTCAATACTAAAATTCAGGAAAAAAAAGTATTTTTTTTTTTTTTAATTAGCTGGCCATAAGTATGCAAGAATACAGTGACCATGAATCTGAACTTGACTGTCCCAGATGGACTTTAACTGAAGCCTTCTCACCCCTGCCTTGAAAGGGGTTTTGGTCAGGAGAGCGAGAGTTACAGGTTTTGAAAGTGGGAGTTGAAACAGAATAAGCTCATTTTTAACCTATTCACAGGTGAAGGATCTTGGCAAAAGTACAAAACAGAAGAATGATATGAGCCTTCACCATGATTACTATTTAATTTTAGGTGGCAGTAATAATTCATCTTCATGTAATATTAGTCTTACAGTAAACACAGTATATGCAAGAAATGTCTGCTTCTATGTATTAAAGAAAAGGTCTGTAGGCCATTTTCTCATACTGAATAAATTAATTCAAGCTATAAGGATGCTTTTAATGTAGGTAGATTCTAGGATAGAGTTAGTGTTATTTTTTGCAGTATTTAAGCCTAGGGAAAGTGTTTTTTTTCCTTTTAATCTTTCATTGCAATTTACCAAGTAAACAATATTTTATTTCTATACAAATATTTGGATGTCATCACATATTCTTTCCTTATTGAATAATCCTAACTAGCTGAATATCTGTTACAGTCATGGCACAATGATCTACCTGTGAATAGAAATAATGAATAATTGCTTTCATTTTTGCTCAGTGATTTATGTCTGTTTCACGGCCTCCAAAGGGCTTTCTGTGATCACAGAAGTTGTCCTGAAGTTTGACTGATTTCATCATTCATGCTCTTTCCCTTACTAACTTGCACAACGCTCTGATTCTTTATTACTTTTCACATGCGTTTTGAAAGATGCAACGTGGACAATTATACAGCATAACAGCACCAACCTAAACAGAGTTAAAAGTGCTAATCGAGAGAACCCACACACTGTGTTTTTCAAGTATTCTGCCAGCCTAGACCAGCTTCAGGCTACAATAAACCTTGCAGATCACTGTGAACAGGAGCTTGCTTACTACTGCAAAAAGTCAAGGCTTTTAGATAAGTCAGGTAAGTAAAGCAGACAAACCTTATTGTGTTGCATCATGCTTTTATTTTGCTAGCAACTAAAGTTATTTATTTCTAACAAGAGTACGGCATTTTGCTACTATGGAGTTTAAACTACTTCAAATATTGAGTTATCAGATTTCTGTAAATTGCTTAGAGATATTTGAACCAGGAAAATGCAAATGTCGATTTATATGATTTTCTTTCAGAGAATTAAATTCACAAGTTAATTTCTCTCATAAGACTTTTAAATTACATGAGATTCTTATTAGGATCTTGTTTAGTCTTCCAAGATTTTTTTTAATTTTAAAGAAGGAATTAAATTATTACTGAGGAAATATTTTCTTAAAAGAGCACAAATTAGTGCATAGATACCAGTAGAAGCTAATGTGTGCACTTAATGTGCATATTGTGAGTACAAAACACATCAATGACATTGAATTTCCACTATCCAGTATAAACATTCTTAGAAAGCTCAGTAGTTAAAATGTGGATTATTGACAAAATTATAATGGCCTTAAAAAAAAACAGAAGACCTGATCTACTAAAACTAAAAGTTAAGTTATGTAGTCTATTTAAATTTTAACTTTATTGACACAGAGCTGGTGTTAAAAGACCTTACTCTGAACATCTAAGCACTCCAAATAACGTGGAGGTAAAATCTTCATTGTTTACTTTCTTTTGAAAAACTTAGTGAAAGTTTTTGGCTTGTGCTCCAAAAACTCTTGAAATGCTAAAAATTGATTCGTTGACATCCTTTCCTGCTAAGCAGAGAGAATGCCTCTACGTGAAGCCCTCTCTGGTTCTAGGTCTAAGCTCTTTCCTTATACATTATTTCTCACTAATTATGGCATGGGTATCTCTGGGCTTCTTAGGCTGCTGTTTGCTCTTGGAAGAATATCTGTTTGAAAACACCTCCACAGCAAAAAAAAAGTGAACCTGCTGCTTAAGATGTCCTGATGAACCTTCTTTTTACTGTGGGCTCCAAATTAAAGCTATGTTTAGATGTTCAAAAACCTGGTTTGCCTCAAGCAGAAAGTTTAAAGACTTTTTTTTTTTTTTTTTTGTCCAGGGAGATTGGATGTAAATGTGCTAAAATAATTCACTATCTATATTGTTATGCTGTTTATTTTGCATATAGCTGCATGTTTATAATATGAACATAAATGTGTTAAAATAAATGTTTTAGAAGCGTGCAATCAGATGTGGTAAGTAATTTAAAATTTAGTTTTGAATGCTAAGAATAAATAGATGTGAAAGAGACTTATATGAGACTTCTACAAATTTTCTAAAATAATTCTTTTTTTAAACAGAGTTTAATCACTCTCATTTCTACTGTTTACAATCTTCACTAGGTATGCTTGAGAAATAGAAAATTTGATGATGGTTACATAATATATTTTTTTGGAACATACAATCCACCTAGTAATTCTAAACTGACTGTATTTTAGGAATGAATTGTACTCAATCAGCCTGGATAGCATTTGCAAATGATCTCATTAAAGAAGCCATTGCTTAATACATTTATGTGATCATTGTGAAGAAATCTCTAACCATTTTAATTAATGGCTTTATTTTGCTCAGGCAGTACTTTCTCCTAAGGCAGTGAAAAAAATCTTGGCTAATCAGTATGAACTTGCAACATCTCAGTAAATACTCTCTCCTCACTCTGCTGTATGAAAAAATAACTGAGACCAGCTTTTAAACATACCTCAATGTCCCTAGTGAAACATTGGGAATGCTAATTCATAACTACAGTGTAAACCTAAGGCATGCTGTTAAAGCAGCAGAGATATTCTGCTTTTTACAGTCTTAGTTGCTAGAACCTTTTTAAAGTGTTGTCTGATAAATTATTTATACACGGTCTCTGGGTTTTCTTCCTCCTGTGATGGTTTGCAAACGCAAACACTGATATTGGACATTGATGCCATTATGCAAGCTTGACTTTTCGAAAAACTGCTCACACTGTTTTTTGGCCTGCTGGGCTGACAGTTGTGTGGTAATGAATGCAGTCAATATGTTCGCGATCTGAAAGATTGTCAGTGTAACAGAGGTCTTATCTAACAGTGAGGTTTAAAAAGCAGTGGTGCTTGTAAGCAAAGTTGAGAGCAGAATAAATGCCAGCTTCTTCATGGGGGCCGGGTGCTGAAAATGGAGCTCCAGCAGAAGCAGAAAAAAAAAAAAGCATCTATAAGAAATTCTGTAGTTTAACAATACTTGATTGCTTCTCATGCCTTGACTTCCATGCATCCATCACCCTTCTTCGATCTCATTTGAGATGGTTCATCTTTTTGCTTCATATCATTTAGCTATCATGTGTTCTGCAGATATTTCTTCTGTTGCTATACTTGCTTGGCAGTATCTTTAAGCTTATTCAGCAGTACTGTACTTTCATTAAAGTACTTTCATTAAAGAAACTAATTTTTATCATTTTGGTGCAAACAATGCTGACTGAATGCACCACAGAGAGATGTGATAGTCCTGGGCAACCTCACTTCTCCTCATCAGATATACCAATTTACTTATGGGATCACCATTAACATGATTTCTGTTGTCTCTGAATATATAAATTCTGAATCTGCTGTCCATAACCGAACTTTGGACCGAACTTTGTCCATGAGCCGTCTTTGGGCGTTTCTGATTAACACCACCCCTCAGTTACTCAAAGCTCATCACAGATATGGGTAGTAGTGCTCTGCAGTACTCTTAGTAGTGGGATGAGGCCATTTCTGTGACTTCCCTTATTCTATTTCTGGTGGTTCCAACATCTGAAATTGATTTTTACTAGGGAATATAAACTATCCTGATTTTTAGGATGATTATGTCTCAGCTTTAATGGACCATTTAAAAATGAATTATATAAATTGACTGCTTAAGATAAATTATTCTAATATCATGGCTGGCTGTACTACGTACTGTGAGTTCCCTTTTCTACTAATGCAAGCAAAAATCTGTGACAATCACTTAGTACGTGATAACGAAGTATTAAAATGAAAAATTACTTATCAAGTAAAGGTGGAAATTTATTTTTTCCTGGTCATTTAAAGGTGTTAGATTTGAGCAGGTTTTTTTGTCTTCTTGAACTTTTGGGAAACTATTTGGATGGGAAAGCTGACAGAAGTAGGAGACAAAACTGGGCATTGATTTTCTCTAACCTTTTTAGATGGGATGCCACTGAGCTGGTGGATTGGAAGAACCAATGAAACTCATACTTACTGGGGAGGTTCCTTGCCTGCTGTACAAAAATGTGCTTGTGGACTGGAGGGAAGCTGCATTGATTCCCAGCATTACTGCAACTGTGATGCGGACAGGGATGAATGGTGACTTTTTACTATTCATTATTCACAATACTTTTTTTGTTAAAAGTAAATAAAGAAAATATACAGGCCTTAGCACATTTATAATACCAAGGCAGTTGGAAATCTAAGTTGCCATAGCGTCATCTGATTCTTTGCTATAGAACAAAATTTTTCACAAAGTTATTGCTATACACATTAAGTATTATTGCTAATTCTTTCACTATAAATTTTGGGGAAGATTTAATTTTACAGATACTTTCTAGTCTTTAGTATATTGCATGTTATAAATTAAGACATTAGTTCTTTAGCACAACTTCAGTTAGTTTTAGATTACTGAACATAATTAAAGTTAAAACGTTCTGTTAAAAAAGTTAATTCTTAGCATAATTTATAATTACACTTTAAGGTTTAGACTTTTTACATCCTTTTTTTTTATCTACAACATAGGTAAAGAAAATTAATACTCTTGCTGTCAATGAAGCAAAGCAGTCATATGGAGTCCTATTCAAAGAGAAAAAATGGATTTCTAGGATGTACATCTTCCACTTGTGCTGAAAATTCTCTGGTGTCATTTATGATAACTTTCAAATAAATAATATAATGAATGAGTTCTTGTTACAATGTCAGATCTGAACCTTACTTTTCATTAAGGAGGATCAGATACAACTTTCTCAACAATAGCTCCAATGCAGCACAGGATTTGATAATGAGGAGGGACTTTTCAAATGAAAGTTCTTCTGTTAAAGAAACTTTTATGGTCTTAAATTATGAAGTTCATTTACTTAAATAAATAAAATTCAGTGAATACATTAATATATGCATTTTAAAAAATGCAGCAACATCTATTTTTTTTGGAAGTGGGAAAATGTAAAGAAGATTAGGAACTTAGAAGCAACTTGATGTATGCAAAATCAAGCAATACATCATTTTCTTCTTCTGAAGGTCCACCCTTCCTTTAAAGGAGTGACTACTGAGTTGGGTTGGAAAATGCTTGTTCCCTCAACATGAGCAGAGAATTCAGCAGACACAGAAATTAAAGTACAAGAAAGAGTTAATTGAAGAACAATTCTTCACAAGCTTCAAAGATTTTGGTAGAAAAGAATTTCCTATTGCAGTAAAATTCACAGGGTGATATCTGTGACATTTATTCCAAAAAAGAGATTAAAGAAACACATACATCACCAAGAATTTCCCTATTATTATGCTGTATGAAAATAAAAACAATATTAATTTCTAATACAAATATAAGGTGTTAAAAGGTGAATGCATTTTGAGAAAAAAATTAGCACAATTTCTCAGACATGTAAAATATTGTTACTCAGTTTTGTCATGCATTCAATCCATGCTCACATATATAGGTTAATTTTTAATGGCAATATATTTTTAAATACAATAGATGTGAGGCTTATGTTCATGTCTTCACATGCACATCCACTTCCAGTAAGTTGCTTAGATGTTTATGAGTGTATCAAATTGAAAGTACAGTGACTCTGCATTTGTATTTCTGTTTGTATCCCTTTTTGACACTTATAAGAAGAGATTCTTCCCAGTAACTCCAGTGTTACAGTGGTTATGTGTACACTAATTTTGGTACTTGTGATAAATGTTGTATTTGGTTCCCTAGATACTACTGTTTTGGATCAGTTGACTAGATACTGTTCACTGGTGGAAAAAGTAGGCAGAAGCTCTGCTTGTTTGAGATACATTTTGAGCACAGAGAGCACCATGGTTTTGAAACACTGGTTTTGACAGTCCACTTTTATAGTGAAATCTATCTTATTTCATGCCTTGGACATAGATTTAACTTTAAACTCCTTATTTGACTAATCAAAAGCTTTAAGCCTATAGAACTCGAGAACAGAATTATTTTTTTTTTTAATCTGGTCCTAAAAATTTAAAAACTGGAAATCCTCTCCACAGAAGATAATTTATATTGTTTACTTTTGTTTACAGCATCATTTTACTGAGGTAACACTTCTGATGTTTTGAGGGATTTTCTTTTAGTTCTAAATTAGAAACCTGCAATATCTCACTTCATGAAAAAATAACATTTAAAAAACCCCATGTTTTGCATTCCTCAGTTAAGCAAAATAGTTTGCTAAAAAATGTCCATTTGTTTGCACTGTGCTCCAAAATAGATAAACAGAAATTTTATGTGGAAGAAGGATGATGATGATCATGATAGGAAAGGAAGAGGGGAGGGGAGGAAAAAGTCAATAATTTTATTCAGCATGAGGAGTTTCTGCTGTTTATTCTGAACTGTTTGCTTTGCCCTTAAAGGGAAGATTCCACCATGAATGGACTGAATGGACAGAAGAGACCTGAGTAACTGAGCATTTCCAAGAAATTAAGGGAAAGGAATTTTAGGGCCAAAACTGGTGCTTTTGAAATTCAAAAATTCAGTTCTGGCACTAAGTCAACAAAGATTTTAAACAAGGAACTAGGTCTAATATTACAAGTACTAGATGTGTGCTCAGAGTGCAAAGTTGCATATTTTCTTTTCTGCAAATTTCATATTTGTAGCACATACTGTTTTTCCTGTAGTCAGCATGACTTTTTACTTTTCTATTTGATTTTTTTTAACTTTTGTCAAGGTTGGAAAAAAAAAAAGTTAGACTTACTTGTAAGTTATATTAAGCCATTAAATATTCCATATTGATGACAGAGTAAATTACAGGTACAGTATGTCCTCAGCAACATAAAACTAATTTTCAAATTTGATTCGAGCAAATTCATTGTCTTAGGCAGCCAGTGAGGTGCCCATTTATTCAAGAGGACTTTTCTCACACTTGTTTTATAGTCACAGCCATAAGACTCTGTACTTCCAATGAAATTCTTTTAGCCCTGTCAAATGAGCCCAATGTCAACTCCAAAGCATATGTTTCTATTTACAGTTTTTTGTATCACACATTCACAAACACATTATACACACATACATATTTAGGCAGCCTTTTTCAATTTTTTAAGTTTCTTTCCTTTTTCTCAGGAGTGTGTCAATGATTATGTAATATTTATTGGAAACATTTAGGAGAGATGTGGTTTTCATTTTACCTTTTCAGGACAAATGATACTGGCTTCCTCTCCTACAAGGACCATCTACCAGTAACTGAGATTGTGATCACAGATACTGACAGACCAAACTCAGAAGCTGCTTACAAACTGGGGCCTTTACTTTGTCGTGGTGATAGTAAGTAACTAATAAAGAGTTTTGCTAAACAGTGATGCATTTTTTCTGCGATACCTTTGAAATTTTATTTGTTACAAACGTAAGATAGACTTCTCTAAATATCTCATCCAGTTCTTAGTGGAATTAGAAAAAAAACCCACCACCATCCAGTGCAAACCATCAAAGTCGTAAAAATTTATTTTTCGCTATACACATCAATAGTGAAAACAAAAAGTGTTATAATAGTTTTCAAACAGATATTTTGGTTTACCCAACTGGAATTAAATTATGAAAAAATCATTACATGAAGAGGAATTTGTAGCTGGTTACCATGTCTTGGGGACATACCATTCACTAGCTATGTATGCATCCATCACAAAACATTTCATATATTATCTCCTCTGAATTTTTATGCATCTAGGAAAACTATACTGTAGGAGAATAATTCAGTGTATGCAATATCTGCATGCAAATTTTCCACTACGTGCAAGAATTTAAATTTTGCAAATTTAATAATAATACTAGATTTACATTCTAGATACATATATGTAATAACCAGAATAATATGTTTGTGCAAAATGACACCTTATTGAAAATTTGTGATGATACTTCTGTTTTTAATAATTTCCCTACTCAATGGAAAAGAGAACATGTTTGGCTGATGTTCAATAGTAATGTGTTACACAAAATTTTATGTGTCCTGCTGTTTATAATCAAAAATTACGAATTAGGAGAAGAAATGCTATAAAGAACCCAAAGAACTCAGCTGAGGAGTTGGATGGGCCATATTTGATACACAGTTGAGTAAGTTATTACAATTTTCAGATAGGTTAATTTTCTTAAATCACATTACCTTACGAGTTTTCATGAACTTACCTGTTATCTAAAATAATTATTATATTTAAATATAATAGATACAGTTTTTACAAATATTTTTATTCTTTATGTGAGTTTTCTCTTTCATCATATGACGTCATGTTTGATTTTCAGTTTCTTCAGTTTATATGCGTAAGAGAAATACCAGTAATATACTGTTTTATACTTTTAAGCACACTCAGCAAAGCACATTGATAAAAACCTATAAATTAGTATGTATTTATTTTTGTGTCATCTCTGTCTTGTCAGAGTAATTATGCCTGGAAGATTTGTTAACAGATGTGTGTTTCAGCACTGCATTCTAATTTTCTTATGAAAATTCATAAGACTTAAAAATCCCATTGGGTTCCTTCACTTTGCTAGTCTGACATCTGATTGTGAACTGATCATTTGTCCTACATGTCATAATACTAAGATATAGGATTATGGTATTAATTCAGAGTGATAGGACCTACAGAGGTCTCCTGCTTATTAGCAGGATTAGCCATGTGTTGAGATCCCTAGTCTCTCAGTGCTTTGTCAGACTGGTGTTTGAAGCACCCAAAGATGGAGCCTGCACTGCTTCTCTGGGCAGCTTCTACCACTGTTTGGCTGTCCTCAGTGAGAATTTCATTTTGCTTTTATTAAGCCTGAAACTCTGTGCTTTCACCATAACCACTGTCTTTGATATTCACCCCTTACACCAATGCAAAGACCCTGTATCAGTCTCTTTGATGATTTCCCCTTAGGTTTTGAAGTCTGCTATCAGGTTCCCCAGAAAACCGCTTCCTTCCCCTGAAGCAGCCCAGTTCCTCCTGCCTGAGGGGCAGGACAAGTGCTCCAGACTTGAACATTCTGGTGGCCTCCACAATGCTTGCTGCTGTTTATTAATGTTTTCCTTTACTAGAGGAAAGGAAATTGGAAGCCCAATGCAGGTGTTCTCTTACAAATGTCAAATAGAGGGGGGTAATCACCTCCCTCAGTTGGCTGGCCACGCTCACTCAGCCTCTGATGCAGCAGACCTCCACTGTGACCACAGACAGTGAAGCCAGTGACAAAGACAGCAATGAAACAGAAACACTTACAGCTTGTGTAGTTCTAATTACTGGGGGGAAGAATTTGAATTCCACTACTCACTAAGTTCCCAAATATTATTAATTACATAACCTGACCTCAGACGTGACAGATCTTAAAACATGGAGTCAACTAGCTTCCTCGGAGTAATCTCTAAAACATACAGACAGTTTTGACACCCATTGACCTCCCTGACTTCATTGGATGTTTGCTTAGTCTGGGTGATTGAATTGCTGCAATATTTCACACTGATGATGAATGATCACAGTATTTCTAGACAAGCTGTGATAGAGAATCCTAATATCATGACAACAAGCACAAGAACTCAGTCTGAATGTCAGAGAAATATTCTTATAATGTCATACAACTTTATAGCATTTGACTTCAAAAAGAAGCAATTTTGAACTGAAACAAGCTCAGTGAAAAGATTTCAGAATATAACAGTTCATGGTCATAATACAGCAAAAGCCTTGGAATAAGAACATTGATTTTGATTCTTCTAAAATGCAATTTTTCTCAGCCATTTACATCATAAAGACAGTATGAGAAGACATGTATTTAAGGAGGTAAGAACTAAAATCTGAGAAAACAAAACAATTTCTGAAGGAAAATAATTGTGTCATAGATTTTGACATAAACCCAAAGTGTTAAAAAAACCACAAATTCTATCAGTGTATATAATAAAATATCTCAATAGAAGTTACTATATAATTTATGGCATGTTATATATATATATTTAATATTTTTATGATGTCTAATATATGATGTATCCCCTATATTAGGAAATTGTCATATAAATATTTTATAGCATGATGTATAATGAAGTCCAGAGAAGGGCAGTAAGGCTGATGAAGGGCCTAGAGGGTAAGTCCCATGAGGAAAGGATGAGGAAGCTGGGGATGTTTAGCCTAGAGAAAAGGAGGCTCAGGAGAGACCTTATCACTCCCTGCAGCCACCTGAAAGGAAGGTGGGGATTGGCCTCTTCTCCCTGGCACTAGTAACAGGTGAAGAGGACACTGTATCAAGCTGCACCAGGGGACATTCAGGTTGTACATCAGGGGAAATTTTTCATAGAAAGGGTTATTAAGCATTGGAGTGGGTTGCTCAAGGAGGCTGTGGAGTCATCATCCCTGGAGGTGTTTAAGGGAAGACTAGACGGGACACTCAGTGCTAGGTCTAGTTGGCAAGGTGGTGACCAGTTGGACTCCATATTCTCATGAGTCTTTTGCAACGTAATTGATTCTGTGATCTATCCTACATAGGAAATTATACATATATATATTTATATGTATATAAAATATATAAATGTATATATATATGAGCATATATATAAAATATGTAGACTGTATTTAAATATATTAATATAATTCCTCATATATAATATGTGTTATAATAAATACTGAGTACGGGACATAGATTTTCTTTAACTCATTGTGTATCAGCAGTGGATTTTATAATGAACATTTTCTTTGATACTCAGTTTTACAGTTAATGTAAATAGCTATGACTTGCAGTAATTTCTGAGTTCTACATATTAATTTTCACAGTAGACAAAATTGATGAAGTTTAAACTCTCTTGCCAGGCCATTGCTTCTAGCATCAGTTTGAAGCTGCAGAAGGAAAGAAGACCGCTGTTAAGACTTTTTTCCTAACCTGAAGTTGCTGACACCCATGAGGGTCTAATTAAGTGTACATTTAATGATGTTTACCTTTGGATAGATGAAGAATGCAGAAAAAGGTCTAGTGGCAAATACCCATTTTTCAGAAGTGCTGTCAACAAGGGAGAATAGATATTCCTGGACTCACAGTGTCATTTGAATACTCTTCAAAGAGATCATTGCTATTTTTACTCTCCAGAATTAAATTATACAATTGTGTTTCACAGGGGATATCTTTTATTAAATAGGTTTCTGTTCTATCTGACAGACATCAGTTTTTCAGGATAACTGACTAGCATACCATGTAGAAACATGGAGGAGAAGGTTTACTGGTATTTATAATACCTTCAGTACTTCATTAAATTACTTGAATCTAAAAGATCATAAATTCTTACTCTATCAATAATATATTCCTTGTGGGACAGTTACTTGGGAGGAAAAGAAAATGTTAATGCCTACAGCAAAATAAAGTAGAACCATGAATAATTGGTTGAATTGAATTGCCATAAACCATGCAATCTACTGACTAAGTTTCCGAGTTAGATTTACTTATTTGGGTGCTTCTGAAAAGTCATGTATCAAATGCAGTCCAGCAGAAGGTGGCTCTTTATTGTTGCTTTTTTTTCACTCCTTTATTTAACATTCCATTTCTGTAGTTGGCTTCTTTATTTTAGGCTTTAAGGATTGATCTCTTCAACGAAGTATGTTACTTATAAGAAAATCAAACCATATTGGTCACAGCAAGGCAGGAAAGGGTAGCCTTCTGTAAGAAAAAAAACCCCAAAAATCCAAAAGTAATATAAATATAGTATAGTTTATTTTATAAAAGTTTTTTAAAATTGTATTCAGATGTTATTGATTTTTTTCAGCATATTTATAAAGTTACCTTACTATAAGATGCCAAAGTACAAAGAAAGTATTAGTCTAGAAGAATATGGCCATTTAAAAAACATTAGTCTATAGTATTTGGTGACACTCAGCACCAGACATATGAGTAGCGCTCACACTTTTCTGTCACCTTCAAAATGAAGTACTGATTTATTACTGATTCATTTCTATAATCCCTTTTCTGCTCTACAATATGTTTAATAAATTGTATGGTAGGACTGCTGGTATCAGATTGAAAAATATATCTAACTATAGTGAAAGTTAAGATTATCACTAACATATATCAATTGAGCAGGGTAACAGGAAAGATTTTGAAGCATATGAGAATGATCAAAGTTTTTGGTACATTAACAGATAGAAATTCTATAGTCTTCATGAAAAAAGAAAGTTATCTTCATTTTTTTTGTCATTATTGAAGTAAAAGCTAGATGTTGAATTAATTCCAACAGAGTCAGTTAGTGGGAGTAGATGAAAAAAATCCCACCCTTCTATGTTGAGTGGGTTTGTTCTTGTTTTTTTCATTACAAGAGCTGAGTAGACATATTTTCATTTATTATTATGAATATCCAGTAAGTGTCAGGACATAAAAATAAATCCAAAATACTGAAATATAGCTAATGTGCCAAAATTATATATATTAAATGGGTGATTATAATCTGTCAGCATAAGACTAATTCTTGGGCCAAAAGTAAAATTTTTGATTTAGATCTTAATAAAAAATAATATAAATTCATATTTATAGATAATATAATGCATTGTAAAGATTATATATCATTCAGCAGGAATTTACATTAATAAAGATAAGGGTAATACTGGTGAGGACACCAATAGACTTTGATAAGGTATTTGATGGAGTCTTGTTTACTTGGCTGAATAAAGAAAAAGTAAATTCAACTGCAAAGTGACAGTGCAAGCATGTAAATGCAAGCAGGGAATCCATTCAATGTGAGTTCTCTGTTTGACATTTCAATAAAAAACGAAATATTGTGAGCTTTGGATGTAACAGAGACTAACTGTATCAACCACTTGCAATACCTTCATTAATGCAGCAGAGTAAATTTCTAATTTAGCAAAAAAAATCTGTTTCATCTCTCTTCAGTACCCTGAAAAATCAGGACATGTCTTTTACTTTCAATAGCAGAAGTATTTGTAAATCATGTGTTCAACTCTTCCCCCTTATTTAGCTTTATATCAATTATTATTAATTCATATTTGTCCTAACCTCAGTCTAATCAACATTGTTTTTTGGTCCTCTTTGCAGCTTCCTGCATAATCAAGAGGTTTAATACAAGTCTGTGATTACAGTTTTACATATATGAAGAGAATGTAAGGTTAAAGGATAGCATTAAAGAAGTTGAGGTTCATTTTTTAGTGAAAGCATTTAAATCCCTTTGCTGAATTTGGGCATATTCTGAGATGATATGCTAAAAAGAGTTTCACAGAGGAAGAAATTTCAAATAATGTTCTTGAAAGCAGGAAATAAAATCAGGAAATTATTTAATGTTCGGGATTTGAAGCTACACTGTGTGTGAATACATACATATGCACACACTGACAGTAAAAGCATTTGCAAATTTTTCATAAATTGACATTTTTAATGCAATCAATTGGATATTTTTCCTAGACTAAATTCTCTTTTTTAGACAAGATTGATTCAGGGAATTTATATAGTCTGTGTTATATCAGACATTGAACTAGATGATCACAGTTTTCCCTTATGGTCTTTTATCTGTGGAACTTACAGTTTAAAAAAACCCCAAAGTACAAAATATACTGTTTGGCAACATAAGATCTTTATTTTCTTTGCCTCAACACTCAGTGTTCCTGCTGACAGAATGAAGATGCAGCCATTAGAGATATGACAAGGAATTGACACAAATGATGAACAGATTTCAGTTTTGAGTAGGAACTTGAAGAGCTCTATGAATTGCAATTGCACAGTTGTTTTGAGAAGGCTAATTTATCTGTCTTGTATTATTGTCCCTTTTTTTTGTTTTACAGTTTCAAGTTGGTAAGGCTAGTTGATATATGCCAAGAACATATGTATATTTTTCAATAAAAATAACTTCATGTATGAATTTATATTAGGATCATCCTTCTTTTTACTCATAGGAAGACTGCAGTCTTACAGCTTAGATAAAGTGCTAAACAGTATTGATTTTCAAACAAAATGGTGTTTGGCAGTTCCAGAAAACTAAATGGGAGACTGTGAGCCAGATGCTGTAAAGTTAAGAAATTCTTTTCCCACCCTGATTTACAACAATATAAGATGCTTTGTAATATGCTTTTCCTAAGCCTGTATTTAAGCTGCTTGATTGATAGAGCATCTTAACATTCATAAATTACACACTTCTCAGAGCTGAGAAAAAGAATGGTTAGACAAGAAAAGGCGCTAAATTAAGAGAGAAAAAATAAAACTTCCTATCCCTGCCCTCCCCCAAGGACTCCATTTTGATTTACAAATATCATTCAAATGCTTCATTGAAGCTAATTGTATCATTACTTTACTGGACTGTTACTGCCCCTATTGCGTCCTTTCTAATTGCTGGCAATGTTGTACCAATTTTGTATAAATTACAGTATTAAACTTTGTATTGTGTTTGAATTACTGGTAACAGCCAGCCCATTATTTTTAAATAGCTGTGATACACAGCTGTTAGTCACAACAGTTGTGAAGTTTGCTCTGTGGGAGCCATGACCTGACACAGTTGAGGAACATGGGCTTAAAATTGATGCCAATATGTAAGGCTGCTGCTTTTGTCTGGTGGCACTTTTCACAGGTTGGCAACTTCAAGAAGCCCATAAGGCAGCACAGGAGAGCGAGGTGCAAAGCTACATGTTCCCCTCCCAGCCCGAGCCATCTGTTCACAGCTGCCTTACCATGTAAACGTTGTCCCGATGGCTGCTTTAACTTGTGATAGCTGGCAGTACTCCCGGGTGTCAAAAGTCATAATGAGCAATTGCCAGAATATGTGTGAAAATCCTGCCATGCTGCTTTTCTAGGGTTTTCTAGGTTTGGGTTCGAAACTCTTCCAAAAATGGTAAAAACTCTGCTGGAATGAGGGAATGGACTTTAATTTTACTTCACTGGCTGTGGACTAGGCCTCCATATACACTGCATAATAAGGTTTGATCTTGCAGGGAAGAAAGAAGTTTTCAAATCTTTTTTTATGATTCCCCCTTCCCATCCTAAAAGCAGAACATGGCTGGAGCAAGAATTACAGTTCTACATAACTATAAGAGTGAGATCACAACATTATCAGGAGAATATTCAATAGGCTTGATCAATTAGATAAGAAAGTATTAAATGTCTCATTTTGTTTAGAAAGCAATATAGCTTAATAAAGAAATACTGATATATCTGTAAGGATTCAGCAATATTAACTAGGTACTTCTAGTTGAACACCATAAATGAAGATTTTGTCCTAATTAGAAGAAGATAATATTAGAGATTTTACATCAGCATTTTAAAAATCAATAACAAAACCTCACAAATCATGATTGGATGCTTACTAAAAAAGAAATAAAACCAGGAAAATATCTATGCTAATTTATTAAATTTTCCAATTTACTTCCTTGTTTTCTAATACAGTAATTGCAACGATATTTGTGCTGCATTCTTTGAGATATCTGGTAAATTTCACTGGACTACAACAATAACAAGTCTCTTTTCCTTGTTATGTAAAATATATATTAAATAAGTCTTATAGTTATTGCTTGTACTAACTAATCCTAGAGTTGTAAAAGTTAGAAAAGACCTTTAAAATAAACGGTCTTAGCTGTCAGCCTTGCACCACCCCCATGCTCACCACTGAACCATGACCTCAAGTGCCATATCCACAAGTTTTTCAAACACTTTCATGCATTGTGGCTCCACTCTTGGAAGTCTGTTACAATGCTTTACAACCCTTTCAGTGAAAACAATATTTGTCATACTTAATCTAAACTTGAGGCCATTTCCTCTCATCCTCTCACTTGTAACCTGGAAGAAGTCTCACTACACCCTCCTTTCAGGCAGTTGCAGAGAACAAGGCCCCACGAGCCTCCCTTTCTCCAGGGTAAACAGCTCCCTCAGCCATACTACTTTAATGTAGGTATAGTACTTCATTCATAGCTGCTATGTTTGCTTATTTCATGAAAGGATACGTCGGGCCATAACTGGACTTCCCAGCCGAGATGAAATTAATTTTGTTTCCTAATAATTGTTTTTTTGTTGCCTGAGCTAAGCATTATTCTTGGTGAAATGTTATTCTACATTCTCAATAATGCATACCTTTTTGTGTTATGAGCTAATAGGGAAGCTTCTGTGGATTTGAGACTCTCTGAACACTGCAACCCATTCTTAGACCTGGGAATTTTCTTTTGTTTATCAGTTATAAGACTTACATTAGAAACGTTAGATAACACTGTATCTATCATCCTTTCATTCTCTTAACCAGGAACATTTTGGAATTCAGCTTCCTTCAACACAGAGACATCCTACCTGCATTTCCCCACCTTCCATGGAGAATTCAGTGCAGATGTCTCATTTTTCTTTAAAACTACTGCATCCTCAGGAGTGTTTTTAGAGAACCTGGGAATTCAAGACTTCATAAGGATAGAGTTGCAGTGTAAGTAACATGGCTGATGGTTTTGTTGTTGTTGTTATTATTATAAAAATTGGATTTTATTTAATTTAAAGTATTTAAAAACTGTTCCCTATCTTTATTACTTCTACTGCTACTACCAAATCTTTATCATTATTGGAAAAAATTACAGCACTGAAACTAAACAAGTATCCATTTGAAGAAATTTTCTGCCCCAGGGATTTCTTAATCTAAGAGCACAGCAATCAGCCCCTGACTGCTAAGACTGTTTCTACTTCTTGTGTTCAGTGCATCTCTACCACCAAATTCTCTTCCTCCCAGTTTTAAGACCAGGTATTATATGTGGCTGCTGGAAGACTCACTCAATCACCGTGTGTGACTCAGACTTCTTGTGACACAGTATCTTAAGTCACACATTCTCATCCTTTTTCCTTTCTGTTTTTCTTCAAATTTTTTTATTTTATTTGTGCTGACACAAATTCTTAGAATTAAAAGCAGCAATAAATTTTTGTTGCATAACAGAGAATTAAATATCCCATTAAATCCGACATAAGGTGACCAACGTAAAAGGAAACCTTTATCTTAGTTGACCCAATGTATTATTCTTATATTGCTCATTATTGAAAAGGAGAGTATTTGAAAGGATAAAGCATTTTTTCATTAGACTTTCGAATTAATTTGAAATGTCACATTAATTGAAAAGTCTTCTTCTGGCCTGGTGACTCTGAGAGATCTCTAAAATTGTTCCGTTAGAACAATTTTTACCTTGGGATTAGACAGTTCCTCATTTTTTTCCAAATCAATTTTGTTATCAGCCTCCAGTATTTTCTAGAGAAGAGTAAAAATAAATATATATGTTGTTTTGCAAGATATTGCTATGGAAACATTAACTATTTTTTATTAAAAATTAAAATACTCTGCTTTCTTGGGGTTTTTTTGTCCATGTTAACATCTTACGTTCATGAAACAAACAGGGAAACACCTTCTATAGATAGTTTAATTATAGAATATTGTTTTGTGTTTAATGAAATTGTGTTTCATCATCTCATACTATAGTGCTGTATTTGAAAACTACCCTGTTTTCAACACTGTTTTTGCCAGGTTTTTGGCAGCACGCACTGCCTTCTGTTAAATCTCTGTGAACAGTTTAAAGGTAAACTCAGTATCATGCAATACAGAAAATGTACTGGATCAGCACTTCAGTGGAGGCTCTCTGAAGCAGTGATGATAGTCTTGTCTGATAAATTATTTTCCATTTTCAAAATAAACAGTTGAATCATGGAAGCCTTAAAGGAATGGTTCTGAGAATTGAATTTATTCAGACATTTGTTAGAAGATTGTAAGTTTTTCTTCAGAATAATAATATGAAGACAGACTCATGTCACTTGTCCCATTCGTTTATAAGCGTAAAAACCACTGCATACTTACGGGTTTTAAATGACTTTACAGGAATAGAGAGGTGTGAGAGAAAGCAAAAGGCTTAATTGATCTATACTTTAAGCATCTAAAAAAGCAAAGTTTTCTCATTATTGTATAGAATATAGAGATATTTCTTCCTCTCCATAAACACCCTAATTTGTTGAGTAGACAGACCCACATTTTTTTGTATGTCATATCTAAATTAAGTGGAGGATTGTTTGTAGTGGACCCAGAATTGTCTGCTTTTATTGTGTAAAATATCAATCAGAAGTGAGCAATATATATTTCCATAAAGAGTATTTTTCTCAAAAAAAAAAAATTAACTTGAGCGTTTCATATGGTATAAGATTACTTATATTTCATCACCATATAACTGCACATGCTTTATAAAAAATGTGAATGTAAATTAGCAACCTACACTTACGTACTACTAATAGTTTCAAATAAATTAATATCTTTTATTTGTGTAATAATAAATAACAATAAGGTAAATGTCAGATGTCGCTCTTTAAGATGATGATGTGAGAAAATGTTTAAAACTTATCATGTCATTAACATTTGACATTCAGTACTTAGGAAGACTAATTTTTTGTAATATATTGATTATTTTCAAACTTTATATCTAATTATTTTATTTATGGGGTAGTGTTCTTTAGACATTGAAGTCTAGCTTCAAGCAAAAAAGTCAGATCCAGAAACGTAACATGAAATGTGAGACTTAGAGCTATTCTACTGGTTTTATGAAGTTATAGACACTGTAGTTCATCTGTGTACACATTCTAGAACACTGTTGCAAAAATGGTGTGTGCATCCTAACTGTGTTTTAAAAGAGAGAGTAAGTAAAAGAAGATACTTGTCTCAAAGAAGATATTTGTTTTGCAATAAGTTATAACTGCTTGTTGAACTTCCTCCTGATTTACTGATTTACTGCAGAAATATTGGTTGAAAGCTACAAAGCTGATTCAACACTGAAGAGTACACTCTGCTAAACACTTATAGGACCAAAGGTTACATTCTCTAGCCAAAGGTCTGGGTATTTTATATTGAATTCTCACTGAAGGTTTATTTCCAAAGAGTTAAATAGAAATTTAAAGTAGGGTTGGAAACATAATGGTGTATTGATTTTGCTGGGCTTCTGCAATTGCTTTGGAAGTAGTTCAGAACAGTGTAGTATGCAACTACTGGTGGCCTTTGCCCAAATTTGCAACTTACTGTCCAGGATGAGTGCAGTTCAACTGTTTCCTTTATAGAAAATGCTAGGATTTTGCATTCTGTAGCATATTAGTTGGTAATCACTTTCTGCTTCTGCATATGATGCTTACCACTCAGTACTCTGGATGGTTCTCTGTAGCTGTGCTTTCTGTTAGTTGTTTTAGCCACAGCTAGCCACTGACCACTCTCCATGGCTACCATAAACTTCCACTCCCCTTTGCCAGTCTGTAGTTGTGCTCTGCCTGTGTTTGAATGCATTAGGGTTACAAGAGTTCTTGCAATGCTTGGATAGTTTTTAATTGACACCAATGTAGGTAGGAACCAAAAGATATTTTTGTGCCATAAGTCCAGGATGCATTCTCTTCTGCTACCTCAGAAACAAACCAAGTGCTCTGTGCATATCGCCTTTGTTGCAAGATAACAAATTTTAGAAACCAGTATCATCCTTCCACGTCCTGTGGCATATTCTCTTGGTGGTTCTTATGAAACCAAATTTTCTTTCCAATTTGCAGTGTTGTTCTTTTAATATTATAGAATGTTAAGTGATTATATCTTTCACTTTTTCTGACATATTCTGGTTAGTCTTCAGATACTTCAGACAGATGACCATGAACCCATTCTTGTTATTTCAGCCTTCGTATGTAGAACTTCAGGGATTTGCTTCCCTTTTTTCAAGATTGTATGAATTTTTTAGTGGTACTAACATAATTCATTATTTCAAAATCTTTATTACGTGTTTTATTGCCTTTAAAATTTAAAGAGTGACTTTATTTATCAGATCTGTCTTTCTGATATGCTATTCAATAGGCCCATTCAGTGAGTTCAAAGCAGAATTTGTGTTTTCAGGCTTAACTCCAGTAGTACCCAGAAGATTACAAAGATCTCTCTGCAGAAGGTAACATTCAGTAGAAATTCTTGTTAGCCAGTCATGTGGATTTTCTGTTGCTTCCCTGTATAAGGAGACAGTGAGTTCTCAGCTTTTTCTAAAGAAAAGAAATTTGTCCTAAAACTAATTTATTTTACTGAGGAACTGTGTTTAGATATCAATTATCTCTTATTATTATATAAACTTGATTTTTAAGCAGAGGAGGTCATGTATTACAAAAGATGTTCCATTTTTAAATTGACTGCACAATATGCTTTATTTAGTAAGTGAAACAGTTTATGTATTTCCCATTTTACTTTTCTGTCTTAGGTTCAACTATTATAAAAAAACGCTTTATAGCAACAAGATTTGGGGCTTAAGGATTGCAAATGTGTGACATTACTCTGTCTAAAGGTTGGCCAAAGTGGATTTAAATGTTTTAAAATATCTAATGTCTTTTTTTAAAGTGAAAAGAAAGTAAAAAATACTGCACAGAATATTTTTTCCCACTTCATTTAATTCATCTTTAAAATGTTGTTTGAAGCTCATCTAATTCCCTTGATTCCTAATTTTTTTGCTTTCATGTGAGAATTCAATGATGTCAATAGGAAACTTGTTTTTGGATTTGTGGAATCTTCTCTATAATCCTTTAATTAAATATTTAATGATACAAAACTATGGCTATCCATTGTCTAGAGAATCTTTTTTTTCATACATGATTGTCTTTGAATATATAAAAGAAAGACTTTAAGAGAGAATATTCACAATTTTCAGATCTTCGGTATTCTGATGTATGCCTCATATTTTTATTTTCACCTGCAAACATTCAGTGATTTTCTAGGCAAGTGGTGAAGTTGTGTAATGTGAAAGTTGCTCAGAGAAAAACTCAATTTAAATCATAATTTTATAAACTACATAAAAATCTTCTTTGTGATGTTCATAGAGGCTATGTGAATAAATAACAAAAGCAAATAGACAGTAGAAGATGCTGGTTGGATTACAGTTGTGATAATTTAAATATAGTTAACAACAGCAATCAATTAACATGTAATCAAGAGACGCATTTCATCCAAACTGAAAATTTGCAAAGCTAGCACATTTCACTGTTTCTTGACTACTATGCTCTCCAGGGGTCCACAAACTGATTGGTTTCTATGCAGTGCATAAATCATTGCTCTTGCTGTCAGTGAGTGTGAAGAATGAGCTGCAGGCCCCTGCAGTAAACTCTTCCTCTAAAACAGTCAATCTTATTCCATGAAATAGTAGGCTAAACCTTAAAGTAGCTTGTTCGGCTATTAATTATTTTGTAACTCAATTAGTTATGAAATAATTTAAATGTCTGCTACTACTATCCTCTTTCTAGCTCCATCTGAAGTGGCTTTTTCATTTGACGTGGGAAATGGACCTAGCGAAGTCATAGTGCAATCACGCAATTCCTTAAATGACAACCAGTGGCATTATGTGAAGGCTGAACGAAATGTCAAAGAGGCTTCCTTGCAAATAGATCAACTTCCTCAGAAATTTCACAGTGCTCCACCTGATGGACATATTCGCTTGCAACTCAACAGCCAGCTTTTTGTAGGTAGGCACTCCACAAAATATTTCCTAATTATTGTCATAAAAATAAGAAAATGCTGCGGTGAGGAGAGGAAGAAAAAGTGTTGCCAACCAGATGTTTTGAAAACACTTTGTATGATGACATGAGAAACTTTGTGAAAAATCTGTGCAGATATTCACTATTTTGAGACTATAGATCTCAAACTGTCTTGGCCAATATTTTCTCCAGGACAGGATTTCAAATTAAGTTTATTTCTTTTGAGGTTTGTTTGAAAGACCAAGGATGCAAGGATGTAGATTTGCACCCTTTTTTGAGAGGATGTAAACTACTAAAGGAAGTTGTGCCATTTCTGTAATTTCAAGGGAATTTTGTTGTGTCTCTTTATCCACAGCTTCTCAGGTTGAAACACAAGAAAGCACATTAAGCCTGAAAAAGTTGAAACGCATTAAGGCATTTGGAAAAATGCTGAAAAAGTAGAAATGGAGTAAAATAGAATTAATTAGTATTTATTTAGCTATTACAGAAAGCTATATAGAGCTATGTGTTATATTCATTGTAGTGTTCTTAATGTAATATTGACTTATTATGAATTCATAAGTCTCTGGTGTAAATATATGTTGTATATATAAGAGGATTTAAAGCTGACCCTACTTTTAAAAGGTCTTTTTTAATGCCTGCTCTGAGAAACTCATACTAAATTAATGTAAGTTTTATTTGCTGTGGGTTGGGGAGGAATTCATTTAAGGGCAATAGTGTTCTTAAACAGTAGCTACAAAAAATGTGAATGCTTATGAAAAAAATTAAATAAAGAGAGAAGTCTTATATATTCTGATAAAAAATTGTACCTGTGCCTCAAAAGGTATCAAGAGAAGAAGATGGAGACTAGACCAAACATTAAAGAATTTTACATTTTGATTAAAAGCATAGAGGGTTTCATAACAAAAAAAAAATATCCAATATATTAGTTCTAGTGGAATTATAAGTTTTGAGATTGGTTATATTCACAGTAATGCACTAGATCTACTAATAGAAAGATCAGATTTCTATTTGCTCTACAAGATAAAATTGTATTGCTGTTCTCTGACTTGACTTGCCACATAACTGTTATTATATGAATACCTGAAATTAGATCAGTGAAATGGTTTAATTCTATAGGTGTTTTGGATCTATCAAATCTAAAGACTTCTAAAGTTGTTTAGACACTTAGTTTGTCTCTAGCTCTTCTAATCCTCCTCCTAAAAATATAATACTGTCCTGTATTAAAAGTTGCACTTCCTGGTGACTTTTTGGCTATTGAATAGAGGGATTTTTTTTTTTTTGTCAAATAATCTGACAAATCCAAGAAAAATTATATACTCTTGTCTGTCTCTTTTATGGAGATGGACAAGACAACATCAAAAACAGTTTTGACTTATCTACAGGTTAAGTTGTCTGGCTTGTTTTCTTCAGATAATGTTCAGGTGAATAATTGTACTTGAGTTGTGACTTTGTTTTGCATGTGTTGTTGTGGCCTTTTTTTTCATTCTGAAAATTCACAAAGATCTGGGATTAATTAAAGGATCTAGAGAAAAATGAAATAAAGAGTGTCTTTAGAATGATATTACCAGAGGCACTTTACTTAAATGTCATCTTGGAAATCTAATACCTTCCTGAGTCACTCATTACTCAGTTAGTAGCATGAATACTGTGATTTTTTCAGGCTGAAACAGTCTTTACTTCTTGTGAAGAAGTAAAGAAGTTGTATGCACTCTGGTTTTTCAAAACCAGAACTAAAGCCTAAAGCAGCCCTCTGAACCATAGAATCATAGACTAGTGGAGTGATTAAGATTGAGAGGCACCTTAATCTAGTTCAAATTTCTTGCCATTTTAATCACAGAGATGACAGGAAATCACCAGGTCGTTTTGTCCTATTATAACTGAAAATAACAAAACCACCACCAGGTCGTTTTGTTCTATTATAACTGAAAATAATGACAACTATGTCAAGAGATTCCACATAACACCAATAATTATACAAACTTTGAAACTGAAAAACTGAAAATGGATGACCACATGGAAGCATTTATCCAAACGAGAACTGGAAATGTATGAGAGTTATAGTTTACAGTCTCACACATTGTGGAATATTTTCTGCTTTTACTTTTTAAAAGAGGACAAAGGACAAGAAACTTCAGTAGGCTGTGCAACAAAGGACAAGAGAGAGAGTATATAGATTACACACCTTGCTAAGCAACACAGATGAATAAAATGTTAGCTATCATGAAATGCGCTAAAAATAAGGAACAGTACAAAAAAATGAATGAACAACTCTTATTACTCTTAGGATTGCTCTGTATAGTTATCATCTCTGCTTGGTAGTCAGATATAATCTGGCTGTTATTACTCTGCGTAGAGGGGAGTTAACCTTCCTGTTATTTGAAGAATAGACACAGCTTCCTTCTGAGACAAAGTATATCAGAACAGACACCAGCTGAGGGGTATCATAGAATCATTAAGGTTGGAAAAAACCTCCAAGTTCACCAAGTCCAACCTTTGAATGAATACAACCTCATCAACTAAACCACAGAACTAAATTCCACATTGAGTTATTTCTTGAACTTTTCAAGGAGGTGAGACTTCACAACATCCTTGAGCAGCCTGTTTCAATGCTTAATCACCCTTTCCATGCAGAAATTCTCCCTGATGTCCAACATGAACATGCCCTGGCACGGTTTGAGATTATGCCCTCTCGTTCTGCCACTATTTTCCTTGGAGAGGAGGCCCACCCCATCTGGCTACACTCTCCTTTCAGGCAGTTTTAGAGAGTGGTAAGGTCAACCATGAGGCCAAACAACCCCAGTTCCCTCAGCTGCTTCTCTCATTACTCTCTTAACCCTTTTACCCACTTGATTCCCTGTCTCACGACAAGCTCCAGCACATCAGTGTCTTTACTGTAGTGAGGGGCCCAGAACTGGACACACCACTCCAGGTGTGACCTCTCCCGTGCCAAGTACAGGGGGACAGTCACTGCCCTGTTCCTGCTGCCACACTGTTGCTGATACAGACCAGGATGCCATCGTCCCTGGCCACCTGGACACAGCTGGCTCACATTGAGCTGCTGACCAGCAAACCCAGATCCAGCAGGTAGGCTTTCCAGTCACTCTTCTCCAAGCCTACAGACTTGCATCAAGTTGTTTTGACCAAAATGTAGAATTGCCAAAATTCTGATATGCTGAACATCACACAACTGACCTCAGTCCAGCCAGTCCAGATCCCCTAGCAGATCCTTCCTACCCTTCAGCAGATCAACACTCCCACCCAGCATATCATCTCCAAACTTACTGCAGGTGCACTCATCCAAATCACCAATAAAGATGCTAGACAGAACTCCTCCCCTCCCCACCTCCTCTCCCATCATTTTGTGCATTAATAGAGTCTTCAAGGGCTCTCTATAATTACTTGACAAAACAGAAATCAGATGTACTTTTAAAGCTATTTATAAATATTTTCATATGAATAAGCTTATGTGTTGGAAAGTCATAATATACTGTTCATAGGCTGTACACTATAAAGTTTATTTACATATCAATTATTTGAATGTTTTAAAAGCTCCTGTAAATTTATTTTCAGGTGGAACAGCATCCAGGCAGAAAGGATTTTTGGGATGCATTCGTTCATTACGGTTGAATGGAATGGCCCTTGATCTGGAAGAGAGAGCGAAGATAACACCAGGAGTTGAACCAGGCTGCCCTGGACATTGTAGCAGTTATGGTAACCTGTGCCACAATGGTGGAAAATGTAGAGAGAAATACAGTGGATTCTCCTGTGACTGCACTTTCTCAGCCTATGCTGGTCCATTCTGTAAGAAAGGCAAGCATGTCTTTTGGCTTTATCAGTTATTGAAAACAAGACCATACAGTCCAGATCAAGATCTTCAAATCCCCTTAAAGATATGTTGAAATCTTGCAAAATATGCCTTTTACATAATGTAGGTAAATATTCAGCTGAGTTTACTCAACATCTGTAAGTTTTGCTAAACATTTTCTTTCAAAGATAACTTCAATATATACCATTTAAGCAGGAACTACATTACCCCCTTACAGCATGAAGATGCTGAGAGGATCAGGATCTTCATGCAACTATTTTGATTCTTTGATACTACAGTAAATCTAGGAACTATGTTTTTATGGTAAAGCGTTTGGATTTCTGTCTTTCAAATAGTAATCTCAAAACTAAGTATGAGTTTGGAAAACAAACCAAGGAACAGAAGAACTTAAATCTACTTTTTGCTGTAAGAAAGTAAGATCTTTGCAAACAGGAATGAGCCCACTTTCCAAGTCTTTTTAAAGTAGCTCTTTGGTGAAGTTATCATACTGGTAGATGATGACAAGTCTGAATTTCATAACTGAATTAATGAATGAATGAATTTCAAAATTATCTAGAAGTCTTGGTGTTTGCATATAATTCAGATTTGCAAAAGTCTTGCTTCCTGCATGTATTAAATGCATTCTGCAAAGTACTAAGCAGCTTATATGCCACAACTTCATGTTACTCTAAATTAGCACAAAATCTGCCCTGTCATCACTGCCACCACAAAAGTGAAGGACCCAAAGTCTTTGGACTTTCCATATCTAGCACTTCAGGTCTAGTGTCACTGTATGAGGAATGATGTTTTCCTCCTCTGCATCAGAAGGGACTAATGGTCACACTGTAATATTCAGCAGGGACAGACTAGCTTCTGTTGCTAAGAGCGTTGGGTGACCTAAGTAATAACTTTCAGTCAGCTGTTTTCAAATACTGGACCAGATTACAGAAACTTCAAGAAATTACTCCAAAGTGTGAAAGCTGTGATCCAAAGCACTAAGACATTTTCTAAGCACAAAGACTAAGACTTTTCTGCTTTTAGCAGAAAACAGCAGAAAACAGAAATCACAGAATTACAGAAGCTCTCTATAAGTGATTCAAACATAAGAAGAGCATAAGTAGGTTTCTATTTTCCTTTTTTTTCTTCCACCTGACCAGTCTCTTCTACCACATATCTAATCTAAATGTTAGGATTCAACTTGCTGCACCCACTTCTTTGTAGGAGCAGTATACATACGAGACAGAGTATACTGTGCTTGAGGACTAGGATGATCAATAGAAAATAACCTAGAAAAAATACACTTCTTCATGAAACAGATATTTAAGACACACATCTAAATAACCTTTTGCCTTAGACCAGGTTATGTCTTAAATTTCTCTATAGTTCTAAATACTAGTTTCATTTAAATTTACTGTTTAGCTTTATCACAATAGTCTAGAATACATTTTATTTTCTTCTGTGGTGTGGCAGAAGGAAAAAACCACCAACCAAACAACAAAAAAAAGCTCTCTAGCATTATTTTGCATTATATTAAAATATTTAATTACTTTTTGTTTCAGAGATCTCTGCCTATTTTTGGACTGGCACTTCTGTGACATACAACTTTCAGGAATACTACACATTAGCTAAAAATTCCAGTTCTCATGCTTCTTCTTTCTATGCTGACATGACACTGGCTAGGGAAGCAATTACATTAGCCTTTCGAACAACACGGACGCCAAGCTTACTGCTCTATGTCAGCTCCTTCTACAAGGAATACCTCTCCGTCATTCTCACCAGGAATGGTGAGTTTTCAGATTCGATGTCTGGAAACAGTAATGAACATCATAACTGTCAGCTTGGATTCTCTCTGATTTCCAGACCTGAAGCAGAAACTGAATATTGTCCTGTTGTTTCTTTAGATGGTATCTTTGTTTTTCAGCTGCACTGAGCAATTATTTCCACATGAAAAGCATTCCTCCTAGTGTACTTTCAACTTTCTCTACTGTTTTTTAATCATGTTTACAAAAATGTTTATTTCTGAAAATCCTTTAGAAATGTTTGGGTTTTAAAGTTTGGAAATGAAAATTAAAATTTATCTGAGCTGCATTCTATTCACGAGGCCTATTAATTGCCATCCTGAACAGAAATTATGAAATAAAATACTTTTTAAAGTGCATTATCCATTTCCCAAATTAATCAGAGGTAATTTCATTAAATTTATTTCATGAGCTACTTATATGCCTATGGAAATACATATATATATATATATATACATACCTGTAAAAATACATGTAACATTACTGATATTTCTTTGTAAGCTGAGCATTAACTAATAGGCAGATCTTTCCATTCTTTCATCTAGATCTAAGTATTTTTTCTTTAAGTAAAAAAACTCCACAGGTTGAGTTAAATTTTGAGGTTTATCTTTGCAGTTGCTGTGGTTCTGTGCTTAAGGAAGGTTCTCTGCTTTCCTAGACACATACTTGGATATAGAATAGCTGTATTATCCTCCCCATCAGGCGACACGGAAATTACTGGCCTGGATCTGACATGGGCCCCTAATTCTAGAGCATGAGTAGAAATTTGTGGTCCATCTGCAGCTGAGAAGGAATTTCTGACCAGGAAACTACATTGCCTCTGTGTTCTCCTCTGAGTCTTCATGTGATTATTTGTGTACAGATGGTATTCTGGGAGTTAACAATAAGGAATGGAAAGTGATCTAGGAGTTAGTACACTGCATTCAATTTAATTTTCAAATAGTCAGAGGTTTACAGGACTGTACAGGGAAAACATTATTCAAGAATTATGAGTTATATTTGATAAGTCACAATTATGAGAACTACCAGACTGAGTCTTCCGCAGCTGAATTTTGAAAGTAATTATAAAATTTCTGCCCAAATTTTAAGTCAATAATCAAAATTGAGACAGCTTAAGACTATTTTTGCCACTATATCCCACTTCTGACATTGCTATTACTAACTCTGTTGCCTTTAATTTCTCACTTATATCCATTTCTCATGGCTAAGTCCTTAAACAAATCAAGCATTTGTTTTGCTCTTGCAGTACCCTTGTGCAGCATGTTAGATCATATATTGCTTATCATATATTGTATAGTATCTTTCACAAAATATATGATCTATTCTGCTTATAGTGTATGTAGTGTACTACACCTTTTCTCTCTTTATCCCTGCAGGAAGTTTACAGATTAGGTACAAGTTAGATAGCCATCAAGATCCTGATGTCTTCAGCATCAGTTTCAAAAGCATGGCTGATGGACAACTACAACATGTGAAGATTAATAGAGAGGAGGAAACGCTTTTTGTAGAGGTAATTCTGTTAGGGGTGGGGGGAAAAGTGGATTATCATAAAAAAGTAGACAAGCAAAATGCAGTAAATACTTGCAATGAGGCAATTACCCCCAAATAAAATGTGCCTTAATATCTCAAGTAATCAAAGCAAAGTTAACACTCTCATAATGCACATTCAAAATTAATGTTAACCAACCTCTTTGATGTTAATTTTGTTTATTTCAAAAGGCCAATATCACTTCCTAATTTTATATGAAAATGCAAGTAATTGTTTGATGGTTGAATTTCAAAATTTGGTAAATGTGTGTGACTGCTGTTGTTTGTTTTGGGTCTTGCATTTTCAGGCTTTTTAGTTAAATTATGCATTAAACTACACTACAAATATATTGCCACACAGATAATAATGTAGGTCTTTTAAAATTTTTCTTTGGTCTCTTTTACATCATCAAAGGAATGTGGCTATTAAGGAAGATATTTTTTGCTATTTTTGTGGAAATTTCATGATAAAATAGAAACATTTATTTTGCTAATGGTTGATATTAACATGCAAAAAGTCTTTTTTTAATATAATTTTAAATTCAAAATACCTGCATGTTCTAATTTAGTATTTTGAAGCTAGAACTTGAGTAATGGTACTTGGCTTGAAGTTGTTCTAGAGGTACCCTGAGAGGCAGAATATTTACAATGTAATATTTGATCTTTATGAAATTAAATACTGAGTGCCTTTTTAAAATGAAAAGAGACTTTTTCATATTATTAAAGGTTTGCTCTTTTTTATTCATCCTAGAGGTGAAAAAGAAAGAATCAGGCAAATCGCTAAGATAAATAAAGGCTTATTAAGTGGGATGCTTAAGAATACCAGTTATAATCAGTGATCTAAGGAAGCTAATAATCTATTTTCTGATGAGTTTTTATGCTATAAATAACAAATGCTTCTCCCTGAGACCTTCTTATTTTTAGCCTTGATCTTACTTGCTTTTTTAAAAATATTGACTACTATTTCTTCCATTATTCTACTTTGTTCCTCACTCTGTCATTCTGTAGGTTAACCAGAATGAAAGAATGAAGTTTATTCTGTCTTCAGGCACAGAATTCAATGCAATCAAGTCTCTTACACTTGGGAAAATTTTAGGTAAGTGGAACACCACAGCACTTTCTAAAACTGCAGGGTTTTCTAAAATATGGATCAAACGTCATCATGAGGCGTGAAAAAAACCAACACAAATGTCACTGAAAGACTGTTGTTGTGGATTTACTTAGACACAGAGTCACAATCAAGGTAGAAACTTCAGTCTTGTGGAAATACAGATATAATCACAAATAAGTGCATCCTGAAAAGATGATCAAATGGGTTCCATTAAAAATAATTGTACACTTCTCTCTCATTTTGCAATCAAGCATTAAGAAACACCACTTTGTTTGCTATTCTGGATAAAAAACAAATCAAATTGAAGTCATACACAAAGATGATATAATACTATTAATCACGTATTGTACTTGAAAATCTTCCTGTGATTAGATTTTGTTGTAAACAGTGAAGAATATTGTAATGTAAGTCAAATCTTTGTTGGAGGTTCTTTGTCTAGTGATGATTCTTCAAAATATGTCTGTTTCTCTTAAGTAATCATAAAAATGAAATTTACCAATCTGCAATCACTATTTCTTAAAAGAAAATAGCAATAGCCTGGGCTGAAATTCTCAAGACTTTGTTATTTTCATACCTTTCACTTTGGCAATGATAGAGGAAGATTTGGTGTTGATGCAAATTTAAAGGGTATTTCTCTTTTCTCTAAAGTTATTTCATAGAATCACAGAAAGTTTTGGGTTGAAAAGGATGCAAAAGGTCATCTAGTTTCAACCCTCCTGCTGTGTGCTGAAACAGCTTTGTCTAGACCAGGTCATTCAAAGCCTCATCCACTGGCCTTGAACACTTCCCATGAGGGCATGCACTGCTTACTTGGGCAATCTGTTCCAGTGTCTCTCACCCACACAGCATAGAATTTCTTCCTTATTTCCAGGTTAAATCTACAACTGTTCAGTTTAAAGCCATTCCTTTCTGTCCTATTACTACATGCACATGTAAAATGTCACACCAGCTTTCTTGTAGCCTCCTTTAGGTACTGTAAGGCTGCTATAAAATCACCTCAGAGACTTCTCCAGGCTTGAACATCCCCAACTCTCTCAGTCTTTCTTTATAGGAGAGCTGCTCCAGTACTTTGATCATCTTCACAGTCCTTCTCTAGATTTGCTCTAACGAGTCCATGTCTTTCCTGTCTGGGACCCCAGAGCTGGATGCAGGGTTCCAGGTGGGGTCTCAGCAGAACAGATGAGAGGCACAGAGTCACTTCCCTTGCCCTGCTGGCCACAATGCTTTGGATGCAGCCTGGAATCATAGAATGGCCTGGATTGGAAGGGACCTTAAAGATCACTTCATTCCAACACCCTATAATAGGCAGGAACAACTTCCACTAGACCAGGTTTCTCAGAGCTGCATCCAACCTGGCCCTGAACAGTCCCAGAATACCAATGGCTTTTGAGCTGCAAGTGAACATTTCTGGCCCATGCTGTGCTTCTTGTCCACCAACACCCCCAAGCCCTTCTCCTCAAGGCTGCTCTCAATCCATTGACCCCCCACCCCAGTCTGTATTGATACTGGGCGTTGCGCAGATGCAGGTGCATAACTCTGCACTTGCCATTGTTGAATTTCATGAGATTCACTTGGTCCCAGTCCTCAAACCTGTCAATGTCCCTCTGGGTGGCATTCTCAGGTATGTCACCTGAACAGTTCAGTTTACTGTCATCCACAGAGTTCCTTCAGATGCACTCGATCCTGCTCTTGGTGCCTTTAGAGAAGATGTTGAACAGAAATAGTGTTGGCCCAGAGGAGCACCACCTGTCACCAGTCCCTATTTAGACATTGAGCTGTTGCATGCAAATGTTTGGATAAGGAGATCCAGTTAATTCTTTATCTGTCAAATAGATGGTTGTTGTTCTCAATTATGAGAGTGTTATCTAGAAAAGGTAGAATAATAATTTTAAATATATCATAAAATTCATAGAGTGATAGTTATTTTTATGAGAACAATTACCAAACGCTAAATAGCTTAAAATGTATTAAAGAAATTCAGAAACCATGTTTATAGACCATAAAAAAATCTTAATTATTGTTTAGTTATCTTTAGGAGAATCTCAGTGTAGCTGATTTGTTTTCTTACTGTAAAACTAAGTACCTCTAACACAAACAGAAATATGTACTTTCGAAATGTAAATTTTATATATAAATCTCACACTCTAATAGAGAACTGGTGTGTAGATGTGCACAGAAAATGAAAAAGAGAATGATCACGTATGCATAACTTTAAAGCAATATTAGCTGAAATATAAACTTCTACACGAAAATGTTACAAATATTTCCAAACTTTACAATATGATCATAAAGCTGAATCAGGAATGTATAATATTTGAAGTGTAGTAGTTTATTGCAGTCACACTCACATAAGGTTAATACCACAGTACAGAATGAAAGCTTCTTCTATCTTTGTTATAAAATATCATATCAAAACTTTTATCTGTTTCCTTAAAAATGCGTTTGATTAAATCTATGGAAATGTACAGTTTTAGATAAATAGTCTATTGGTCTTTTGACCAGGACGAATATTGTCTCTTCTAAAGAGCCATACAGTTACAAAAATTCAGAGGTGGGACTTTCTTCAGTTATATGATGGCTTTGCAATGACACAGCAGTTCAAAGCGCAGAGTTATAATGACCTGGGGGGCAGTCAGCCCAATTTGTCTCAGAATCTGTACTGAAGAAAACATATTTCTCCCCATTTCAAAGGAGTTACTATTTCTCTTAGAAATCTGATTGCTTTAGGTTCTGACTCCTGTGAAGTCCTATCTAGAGACTAAAGAAGACTTCACGAAGGCAGAGAAAAAAAGTAATGAATGTTTATTGCAGTGAAGAGGTCTAAACAAAAGGAGTTAACAAAATATGAGATCATGTATTTCTTGTACATGAAAATGTTGTCAGGAAAACCACACAAGGAAACTTTTTAAAAAAAAAAATAATTACCTTCAGTTGGAGAAGTACTTTTCTAAGCTCTTCTGCATTTGAACATGACAGTTTTTTTGTTCAAACAAAACTTGTGCAGAATCTCCTGCTCTAGCTGGATCGATCCCTGTGAGTCTACGGAACCTGAGGGGATTCAAGCAGTAATACTGAAAAAGCTGGCCGATGTCACTGCCAGGCCTCTCTCTGTGGTTTTTGAATTATGGAATCTGTTCAAGTTCCAGTTGACGGGAAGCTCACTGGTGTTGTCACAGGTTTCAATAAGGGTATATAAGATTGACCTAGGGAGCTACAGGCCCGTCAGTCTCACTTCAGTGCCTGGTATAATTATGGAGAAGATTATTCTAGAAGGCATTGAAAAACAGCTGAAGGACAATGTAGTCAGTAGTCATAGCCAGTACAGGTCCATGAGAGGAAAGTCTTGCTTATCAAACCAAATTTCTATTTATGACAACATAAACATTCTTCGTTAATCAAGGGAAGCTAGTTGACTTAATCCTTTTCAGTAAATCTTTTGAAGCTGCCTCTCACAGGATCCTTCTGGACAAAATGTCCAGCCCACAGTTGGATAAACACATGATGTGGTGGGTGAGCAGCTAGCTAACAAGTCAAGCACAAAGGGTTACAGTGAATGGGGTGACATCACCTGTCACTGAGGGGGTTCCACCAGGCTCCATCCTCAGCCCTCTGCTCTTTAACATCTTCATAAGTGACTTGGATGCAGGACTTGAAGGTACAGTAAGTTTGACAATGATACTAAATTAAAAGGAACTATTTGACTCCCTTGAAGGCAGAGAGGCCCTGCAGAGAGACAGCAACAAATTAAGAGGGCTGGGCAGTTGCCAACTATGAAATTTAACAAAAGACAGGTTCCACAGTCTGTAGCTGTATGTAAGGACATAATGGGAAATGAGATGCTGGAAAGCAGCACTACAGAAAGGGACCTGGGTGTCCTGGTCAATGACATGTTGAACATGAGCCAGCAGTGCCCTGGCAGCCAGGAGGGCCAGTCCTGTCCTGGGGAGCATCAGGCACAGCATTGCCAACCGGGAAAGGGAGGGGATTGCACTGGGATGGCCTCACCTCGAGGTGTGCAGTTTTTGATGATGTAATATAAGACATAAAGCTATTAGAAGACATCACAGTTCTTGTCTTAAAATATTCTAATAGGACCTGTATGTCTGCTGACTTTCTGCTTGACTACTTCATAAAGACAAATGGTTGAAGCAGAGTTAGAGAGTTACTGAGTGTGTTTTGTTTTTGAGGGATGTTTTTTGTTGAGTGGAGTAATTTTGTCTATGGCAAACTTGGGTACTCTCAGGAAATGAATTGCTAGTAAGATACTTAGTATCTTGGTTTTGAAAGAGAGGTGTCTGCTAAGGAAGGCAGGAGCCTCCTTGGAATGGAAAATGTAAACCCCCTCCCACTGAATTATTATAATTTTGAAATTAAGGGGGTCTCAGGCAAAGAGATGAGGATAGGAATAACATTTCTTTCCTGGTGTGTATGATAAAGCAAACAAGCACCCACGGCTGCGGCACCGGCACCAAACAGGACCCGGGGCCCGGTCCCGGCCTGCTCGGCCGCGGGCCCTTTCCCTCTGCTGCAGTTCCGGGCACGGCCCGCAGGGGCGCTGCTGCTCCCGGGGGCGGGGCGGGTGCGGTGATTCCCCCGCGCCTGCAGGGGCCGCTGTGGCCCGGGCTGGGGAGCGCGGGGTGATGGCGGCTCGGCCCGGACGGGAACGAGGGGGGAGAGGCTTCGCCTCACAGCCCTGGGGCAGCCGATCCGAGCAGGACGCTGAGGGGCACTAAGTGGCGGCAGTGGCCACTTCTTTTGTTTTCTTAAGTGCATAGTCGTTAATTCGTCCTAGCAACTTACGGAAAAAACTGTGTAAGTAAAAAGTAACAAAAGGAAACAAACCTAACCCCCAACACTTAAGGCTGCATAACTTCAGTTTACTGTAACATACAATAAACAACCTGTGAGTGTTTTTGAGTGCCACTTTCAGTCACTTAAGTTTTACTTTAGGAGGAAATTGCCCAATCCAATACAAAACCTTACTTTATCCAGCAATATCTTCTAGTTAAGGAGTCAAGTGAAATCAAAGGATTCATTTATTTCCTTTCCTATTATATGTAGTTTAGTAAAGGATTTGTATAGGAACTAAAAAATTATAGAAACCACTCTCCTTGTAAGGCTTTCAATCTGACTCATATTTAGAGGTGTATATATTTTTATCACAGGGGGTTTGTGAAAATGTTTTCTTGCTACTTCATTGTTAATCTTTTTAAAATATCCCGTCCTAGCAGTTCCTTCAGTGCATAGAGGCAGATATTGAAAACAGCTGCAAAGAAAGCAGAGACAGTTAAACAGCCAGCATTTTATGTAATCCATCAGTGTAGGTGAGCAGACTTTTGTCTGACACCCTTCTACCTCATAGTCCATCATTACAGCAATAAGCAGAGATGAGTTGAAGAAAATGCTACTCTGCTATTTTGCAATATTCTACCTGAACACATTATCTCATTTTTCTCTATTAACCTAAATTCTATTGAGGAGTGCACTGTAAAACATAAAGTTATTATGGTGGTTATTGTAAAGGTCACAAGTTCATTTGTGGGTTCCATGACATGTTGGAAGTGAAAATTGTTGAGATGAAATTCTTTTTTTATTTGCAAATTTACTTCCCTTATGAGTTCTCCTTTTATAACTAGTACTTCTAGAGTTTTTGCTTAAGTTAGAACTGTCAGAGTAAATAAACTGTTTGTTTTCTGTATCAAAAGTAGTGCTTTAGTGAGCATTAGTGGTGAATTAACAGAGTTCTAACATGCAAAGTATTTTCACATGTGTTTAGAAAGGTAAGTCGAGAAGAAGGAGAAAAAGTGAGGAGGCACCTTTTTTCTTTTTTTTTTCCTCCTCTTTGTGGTATCAATAATGGTATCACGTTTTAAAATGCATAGTAAATTGGAACACTATTCATTTTTAAAAATTTCATAGAAAATATCTTGATGGATTTCCAGGATTGGATGATCTGAGATCTTCAGGGTTTTTGCTTTGACAGACTTAATGGTGCTGAAATGAAGTAGATATTTGAGTCTATAGAATGAATATGTTCCAAAAATGTTTATTTATGAGAAGAAATCCAATAAAATGCATTTTTCTGGAATTCATTCTTCAGTCTTATATTTTTGCAGAATGAAAAATTGTTGCATTTTAATTTAAATACTTTATTTACAATAGAAACTTTTTGCTTTGGAACTTCCTCTAAGAATTTAAAAGCATTTCCCTCAGCAAATTAGCAACTGTCATCTGTCCAAAAGAAAGGGGGAGGTGTGAATGTATCTGACTGTCTTTTCATTAAAGTCAGAGAAGAAAGAGATTCAGTGAATCTACATATGTTGCTGCAACTCAAATATACTCAGAGGAACACAGGTTAATTATTCATTTATTCTTCTGACACTTTATTTTGTACATTTACACTATGATTAATTGTGTTCTGTTCCTTTTGATTAACAGAAAACAGTGATGTAGATGAGGAGACTATGAAGGCAAACTCTCAGGGGTTTATTGGCTGTCTGTCTTCAGTGCAGTTCAACCACGTTGCTCCTTTGAAGGCTGCGCTGCACCAGAGCAGCTCAGCCCCTGTCATTGTAAAAGGGCGTTTTACTGAATCCAGCTGTGGTGCTTTAACTGGAGCTGACTCAACATCAAGTGAAACAACCCATTCATTTGCAGGTAGCGTATGGTTATCACTTGTTCTGATCTCTGAAGCAAAATCCAAATAGAATACTCATGACTCAATCACAACTGACTTTTTATTTTTCCATGTGGGTTAACATCTCAGGAGTAGTTTGTAAATAATTCTCTTTTATATGTACTTATTTCCTTTTCTCTAGCCTTTATCTTTTCATCTGAATGTTTACATTTTTCTTTTTATCTCTGCAAAGTGTCATCTACATTGATGTTCTATGCATACTTACTGACCCATACTACTGCCACTGTACCATATTGTGAATGAACTGTGACTGTGAGAATTTCTTTTAAAAAGTCTTCTATTTGTCTGTCATTTTTTTTTTCTTCTTTTTCTTTCTGCTGCAGATCACTCTGGACCAATAGATGAGGGAAAGCCCTTAGCTAATGCAATCAGAAGTCACTCTGCAATTATTGGAGGTAATAGGGACTGTAACAAATCCACAGGAAACTTTTCTTTCTAACTGTGAATCTGTCAGTGATGAATTGAAGTCAGTTTAGTTTTGTGTGTATACAGAAACAAGTAAAACCTCTTCATTTTACTACAGTTGGTAGACAGATAGGAGTCAAGCATTGTTTTAAGATGCAATTGATCACACTCTTCTTACATAAATTTATGCTGTGTTGCTATATATTGAAACATTCTGATGAAAAACAGGGTAGTAAGGACAGAATTCCAACCTGCATAATAGTGTTGTCTACCACTTTAAAAAGTGCTTCGATTTCTTGTGAAAAAAACATATATTTAAGAAAGAACCATCATTTCTTCTTGACTTTGCCAAAAAATTATCTTTTGCTACAAAGTCATGTTTAAAATCTTCTTTACTAAATTTGAACAAGAAAGACTTTTTCTTGAGAATATGAGGTGTCACTGCTTGAATCAATCCTCTGACAGTCTGAGAAAATTTCATCTTGGTTTCCTGTTTGGGAGGTAATGTTCTGTTGGAAAGACTCACTTGTGTTGATTTACAGCTTAAAATGCATGTTAAAATAATAATAATAAAAATAATTACAGTTGGTTTGAAATACAATTTCTTCTTCATTTTCTTCCAATTTCTTTTGGACATTTTTATCAGGCTAAAATAGAACTACAAATGACTGTTCATAAATTTTTTTTCAAAATACTTTTTTTTTTTAATCAGAGGAATAGAGGAAGAACCATGTAGAATTCAGTTACATCTGAAGTGAATATGGTGATAATCCCCTTATTGTTTATGCCTGTCAGATCAGAGCATAAAGCTTACAACAGATGTGTGTGCTTAAAGTACAGGACTGATACAGGAACCTGGTGTACAGGTTCCATCACTATGCCTTTCTGAATGATTGCCCATCTCATGTGAATCCTGTACAAAGGATCCATCTCATATGGATACCCACATGAAATCTACCAGTTCTGTCTCTTTAGCAAAAATGAGAAGTACTCAAATGAGCCTCAATAGGGGCAGTTTGGATTGGGGACCCTCATCAGAAACTCCACTCATTTTACCAGTATTGAAATATGTATATGTCTCTGTCAGTTCAAATTTTCTTTCAAGGAATAGTGTCTTCTCCTGTGACAATCATCCTCACATTGGATGAAAATTTCTAGGATTATGTCTTCTTTTGAGAGAAGCTGAGGAAATAAAACTTGAAGATGATGTTTTGGCAGTATAATTCTGTTCCAAATTGCATAGATACTTTGGCAGAAAGGGCAGTGGGATGAAAAGGTCACGCCCTCTGTCTTTTAAAGTCTGAAAGTATTTACTTTCTAAGAGTTTTTAAAGCCTCATAGACAAAGGAAATAATGGAATTTAGTAGAACAAAACTGTCCGGGCTTTTCATTTAAGTTAAAATTGTTTAGGTCTATGAATGGTTGAGTTAGGATAAGAACCTCTAGTCACTTTTGTCTTCCATTTATACAGTGATACCTGCTATGGTCACTGCATGCAAAAGCACACTGCATGACCAGTGATCTTAAGAGAGTAGTACCCAAGATACTAAAATGAGATTATTAAGCCTAGAAGCTTTTCTGCTTATAAAGTGTTACTTACTGTATCACTTTGGTGATTTTGTACACACCAAATGAGAATTGTACCATTGATTTCAAGGAAGGTAAGAATTTAAAAATATGTTTTCTGAGTTTTTTACAAATCTAGCTTTGTCAAAATTTGCTTTACTGTTTCAAAAGATTAATATTTTTTCTATAAGTATCTGTACATAAAGATCACTGTGTGCTAGATTACTTAGTGTGGGTGGGATTTTTAAGTGTGCTAAAAGCAAAGCATTTTTTTTAACTTCAAGCTATAATAGGTACAATCCTTTTAAGATAATAATAACAATACAATTTTTTTATTAAAAACATTTGGGAATTTGGCACTTACAATTTTGCTACTGCCTGTGTTTGTTTAAAAGTCAAAACAAAGCAATCTGTGCAACATTAAGTAAAATTTAAACACCCTTAAATGAGTATAGCTAAGAAAGGTATCAGTTCAGCTACTTCAAAGTCCTTAAAGAGAGCATCCACTGTGATTGAAATGGAAGAATGACTGTTGTAGTTAATTTAAATAAAAACAGGGTTTACTTAGATTGCAAAGTCCATCTCAGAGAAGGATCTACTGTATTAAAACCTTTATATTCCTACAATGCTGCTCATAGTAGAGATCAAGAAAATAGGCATGTATGGAATTTTGGATGCTCTGATTTATGTACAGTGCTAAGAGACTAGGTATTTTTATTTTTCTTGCAGTGGTGACCAAGTTGTGCAACAGGCTGTCCCTTTGTCTACTGAGGCACTGCATTATAACTGTTTCCCAGACTGCATAGTGTTCTCTCCATCCCAACAGCCTAGTCCTATTTTCTGCCTCTGACAAACATGATCCATTTCTTTTCTGTTTTTCATCTCCTCAAATTCCTCTCCTGCCCATCTTCTGACTCATGAAGCTGAAGTCCTAAGACCATTATGAGGGGAGATGGGCTGGCAGTCTGTAAGGTCTTGCTTATCTCTGTGAGAAGTGTCTCACCTTACTGTTCCTTATCTGCAGTGGCTTGAGTTCCCAAACCAGCAGAGATCTAGGGCCTGATAGTGAAGGAGAAAAAGAAACCCTCTTATTGAAAATAAGGCCACTAGTGGTTTTCCATTCAATAATTTCAGAAATTATAATGATCTGTGGATTTTATATTATTACTAATAGGGTGCACAATTTCAAAACAATCACGATGAAACTTATACTAGAGTGCTCTTTCTGATTTGAAAGCAGCAATGTCTTACCAGGCTTTCCTGTAAGCCCTTCCATTGTATGATGTAGTCATTCCTTCTTCGTCCTGCTTTCTGGCTTACGTGTTATTATTTGTCTGTCCTTTCTCATTACTTTTTTTCTCTTTTCTTCTTGTAGGTGTAATAGCAGTTGTCATATTCATCCTGCTTTGCATTACGGCCATAGCCATACGCATTTATAAAAAAAAAGGCATATACTCAAAAAATGAGGCAAAAGGATCTGTAAACGAAGACAGTGCTGAATCTGCATTGAAAAGTGAGCTCAGCATGCAAAACACAGCCAATGAAAATCAAAAGGAATACTTCTTCTGATTGTCATTAATGATTTAATCGAATATAATGATGTAACAGTCTGACTTTCTTGCTAAGCCAGGGGGCTCTCACTGGGCAGAAGATGTTCTTGCACACTACTCTAAATGCAATGAATTTGAGACTTACTATACTTGATATGTTCAGTCTCAGTGATTGCTGTAGCGGGCCTCTTTAAATTACATGCATTCCTTAGCTATTATACCGTAAATGCATTTTATGTAACAGTGAATTAGATATTGTAACCAATTTCATTGTTGGTAGTTTCCGACTGTTCTAATGTGACCTTCTACAAATGAAGTTTAATGTACACACTGAATATGATTTTTGAATGGGAAAATTGTTATGAATTTATTCCTATCCTTTTCTTTAAAGTTTGATTGATGATTTTTTTGTTCAAGGTGAAAGGTAGATTCTAATACTTTGTGTTACTAAAGAAATTCTGTTGTGCTGCATTATGGTGATCCGTCTTACTTCCTCAAACTGAAAATGCCTTTTGAGCGGCTGTTGGCTGGTGTCAGCGCCTGCTTGTGAGCCATGGCATTTGATGTCCAGGACAAACCGTATTTTTTTCCCCTGGGATATGACTGATGTCTTCATTATCCCTTCCTTTTGTTGGGCTTAGCAGAACTGAAGAGTGTACAGTGGGTTGAAATATTTTAAAATCTCTTTTGCAGTAGATTTTCACTTATGGTCAGGTGATGGCACCAAGAGACTCATGCACATTCTGGGCATTTTGAATAAAACTGGGAGGAAAAGGCAAGACCTTTGCTTATAAGGATCAAGTAAAAGACTAACAATAGTTAATTTATCAAGAGTGAAAACACCAAAAGATGGTCAAGATGGTCCCTGGAAATTAGTAATGATGCTTCTGTCAAGAAGTAATGCTCAGTGCACTAATTGGGTTGTATCCTCTAAAACTGTTGTATCTATGATTTGCTCCAGACCTCAAGTCTAATTTTTTTCAATGTTATAGAAATTATACAGGGAATACTTGAACACTTTCATTCTGCATTCTTAATAGTACCTGCAATACCTTTGTGAGAAAAAGTCTGATTACACCACTCAAAATTAAAAAGGTGCTTACTATGCTCAGAGAGTAAATGAAAGCTATTTATACTGTAAAAACAAATTGTTAGATATGAAGGCTAGGTTTAAGTTGTCTAAAAAGAAGATTGTAAGGTCACTTCAGACACCATAGGTTATCTGAAATACCCGTGTGGCCTGATGTGAATGTAATAGATTCTACAGAAGGTATGTGTCTTTTAGTAGAAGGCATTATAAATGGCATTAAATTACAATATTTAGGTAACTGACCCACACAAACCATTTTTCAGTTTTCCCTAGTGAGATGACTAGGTGTCTGGAGCTGGATCTGAGAAAACAAACAAGATTTCTGTGACCTTGCAAACTTGAGTTTGAAATTTAAATATCTTCCAGAATTCATTTATATCTACTCCCATTGAAAGCAATGAGAACAGTCATTGCTTTTCTATTCAAAGAATCAAAGCTAGACCCTAGATTGTGCAGTTTAGAAAAAGTTTATCATAGGTGCCCAACAACATTATAAAGACATGGAAAACTGACATGATATGCCAAAACCCTTAATATGTAAATTTCTTTACATAGATAGTAATTGTAAATATAAATGTCCAGCGGACGTTTTCATTTAAAACTTATTTTCTTCCATCGGTCTTTACTTTCTTTTTTTAGAATTCTACCATTCCTTTCTCCTTCCTTCGATACTGATTTACTTAATTTTCAGGAAAAATTATTTCCTTTTTTTGCGTGCCTGGATGCTCTGCAATCATAAATTGTTCAGATTAACATGTAGTGCTTTCTTGTTTTCATTTTTGCAATTCTGTTTGCATCTCTGATAGATTAATCAGGCTGAGGACCCAGGATCAAGAACTGTATCCATGTTGTGGATTTCATACAGTTTGCTTCATGGTAAGAGGTCACCTTTAGGAAGGTCAGAGTACTGGACTATTCTTAATAAAATATGATGAAAATATCTTGTTTGTGGATGGGGAGTGGTGGAGGTGAAAGCCTCACGTGAGCCATGACAAGAAGACTTTGAATTATTAAGTTTACTAGCGTGACCCTTCTCGTCTACTTACTTTGGAGTGAAAATTTCAACTCCTTTTTGAGGCTGTGACCTAATTTGCATTAAATTCAAGAGGAGCCCTCCCATGGACTTCTCTGCAACCAAAGCCTGTGCATTTCAGGAGGTTTTCCCTTTCTGCTATAGACATGTAGGTGTCTGCCTCTTAGTGCCACTTATGTCAACAGAGTCACCTGCAGGGATGTGTCCCAGTCAACTCCATTTTTTATCATTGTGGGATGTAGTAACAATGTGGGACAAAACCTATAAGACGATTACTATAGTACACCAAAGCAGATATTCTGATTGAATAATAAAAGACAGATTGTCTTTTATCTTAACTCTCATATGAGAGTTGCTCATATAAACCTAAGAAAGCCTAAATTTTACCCACAACAAGACAAGTTGGAAGAATGTAAACCTAACTTTTCAATCACTTGCCCTTGGTTTTATTGCCTTGCAAAGTTTTATTGTGTGTCTTTCCTTACTTTATTTTGTTCCAAATTAATACTTCCTTTCCCTACTCCTCAGAATTTTTAAAAGGAACAGGAAGGGGAAAGCTTAATAAAATCCCTATTTCACTAGATAAAAAGGCGGAGGAGGATAAAAAAATGCCTGTATGAGTGGCACATTATTTCATTCAAAGACTTCTTTTAAGGCATTTTATTTTGTGAGGGATTCTAAGAAGGAAAAGATATATGGATTTTGTTGAATGAACATCTGTAGATTTGTAGAATAAGTCAGTTACGTCTCCCTGAAGATGCAAATGCCCATTTTCATCCATAGGAACAGTGATCATATGTTTGTCACCTTATCTAAAATATACATGTTTGAAATCAATGAAGCAGCATTTTTCATTACTTGCTGCATTTCTATGGGGATAAAAAAATGGTGGCACCGAAGTGCGCTAAAATGTCATGGAACATTGTGCTGTCCCTTTTTGATTCTCTATTCCATTGTGTGATTTTCACCTCACTGTTAATAAAGACTTTTTAAAATAAAGTGAGGAAAATATTTTTTAAAAGAATTTGTATTAAAAAGTTTAAAACTGACAACAATATACTGATTTTTTTTCAACAGTAAATATATGTAGAAGTGCACATAATATATTGGTGAGTGTGGTTATTTATAGATACTTTGGAGCACTAATGTGACAGATTTGCTATGCATTGACACATTTTCCATGGAAAATATATTTTTTCTTAAGTACATTAGAAAATAAATAGCAGCATGTATGCTGGTACATTTTTAAAGCTTTGTGTGGGCTCTAGCTATAAAGGCTTATAATTATTTATGTACTAGACATTTAGCATATAAATATGATTTATTTAGGTTTTGGGAAAACATTTTCCAATACATCCACTCTTGTGTAAATGAAGAATATGTTATAAAACAAGTGCACAACTTAACATGAAATGTAGTCACAGTCAAAATAAATTTACAGTATCGTTTTTCATGGCAGCGATGTACAAGAAAAAAGGCATGTAAAAGACAAAATTTCTTTAAGGAAGCACCTGAAAAAATTCAGAACATGCAACTATTGCAACTTAGCAGGGAATTGATAAGAAACTATCATTTTGAAATAAAATTAGTTACTTTTAGAAGCAATTGTTTACACTCAAGGCAGAGATATAGTTGCATAAGCTGTGTGATGCTACAGGAAAAGAATGTTCTTTGTAACAGAAAAAATATTTCCAGAATCAGAAAACCTAATTCTGAAAAAGCTTGTGCCCTGGCCTCTGAGTGCAATGCACATTCTTTGGAGTAAATATGCAGACACGTGACCTAATTTTTTGCAGATTGAGCGCCTAATTCTGCAGCCAAAAGTATGGTAATTCCTTAGTGTTCCTGAACATTTAATGAGATTGTGCATTATCAAATGCACAAGAAGAAAAGTAAAAAATATTTCAAAAACTAGTGTTGACTGAAAAGATACACATGTAAATGTATGGAAGTAGTTTCAGTGTTGTTTTTGTTTTCAGTGCAAACAACAACATGCTTAAAAGAATACAGAACAGAAAGGATGTACCCTTTAAACTTGCTCTATTTGGAACCTTCTCCTGATCCTTTTGGCACTGGTGGTAAGAGAAGGGTTTAATGAGTTTGAGTACAGAAATTCTCAAGCTGCTAATTTGAGAAGCAGAAACAAAACCACCTAGGTGTTCCATAGACTGTGCTTTGCTAAGAAGTCATACTGATCTTTATTCTTGAAGGACCGTCTGAAAAGTAATTTTTGAGCTGGCGCTCAAAATTTTTGAGCTAGCACAAAAACTTTTAAAAACTGGCACTACTCTTTGGATACATTCCCCAAACCTCTTAATCTTTGCTCTTCCCATTTCTTAGAAAGGAATCAGACATCACTATCATTGCAAAGAGATGGATGCCCTTATATCAAACACTGACATAAAATCTCACTTAAATTTATATTAATTTTCTCATACATGATGAAATGTTGATGTTTCTAACATTTTGTATAAATAGCATTGAATAAATCATTCCTTAAACGTTTATTAAATAGAATGGTAAATCCACAGTAAAAATCAACTTTAGCTTATGAGGAAATGTGTATGTACACACATGCACTCACACATGCATGTAGGTGGGCTATGAAGTCAGTGCTACGATTCTTTAAATTTTATAATTTTCTTTGTATTATGTCAAATATTGAAGAAACGTCCAGAGTGCAGAACCATCCTCCCCACACTCCCTATGTTTGGAAATATTCAAACTATTTCAAGAAATAGTTGAGATTTTCAGAGGTTTTTCAAGGGGACAAAAAATAAGATCTTGAAGTCTCCTCAAGGACTGTAAGAGGTAGACAACCAGACTTCTGATAACAAAGGTTGCAGTATCCCTCACATACAGACAAGGAGTTTTTAAATTGTTTTTTAGTTACATCTAGGGCTTGAGAAATTATTTGACTGATATCAAAATAAATTTCATACACACATACATAAATCACTACACTGATCAACATATATAAGCTACTGTGTACTATGCTTGCTAAAAAAGTTCTAATTCATTAGTAATCCCTGACCCAGCTAATATGTCCTTTACCAATTCAGTTGAAGTGTACTTCTCCCAGTCAGTCACCTGATTTTATTTAGCACCAGGGCTCATGCCTTCAGATTAGGTGAGACAGTGGGCATCAAAAAAAAATTCTTATATCTGCAGAAGAGAAACAGATACTCAAAATCATTCTGAAGTCCAAGAAAATTGACAATAAATTGTCAATGAGTTGAACTGGATTTCATCACTGTGAATTTGTCATCAGGAGCCTAGTGATAACAACATTAAAGAAATAATAAAATAATGTTTATATTCTTCTACAAACCAACTGATAACAGATAGGGCTTGGTAATCTTTATATATTACATGTTTTAGCACAGCACAGTATTTTTGTCTTTAGCTTGCTGATACATGCAAGAACTTAATGCAAGTACAATGCAAAGTTTTTGGTCTATGAGCTGATGGTTTATTTTTCTCAAAAGCAACAGTGCCTTGCAAGCAATGTATAAGGCCAATGTTCATTTACCTAAAAGCAGCCATCACAAAGTCTGGATTAAAACCAGGAAATCTGCAGGACATCCCTCAGTACATACTATAAATTCAGGATGCACACCTGCCTATAAACTATTTAAGTAATTAGCAGAATTTCAGCACATTTCTCTACAGTTTGTGGGCTGAACTCTGAGAAGCCCAAGAATATCTATCCCACCCTTAGCTGTATGGCCTTGAAAAAAGCCATTGACCTTGACACTCAATTTATGCAATGCAAAGAATATACTGAAGTTTTGACTTAACTTGCTTAATTAATATTTGTGAAGCCCTTAGAAGATGAAAGCTTTTATGTAAATAGCATGATAATAGAAATAAGGTCCTATCTTTTCATTTAGCAAAAAATGATATGGTAACTAATATTAATTATCTGTATTTGTTTTAATACATTTATTTCATTATATAGTCATGTTTCTTTCAGTCAGAAATAATAGCATTTTCCTGTTCTTTTATCCACAGAGTAACTCATGAATAAAGAGTAGAAAAACAGACCTTGGACTACTTGGTGTAATAGAGATTTGATTGCATGTCTTCTTGTATCAAAAAATTAGAGCCCAGAACACTTTCATCTAAATAGATGGGAGATATTTGAAATAAAAAAGACAGGTTTCACACTGATAAACACAAAACAGGAATTACAACCACACATCTACATTCTTACAAAATATTTCCTACTAATTGATTAGCTCAAAGGGAGTATCATGTGTCAATGTTTTAGTGTTCTTAGTAGCTTGATCAGCTTCAATAATCTCATTTTCTGCTATTTTTAGTTACTACAGAGTCACTCTCCTAGGCATGAGTAACTGCTAGGCATGCCATATTTTATTTTCTAGGTAACAGGATAAAAAATCTACTGTTTTCTAATACCTTTAACACATAGAAACACTCCTTATCAACATAAAATAATATTGTGTATTCTATATGAAGCAGAAAATCTAATAGTAAACATATACTGATGCGATCTTTGGTTCTTTTTTGGGTTTTGAGATATTTTTTTGTTGGTTACCCACACCATCCAAACCCCTTACAGTAAACAGAAAAGGTTTTGCCCCTTTTAGCTAAATCCCATCCTGTTTGTGAATAAAATATTTCAAAAGGGTCTTATACAATGTTAATATTTAATTTAAAAACTGTAGACTTGGTAAGAAAACATTAATATTATTTCAGTAGTTACAGCCCCAAGATATATCCTCTCTTTTTTTTTAATTAAAAGTATTATTAAACATTCTTTATGTGGTGTATTTTTTTTTTCTCTGTTGCACTCAATGACACTAGAAATAGAGGTTTAAATCTCACAAATGGAAACCATTCAGCACATGGTCCCCTTTTGAACTGTGGCAGTTCAAAAACTTTATGTGTGAAATGCTTTCCTATTTACATGTAGGAACAGGAAATACTTTTCCAGCTATGGTGTTTTAACTAAAAAGCATAAATGATCTTATTTTTGCGCAGCAAATACACCCCATGAAATTATGATTCAACTGGATTGTTTAGTGTCATGATCTGTAAATCAGCAACTCACACTTAAGTTATTGGTGTTTCATTGCTATGATTTTTCTGCTTTGATATTCAGATTCAAAATATATACATCTGATTTAAAGTAATTTTTAAGTAATTCTTGTCATAAGCATACAAATTCTGTGCTTCAGTTTTTTTACAGATAAATCCTATTGGAAATTAGCAGTTAAATTTGGAATAGGGTTTTTTTAAATGTTTCATATCCTTTATGTGACACATTTATAAAGTTCATCTATTTTTAGAGAGTGTACTGTGAGGGATTTTTTTGATTTATTCCCAGAAGTCATAATTGGAATAAAAGGACAAAATTCATAGAAAAGGAGGAGAGTGTAGAGCAGGAATTTGTTGATAAAACTTTTTATAAAGTTCTGAAAGTTTGCTTTTATGATATTCTTGTATAGATATTTTTCAATTCATATGAAGTTCTTATTTGGGATCATGTCACTAAGCATATCAAATTTAAATTATTTATTTTGTAAAAACTAACAAATTTTAGTTTCAAGCTGATATTTAGATATCTGTTTGCCTCAGTAAAGTACTCCAATATGTAAATTAAGCACAGCATGAAACGCTTATTATGTACATTCTCTCTATGTCTGGTACATTCTCCATGAAAAATAATAGTAATTAACAGCCCCCTGAAACAGGTAGATCTTTGAATGTCTAGAGCTCCCTTCACAGTATTATTTTATGATTACAAGCAAACCTATGTAGTTAGAAACGAATTAGAAAAGCATGAGTAAATGCTTGTTATTCAGTATTCTAGAATGGTCAAGTGCTACATTTGAGAAAAGAAATGCTTTTTAAATGAGTCAAATAATCCACATTATGGCAGTAATATACAGTACATTGTACAGTACCTGCCTTCCCACTCTAACACCTACTAGTCATTAAGAGTCATTTCACTTCTACCAAATTCACCTTAGAATTCTATGGTGTACTGTAACATACTTAAAAACTAAACATGCTTTCAGCAAATATGCCTTACTGTTTCACACTGGCCTTTTTAAATTCATCTAGGAATTTCCTTATGTTTTGCTCATTACCATATATCTAGTGGAGAATCTGTAGTTGTAATTACATAAAAGGTAGATGCTTTGCTTGTCCATAAGGTGTCTGTTCTACCATGAGTTAGCTCACCAAAGATGTCTGCACTGCCAACTCACATGTCTGTTTTGTCTCCATTTTGATGAATTGTGTCTCTCCAAACTGTTTTCCTGAGATGAATTCATGGGAAAACTTCTGTCACCCATCTCTGGTGCCAAGGTCTCCCAAGGACAGTGTGATCCAATCTAGCTGACCAGACATCATCAGCCATTCTCTGCAGTTCCAGGGCCAGCTTGAATCTGGGAGGAAGCATGCAGGCTGCTGTTTGTACAAGACACTATGGTGCACGGTCATCTGCAGCACACACATAGGGACATACATCACCTAGAAGCTTTTCTTATTCCGCACTCAATAAAAAGAGTAAGAGGGTGAAGGGTAGCCACTTTTGCTGAGGCCTGAGAAAGGAGACACACAACCTGATGGGCTGTCTGCTGGCAGATGGCTGACAGTGACCTGCTCTGTCCAGGGAGCCGAAGAGGATGGTGCAAAGGAAGAAAAGGAGCTGTTGGTTTCTTCCCTTGTTAGCAGAAAAAAACTCCATAGCAATATGACCTTTAGTACCCTCTTGAAGGCATTTCTGGAAACAATAAAAAAATTAGGACCCCCATAGGTCATATGAGCACAGTTCCTTCCCTGTGTAATTGACAATGTCAGAACAATGATGCAATACAGCCTCTCCAGGGCATGTGATAATTAAGAAAAGTGCAATTGGAAGGAAGTTATAGTTAAAAAATTTCTTAAATACCACCTTCAAATTTCCAGCATGGCATAGTTATTATCTAAGAAATCCGTTGCATATTGCTCTCTATTCATTGAGTTAGGTCAACAAACTTTATACCTTGCTAACTACTTCCCTCCTGCTGAGAACCAAGACATCTCACTCAAGAACATTTTCGCTTGCTCCAGAAGACAATAGTCAGACAGTATCTGGCAGAGACAGCAATATGAGGCAAAATAAGACCTTCAATGCCTTAAGAACATGTAGCAGAAGTCAGTCCTCCTCCCTCAGTCAGGAAAAGCAAGATCTTCAGAAACGCTTGTGTTGATTGAGGGGGCAACTACATGTTCAGTGCTCTGAAGAAATTACTAAACTTTCAGCTCACAGAATCATAGAATGGAAGGGATCTCTAGGGGTCATCTGATCCAATTTCCCTACTCAGGCAGGGCCACCCATAAAAAATTGCCTGGAAACAAGACAAGATGGCTTTTAAAAGTAGCTAAGGATGGAGACTTCACAATCTCTTTCAGTGACATCTGTCAGTGATAAGTCATCCTCACAGTAAAAAAGTGCTTCGTGGAAGAGTATCCATTATATCTATTTATGCCCACTGTCTCTTGTCCTGTCACTGGGCAACAATGGACAGAGCCTTCTTTACACCTACCCTTCAGTCATTTATGCTCATGCATGAATTCACTTCAGTATTCCCTTTGCCAGGCTGAACAGTCCCATTACTCTTAGTCTTTGTTCAAGGGAGAGACCACCAATGCCTTAATAATTTTGTGGCCCTTTCCTAATCTCTCTAGTGCTGAGGAGAGGAGGCAGGATCAGCTCTCTCAAGCTGCTGTCAGCACTTTGTTTATTTCAGCCAGGGTACCACTGGGCTTCCCTGCAGCGAGGGCACATTGCTGATTTATGTTCAACCTTGTTCTACCAGGACTCACAGGTAATTTTCTCAAAAGTTACTTTCCAGATGGATGACCACAATGTATAGTGAGACATGGGCCTATTTCTTCCCACAAACGGAGTTTGCGTCTATAAACTGTTCACATTGATTGGATGTTTCTGAAAAGCACATCATTGACATTGTAAACACCATTAATCAGCTAAATTTCTTCATTAGTATGTCTTTACTTTTACTCAAAATGACAACACTTAACTTATTGTAATCAAAGGCTACATAAATATCTAACTAGGCTATATAAAAAGTATTTCAGCAAATGCTATAAAAAGAGATTCAGCAATCATTACATTTTTGCAGTTGTCTGTATGCTCTGTGTGTGTGTGTGTGTGTGTGTGTGTGTGTGTGTGTGTGTTTGTGAAGATCAATGGTTGAGTGAACAATAATGTTCTGGTTTTATTCTGACTGTGATCACATCTCTCACTTGTATTTAGAGGGAACTTGGTACTAGAACTGATGTGGCTCCATGAGGTGTAGGGAACAGCATTAGTCAAATGACCACTAGCTCTTTTCTCTATGTAAGTTCTAGATGTCAGATTCTCTTTGAATGTTAGCTAATAAAATAGAATTATGGCAATGACAAATCAAAGCATATCGCACAGTACTGTTTCTTTTCAGTATAAATTATACTAATGTTCATCTTGCTGTAAGCTCTTGATTGAATTAGTTTGTGAATATATTTCATATATCAAATTTTACGACATTGTTTCAACATATCGAAAAATTATATATTGTGGAATAAAAGAAAAAGTGACTTAAAAACTAAGAGAAAGCCCTGTTAAAAATAATCAGAGCAATATGTGATAATATATTGTCAAATATCTATATGTCCTTAGGATACACTCAGTAATATCAAGTCAAACAACAAAAACCTTAAACAAGCTGGAACACTAAAAAGTTTCAAGATTCTAGCCTTTTTTCTTTTTTCTTTTGATAATTATTGTAAACTTTCAGTCACAACATTTCTTAAAAAAACTCCCACAGGAGAAATGCAAACTGACTGATACAGTGTAAATAGCTTCCAGTTGATTTACATGCAGAGCTTAGGAGATTAGTGTATCTGTTGGCTTAACAATCTTAATTGTGCATTTCCCTAGACTGTGTGTTCCTTATTTAATACATCATTCTTCCTGTATTTTTTATTGTTTGGGTTTGGTTTTTGTTGGTTTTTTATTGCCTATAATTTGTCTGAAAATCCAAAATGTCAACATTATTATTTTTATCTTAAAGGTGTCAAGAGATTTTAACTTAAACAATGACCCCATTGCAGTAATGGAAAAATATACACACATGCAAACATGCAGTATTAAATGGAAAGAATCTTGAACAGTATCTAGTCAGTGACAGAAACAGACACAGTAAATGAATTGACCAAAACACAGGAAAACTGACAGGGATTGAAGTTGATCCCATTACTCCATTTCTTCTCTTCAACCACCAGTTCAATATGCCTCCACACAGAACAATTCTTCTCTTAATTTTTCTTACATATGAATCACCTACAATTCAATTAATAGGAGGTGTAATTGGATTGTATCTCCTCCCATATGATATTTTCAAATATAAAGTTTCAAAAAAAGAAAAAAGCCTATGCTTTTATTTTATAGCTGGTTCTATTTAAAATTCTGCTAATGTTTTTTGAATTATGATATTAAAAGACTGTCCTTAGTCACGGTTCTTTAAACAGCAGAAGTTAGTATTAAAAATACATTTTTGTGCTGTCTGTGTGTATTTGTCTACATTTTTCACTTTCTCAGAATGCTGAGAGTGACTTGTCAGTGAATTGGATTCTTTGACAATGGTGTACACCCAAGAAATATTTAAAGGGATCTAAAGAAACTCAGAGTTATAATGAGAAAACTTCATATGGAATAATTACACTCATGGCCCATTTTCTTCAGGCTATGCCAATCAATATGTAGGAGAATGAAGTCTTACTCATATATTTCCCTTTTTCATTCAGTATTTGTTTCCCTGAAATGCACTAGAATAATCATTCTGGGATGTACAGTTTTTATATCTTCTCTATGAATGAAAGATAAAACCATCAAGAAACCATCAATGGCAAAGATGTGCACTGATATCAGTTTTCTTGACGTTTTAATGCAGACCACAGATGTTCTTTCATCCTGTGGTTCTATTTTTAGATATATATTTCCAAAAGTAATTTTTTAAAAGAAAAATAGTGTAACAATCATTCCTAAGTTGATTGTGCACTTGCATGTTACATAAAAGGGTATCTGTAAAACAAACCTTTTTGGATAATTTATTAAATGTGCAAGAAATTTACATTTTTCAAATACTGCATTGCTAGGTTAGCTCTCCTACTTTCTATAATAATGGTTTTCTTTTCCTAATGTAGCTGACAGGCAGTTATTGCCCTGTGGAGCTGACCTTGCCTGTGGGCATGTTCTGAGACCTGCTGGCAATGCTCTTTGGAAGTGCTCCCAGGTGAAAGCACTGGTGAAGGCAAACTGAAGTCTTACTCATGTCATACCAAGCAAAGCCAGACAGGGAAGCCAGTTAAGAATGCCAGTGCTCAAGCCCTCAGCACCTTGCATTTTTATTTGAAAAGTTTTTCTGGCCATCTGTATAATCAGGGGAAGAGAAGGAAGACTAAAACAGCTCACATGGATTCTTCCTTTTCAAGGTGGTGAATATATACCCAAGAGCAGTGAAAATACAGGAGGTCTTTATATTAGTGCAAGGCCAATGAAAGGTGAACACATTAAATTGACAATTATTCCTAGTGAAGATCTAAGTCATTTTTATTGCCTTGTGTATTTGTCTTGCCTTTTAAGTTTTTTATTACTTTAAATTATTTAAATTTGTTATTTTTTGTCTGGATACTTATTCTGAGTGATTTCAGAATTCTTTGCTCACATGAAATTTCTAAGCCTTAAGATATACTGAGGACATAGCGAAATATATAGGGCATCTCTACACTTTCAATTCTTGAATTTACAGAAATACCTCTTTAGCTTTGGAAAAGAATTCCACATAAACATTAGATTAGAAATTTTTCCACTGAAGAAAATGTAAGATAGTCGCTACAAAATAAAATCTGTTCTTCCACATTACTTTTCAATGATTGTAGAAGAATAATATCATGGGGTTTTTTTAGTAGATAAATAGGTAAAGAAGAGGTAAAGTTTCTATTAACACAGATTTCAATCAATTTTAGAAGGCATCCTTTTAATACTCTTATTTAAAAAAATTAAGTTCAACATTTGGATCAGATATGGATAACTACAATTAAGTAAGTATTGTTCATGAGACTGTCATTTTTTATTTCTCTTTACAGATTTCTGTCCATTTGTCATTGCTTCAAATGGACTGTGGGTTTAACTGTTTCTCAAAAACAGCAATGTTTGAAAGGAAATACAGAGTCTGAAGTGAGGAAAATAAGAAATAAAAGCAAAAATACTTTTTAGGTAATTGTGTTTGTTTCTTTGGACAGAGCTGAAAAAGTTTTATTCACCTCTCTCTCTCAGTTCCTTATATTCACTAAAATGTCATTCATTTCTAAGCCAACAAAAGTAATGAGAGTAAAATTGATGGCATTCAGAGGGCTAAGATATACAGAAATCTAGCAATGAAAAAGTCTGGAAACCTCTTTTTTCATAATCTTGTGTGAAATATGTATGCATTTTATAATCTGAGTGAAACCACTTGACAGCAAGCAAGAACAAATAGGATTGAGTCAAAATGTGTCTTCAGCTTCAGGAAAAGAGAAGGCAGATTTTCATGGTATAAAGTTCTCCTTAGATCACCTACAAATACTATATGTGTGTATTTAAACTTCTAAATTTCATAAACTAGACATCAGTAGCTCAAAAAGTGAGTTTCTTTGCTAAATAAACCACATAAGAAATTATAATGACAGACAACCTATCGGCATCTAAGTACATATAAAAAGAGCTTTAGACTAAGATTTTTGCAACATGAGAATCTTCTTTGCGGATTAAAATGAAGTTTTCAGGAGTTTGTGCATCCACCAGCTAAAAAAAACCACTTTGGAATGAAATTATTGAAGCAGATGTAGTGACATTTACTGCAGCTCTAACACTGAGTAGGAGCATAAATCCTCAAGAACCTCTTTTCCAGGATCTGAGGTTATTCTGAGTGTTTCTACTTCAGTGAAAAAAATTGAGTCCTTTGGTGGCAGGCAACTGGTACACTGGGTAGAAAAGAGGGAGAGGTGGCCAGGTGGTTGCTGCCATTATTTATTAGGCCCAGTGAAGCAGTGCATCAAGCTTCCCTATAATTAATGCACTTTTAATGTGGTATTAAAAAATAAAACATTGTTTGATGGACATTCAGGCACATGCACAAGAAAATGCACCAGAAAATGTCAAAGAAAATTCTGTAGTTTGTGAATCAGTGTAGACATAGTCAAAGAATTTATTTTGAGGATTTTTAGGGAAAAGTTAGTGTAAGAGACCATACAAACTAGTACTAACGTTACAGACAGAGTGAAATAAAAATGTAACTCCCTCCTAGGTTTGTCTAAAGAAGGTCAAGAGTTCACAACTTTGAAAAAAGCTTGAAAATTATAAAAAGCTAAAGTTGTCTGTCTTTAGGATTTAATTGCCAAAGTTTCTTCATGACCTTACCAACCCAGAGATGTAGAAATTTTATAAATATTATAAATATGCATGTTATGTAAAACAATTCAAGTAATCTTGTTTCTTACCCCTGCTCTGTTTTTATTTTTCCTCATTTTCACTACATCAAAGGCAAAATACTTTCAGTTTCATCAGTTAAAATTAGTTTTTATGACAACAGGCATGTTGATTTGTAATTTTCTATAAGTTAAAAAGGAAATCCATCCTTGCCTCACACGCCCCAAAAAAGAGGGCTTTTTTTGAAAAATGAATTCCTTCCCTGCAGCCCTCAGTGTGAGTTCTAATGAAATTTCAAGTTTCTTAATACCATTAGGATTGTTATGTGCTTCTTATAGATAATGAAACTGTAGAAAACAGTTTATGAGGTTAAGTTGGAAAAAGCCTACATGTAAAAACAGATAGTAACTGTTCTGTGAAGGAATATCAACAGTCTGGGACTACTTGTAGCACAAAGACATAAACATTATAGTAGTGACATGATTATAATATTTAATTTTCATTTAGAATTGGTTTATTGCAGCAAGAGCTAGATAACAGCCAAGGTAAAACTATGGCAGCATAGTTTGAGGGCTTCTGTTGTTAGCAGTACAGCATGTGCTGCAAGCATTCTCATAAATAATGGCACCAAAAATGTGTTTTTCTCAGTACTGTTCCCCAGATTTAAAATATACAGGAGCAAAAGCCAAAGAAGCATGCCATGGTGCAAGACAAGAGGGAGATGATAAAGGTAGGAGTTCAGCTTACTGTTTCACTTGCTTGCAGTCAGAACCTTTTCCCTGTTATCAGAAGTGTCATTCACTGCCCCAGAGCAGACCTTGTAAGTAAAAACAGAGGTCACTGGGCTGCCTGCAGGGAGGAAAAAATAATTTAAAAATAAAGCTAGCCTTTCAGATACTGCTACTTCCTAGGGTAGGTATTTTAATTTTACATGTAGGATGGATGTCTCTAAAAATTTCCACTTCTACTAATTTTCTCTTGCTCTACTTGCAAAATCTGAGGTGTGCTTTGAAAGCTCATCCTTCATTATGTTGAAAGATAATGTTTCAAAAAATTGCAAACTTCACTGGTGATGCGATATTTAGAGATATGCACTGAGATTTTCTTTGTGACCAAGTAAGAATGGATTTGTCTTGTGATGATACAAATAAAGAATCCAGCGCACAGACTAAGTCTATTGAGGGCCAGAATAAAATGTGCAACAGAGAACAGGTAAAGAACACACCTGAGATGTGCTTGAAGTCAGTAATGTGTCCTTGTCTCTAACCCTTCTACATTTGCTAGAGAGAAAATACACTCATAATGAACACTGGAGTGGATGTATTATATGTTAATTCTGAGTCAAAGTTCATGTTACAGACACATAGTGGCAAATGTGTATGTATTTCAGTCAAAATTAATCAGATTTAGGATTAGCTTGTTTCCAGTTTCATGGTGTATAGTTTACAAACCTCCCAGGCAGTAGTAAAAAAATATACCTTGCTGACCTACCATGGGTCAGAAGGAAAAATAGATTATAATGCTTAATACTATAAGAAGAGATAGTATTGAAAATCTCTTTCTCAGCAAACCTGAATAATAAAAAATGTCCCTTGCAAGCAACAATATTGCTATTTCCTGGCTCTGTACTCCAGACAAATTTCCTGGCTTATCCCAGTATTTGGTGCAAAACTGGAAAGAAAGATATCCAGAATTAATTTTAATCAAGGACTCAAAGTCACCTATACAATGCATTAAAAAGTCCTTCTAGTTTGCAGCTGAGAATCTGGAAATACATAGACTTCATTTGTCTATAGTGGATCCATTTTGCAACTTCTAAATTGTTTAAAGAGGAGAAATGGAAAATCTTAAGTGAGAGCTAGAAGTCAAAGGCCAAACAAATTTATTCTTGATAAAGAGTATGTAGCAACTTAAATGTAAACTGGAAAGAAAATATTTTTGTTCATGATTTGCTGCCCCTTTGCAAAATTGTTCGTATGGTGAAGTCAGGGAGCAAAGCAATAGACAGAAAAATGGAGAAGAAAATATGAGTCTGAGAGGGCAAATAAAACTCAAAAGAAAGAATATAGCTTGGCACACAGTCCATCCCAATTGCAAATGTTAATTGTTCCATTCCCAAAAATGAGATATTTTCTGGGTTAAACAAAGAATATCCTATAAGTGGCCAAGGTTAATTTATTCAACTTTCTTGCACATACATTTAGACACATGGCTTAAGTCAGCCCTGAGCAACAGAAAATAACCTGAGCTCGGTGGTGTAATCAGCACTACTGAAGCTTCCCATTCCTTCTTCCCTAATATTCCTCAGACACTTGAAAGTGTCTTTCAGTATGCAACATAAAGCTACATATTTATAGCAAAATATTGTATCATGTACTATATATTGCATAGATAATGGGCTACTCTGTTACATATATGGTAGATGATTATATATATAGATACACTACTCAGTAATGTTATAATTCTATATAGTACATTGAGCATATAATATACTGTGGTATTGTAGCAGACAATGTTACAATATTTTCCTTAAAGCAGCAATAAATTATTTCTGTTGCCATTATCACAAGAAGAATTGACATTTCATACGGAAGAAAAATATGCAGAGTTAAATGGATTTTTGCAGCCCTGTGTATAAATGTCCTCCAAACTTTAAGGCCTTGTCTCCTGGGGTTGACTAGACTATTAGCCTAAATCATAGTCATATTTTTCACTAGTGCTACAAAAAGCTGAGGCGGAAAAGGGTAAATGTGTTTGAATGCTTTTCCTTTCCTTTCTGCAAGTGGCTGGCACTTTTTTTCCCTTGAAATATATAGACAATGGTCTCAGATATTTTCAAATATATTCAGGTTGTTTAAAAGAATACCTATCTGACATTTATTAATCCTTTATTGTAGATGAGAAAGGATTAGGGCCAGACAAGGTTGCAAAAGAGATTATGTTTCAGGTTAACCTAATACATTTCAAAAATCATTATTTTTAGTCTCTGTCTAGATCCAAATTTCACTTTCAATATGGTGTAAATGCAATGCTAAATATAAATATTCTTTGCATTTATAATGCAAAAATTTATTCATTCAGGTATACAAAAAACTAACATTTTTGAAAAGGTCATACAGTTTCTTGTAATTTATTTTTCTACTAGGTTAATTCTATATTTCATCATACCTGCAGATTTAATGATTATCAGTTTGCTCCTGCTTTATACCTTTGACATCTAGGTCTAATAATCTACACCTATATCTGTAACACTGACAGCTCTTTAAATAAGTAACTGGTGCAATGTGGTGCAGCACAGCATATTCAAATGCTGAATTATTTAATTTTAAGAACTTCATATATAATGACAGTTTCACCATTTGAAATGTCATGTGTGTACTTAAACCTTGAAAAAAATTATAATCCTGTGATTTACTTGGTAGTTATTTAAAATTGCAAATAAACATCTGGCAAGCCTTTATTGCTGTCTATCACACAGAAAATAATGAAAAGGCAAAGCTGTTCAGGAAATCTCTAGTATTAAAAACAGACATCAATGCATATATGGTGAAAGCAAATAGTTTAGAATTCTTTTCCAAAACTGTCTTAATTCTGGGTTTCTAAGTTTTGAAACCCATCTTTTTTCTTATGGTTCAAGGCTCTTTTAATGAAAATACAGTCTTGTCTATTCACACCTCTTTTTGGATTAGAATAATGTATAATGTTTCCCTAGAAAATTTAAATCACCAGAATCTTTTAAAATACAGGTAATTATCTTCTTAATAAAATCTCCTTTCAGTGATGTTTCAGTGATTCATTCAACTGCTGATTTAACAGTCTGCTCAGAAGTAGAGGATCAGAATCTGAGGTAGCAGTAAGCTGAAAAAGAAGATCCAGAAGTGAAAAGGGTACAATGGTGCTGGACATGGAGTAGCTCTGGCCGTAAAAACTGGCTTTAGAGCCAGGAAAGCAATCTGGTCAGGTGATACAGAAATGTGGTTTTCTCTTACCTGCTTACTGTGTTCTTGCTACTGACAGTTCTTATAGTTTAAAGATAAGGGTCAATTTTAGGGAAGAACCAAAACGTGTACCAGGATCATAATCTTTTAATCAACTGCTTTGTGACCTACATCTGCCAAACCTAGTGACTTTATTCCAGATTTGGTTTTGATGTCGTCAGAAGTAAAGACTTTCATGAGTCACTAATTAAAATTCCAAAATTACCCCTCCTCAAATTTCCTTGACTTCTCCAAGCATATTTTCTACAGTCTGACATATGCCAAAACTCCTCTTTAAAGCATAAAAACAGAAAAAGACAATCTGCAAAAGGAGAAAAAAGAAATCACCCTGAAGACTCTGAATTAAAAAACTGTAAGTCAATTTCCTTTCAAGATACACTATTCATATGAAAGTGAAAATATAAATATAACTCTCAAAGAAAACATAACATACAGTCTGTATAATCTGTCTATAAGCAGACATGACAATGAGTTCTACAGAAAGTAGGAAATAAAGGTAGCTTGGGATTTCTGAACTGTTGAATGCATTCTTCAAAATTGAGACCTGAAATTTGGTAGAAATTTTACTACATAAATTGAATGTAGAAAGAAAAAAGTGTTTAATTGTTTCCTAAGGAAACAGATCATTGCTGACATCTTATAAACAGCTGAATGTTATAATTTTGTCATATTTACTAGTGTCATACCACTACTGCTAAGTAATGGGTTATATGAATTTTTATCAATGTTACTCTTTTGGGGTTTTTCATCCTTGAAACATCTTTATGTAACTGGCCCAGAAGTAATGTGTAGTCTTATGGGTCATATTAGATATGGGATAAACTGGAAACAGCACAATCTTTGATCTTGAACTCAAACTTCTCAAAAATACTATTTTAATAAATTTTTTAAATTTATTTTTCCCTCACATGTGGGTATACCCAACTGTGGCCAGAGGAGAACAAGGCCACAAGCCAGGTCTCTATACCATTTTCCAACTTTGCCTGTCACTAAGTACACAGTCTGCTGCATCAACTCTTTCCGGGGAATGGGTAATAAATAGTAAGTTAGCACAGTGACAACTCAATTATCCAATAGCCTTGGAGCTTGTTATGTGAAACGACTCACGTGATAACAGCAGCATTTCATTTTTACCTGTCAATTTCAGAACTTATTCCATAAGCTTACACCACCGTATACATTATGTCTGTCTAACATTATGTCTATCTGCATTTCCTAGGTCCTAGAAGCCCTTATATCTGTAACAGAATTTAGCACTGATATAAAATTCACTAACAGAAAAACTGATGTATATTTCACTCACAGTTTACTGAATTCTCAAGGAAACTTTTGAGCATTAAAGAGAAATTACAGTGCTATCAGTGGTTGACTTCTCCACATACTAATAACTACAGTAATTTTTCTGTAGTTAAAAATCCAGTCTGAAGGTGTTCCTCTGGCCCCTGGCCCCTTACTTCTGTTAACAGTTTCCATGTCCAACAATATTACCGTTTCCTTCATTTTTACTACCTCCATAAATCTTCCCAGGAGATATCTAAGCAACAGCTTTGTCACCTCCTAACTGAAATGTATCACATGTTCTGTGAAATCCTTAAAGGTAGAAGAAGAGGCACAGTGGAAGAACCGCTGAATGATCTTAGTCCCTGGAATGCTGAAGTACTTCAAAACAGTACCATTTCTTTGTATAAAGAAACTCTGACCACTATATAAAATAAAACTACACCAGCCCTGTTTGATTTGATTGATCACAATGGACAAGATTTATTTCTCTTACAGTGTATTTTTTCATTTAATTACTAGTCCTTATTCAATGACCAACAAACTCTGAATGTACGTGATGGTAGAATAAAACCACGAAAAGATCTCAGAAAATAAAATGGATAGTGATAAGGAGTTTATCATAGTGACCTGTTGTCACGGTCCGTCCCAGTGGACGGGTGATGCAAGGATTTTTTTTGGTGCACAATAACTGACAAAGGCACAGGGGATTTGCAGYAATGAATCAACAAAGGCAGTTTTATTGAAATAACCACAGCAGTATTGCGTTGGTGAGGGGATCGGGGAAGAAAGGGAGCAAGTAAGGAAAAGAGGGAGGAAAAGAGGGGGATGGGTTATAGCTACCGAAACGTGATGCTGCTTCTTGTCCTTCGAGGTCCAGCCATCGAAGCTCACCAGGTCACGTCCGGGGAGATCTCGAAAAGCAAGGCTAACCAGGGCTCCAATTGTATAATTGGAGCCGAAACAAAGGTCTTCAGGGAGGGGGAAAGAACAGAAAGGGGGTACACAGTGTCCAAGCCAAGCAACAGGCAAAAACCATTGTTTTCATGGCCCAATGCTCGCAGGTGCGTTTATTCTGGGCAGCTTTTCCCCCCTCCAGTGCACACCTCCCCCAGGTTGGTGGGGGGTTCAGTCCCAGTCTTTGGCAAATGATGTCAGGGGGGTTTTCTTGCACAGGGGTTTCTTGTCTTGGTTCCGTGATGAAGAGGCTTACACCTCTGCTTGTCTGTCATGATGGTGGAAGGCAGGCGAGGGGGGTCTTCTTCTTGGAGGAGGGACCGCCCCACAGCTCAGAGCAGCCAGGCCAGGAGACAGGGAGGGAATCCAGATCCATTGTTCAGAAAGGGCAGAATGCCTCCTTCAAGTTCAGGGTGGCATGTTCTGCAAACACCACCTGTGGAAACAGTGAGCTGAGAAGCGCATGACTTACCCCTCCCCACTGGCTCAACAGTTTTAACTTTTTGGGGGTCTCTTCTTCATGACAATTGTGAGGCAAAAATGAAGGATATTTCAGACAGACTCTCACACCTGTGGATAAAATTTAGCTGTCTGAGCTAGCAAGGTCTGAGACTCATGGGGCAGTATGATAAAGGATGGCTTACAAGGGACCAGGTTGATTGTAGTAGAGCATCTCAAATAACCCATTAGCGTTTAGGTACCTGAATGCCAACCTTTGCTTGCATACTAATATATCTGTCAAATAATAAAGACCACCTCTTTTAATTTATTTTAAAACTTCTTGCTGAGGTTTTAGGAAGTCTTTAATATCTAGGTATAACATTTTCTTTGTAAGTATCTAAGAATTACTGCCATATGAAACTTGAATGCTGTTTATTGATAATAAGTTTATTCTATGTTAAGTATTTTATTATTTCCTTACATTCTTTCAATTGCTTCACCCAGCTAAGGTTTGCTTTTGTCCCTTTCCACTTAATATTATTTTAAAAATAGATTGATACTACTGTTCTGCTCTTTGCAGGACACATAAAAGTAGCAGATGGGTTCACAGCTGATAAAGGTTAAAACCCTGAGTTTAATTTGCAGCTTTTTAGCCTTAACGTCCAACAGAATATCAGTGTCATCTCCTATGAGGATTTTAGTATAATGTTCTAGTGGAAAGTATAATGTTTCTTGGTGGAAAAAGCAGATAGAAATATTATGCTCCTAGATTACTCTTTTTGGGCTGCAAATATTTAAATATTTACCCAGTAAATATCTAATCGCTAACATTATAATGAAGAGCAGTTTCACCTTCATCAACTACTTTCTAAAAGAATAAAAAATTATGTTTCTGGATTTTAAGACTACAAACAAGTACTAAAATGGAAAAAACTCAAGAAGTAAATATGGTGAAAAAAATATTTTTTTCTCCCAATGACAAGAATGTTCTGCATGAAATTATTTTCAAGGTCTACTTTTGCTAGCTAAATAGAAAATAGGGCTACTTAATACACATCAAGATGTAAAATTTGGAATATTTGCACCCATCTGGCTGTCTGGATGTGGTTTTCCAGAAATGGCTGTGTAGTTAGATGGGTATCAATTTACAGCAGCTCAGAATTTGGTTCCTTATATCAATACCTGTAATAAAATAACACTATGCTTGCAGGTTTACCTAACACTACGTTTTTGTGGGACCTAGGATAGAGCAACTATGAAGTACCTGTGTGGCTGTTCCTGGAGGCAGAGGCCCCTGCTGACAGTGATTCTGGAGCCAGTGCAGTCCCCTCTCCAAGATGGAAATGTTGTCGCATGATTTGTGCAAGTGAATGTAAGATTGAACAGGGAGAGTTTCTGGCTTGTCAGCAATGCTAAAACACCCTCAAGCAGAAAAAACAGAACAAAGGTTGTGTCTCCAAAGAATGTGTAATCAGCTGAACATCTCTAGGGGCCTAAATGTAAATTTGGGTACAAGCAGATTTTGGCAACATTAGAATGACACTGTATCACAGTTTAATGAACACTTAGTTAAATTTAACAAGAGAGTAATTTTACCAAACAGGATCAGAGACCTTGTTATGTCCAAACAGAGGAAGAATCAAAAGGAAGAAATTGCCTCTCTGGATCAGGTCAGTGCTCCGTCTGGCACTGAGGCATGAGCCTGGCAGTGACAGATTCTCCAGAGAAAGGCACAGCAAACTGCTGACCTGGCTGCTGGTGGACTTTCTTGTTTTTCCTGACAGAAGTGGCAACGACTGGCTTATGCTCTGAGGTATAGAGATTTACATTTTTATCCTATCAAAAGCATTAGTTTGTGTTCTTGATTTACATGTGAATGCAAGATCCTTTTTCAGTGTCATTAGTTATAATCCCAATGACCTCTTATGGAAGTAAGTCCCAAGGTTCTGGGGCTGGCAGTATGTGTCGCAGATCTTCCTCCTCCTCCTCCTCAGTCTTTCCTTTGTTACATCTGACACATTTGCACTTCTACAAAAGGGAAAAATGTTTGTTTTTATTATTTTTACTCACATGAAAAGACTGAGAGCAAGGTAATGGAGAGGCTAGATTCAAAATGATAATAATGTTTTGGCAACTCTGTCACACAGAGTGATGTTCATGTTTCTTGTGTACGTGGGCTTGCTAGAAGGGCTGTCAGGGTTGGGAAGGACTTTCACATGCCAGAAGAAGCTCTTCCAGCTCACTGCACAATGTGCAACTCTTTGGGTTGTCCAAAACATTAGTGCTGAGTAACAGTGTGTATTTAAATATTTGTTTGACAGTCACAGCCAGTCTGAATCTCACAGCTTCTGAGACTGCTGTTCCCTTGGATGTGCAGCTAGGTAGGCTGTAACACTGGTACAAAGGCAGGCAGTGAAATTTCACTGGCATGTCAATTTGAGGAAGACATGAAATACAATGACTCTGCTCTTATTGCAAGAGATCTGCCCATTGTGCCCATCAGCACGTGTATAGACACGTGTGGAGGATTTTATTACCTAAGACTTAGGATCACTATGATTTTAAACTAGTTTTGAGATTTTAGGTACTTGGCATGCCCTTTGTTACTGGCTCACAGCATTGTGTGTGGAAAAAGTTATGCACAATCACAGAGGACTGTAATAGCTTGTCTAATGTAGTGAGCTCCAGCTGAGAAATACTCTTACTTATAAGTTACTAATAAAGAAGTAGGTCCTAGAAAATTAGTCAGAATAACTGGGTGGTTTTCAATATGATGTCTTTCTTTCAGACACTGAAGGTTTAGGTCAGATGATGTAGTTAAACACAGTTTAACTTCCAAATACAGTTTATAGCAACAAGTGGACATGGTTGGAAGGAAATGTGTATTGAATTTCAATATTCTCATAAAGTTTAATCAAGATTTGCATTGAAGCAATATGAGTGTAACATAGGAATCAAGATCCTCTGTGCAGGTTTGAAAAGAGAAATTTTCTCTGCTGCGTGGAACATAATGAAATAACTTGGAAAGAAAATCAGCATATAATTTTCTATTTCTTTTTGTGAAAGAAAGTTATAATGAAGTTTAACATGTGCTATTTCCTTAAAGAATAATTTCACCAACTTGCTTTTTATAATGTAATATATTTGCATATCAACACACTGAGTTTCTCCAATTGTAGAACAAAAAATATTCCTTATTCACAATTTTAAAAAATCCACCTCCCAGTAAACATTTTCAGCAAATATGTACATATACTTTTATGATGAAAGAAAATAAACAAATTAGAAAACTGATAAAACAAATTGTAGAAAAGAAGCCAGTGTTAGAAGAGCTGATGGAGAGACAGATGGCTGTTTTTATCTAATACGTCAATGTATTATACCAAATTGTGCTTTAAATGTTTTAAACTGCAACAGCTCCAGAACTACTGTATGGTCCAGCATGCCAGGAAGTATATTTCTCCTGTAAAGATACCAAAGTGTCTGAAAATTCACCTCAGAGCATGTAAGAAACACAAGAAAAAAGAATTGTCTGCTGGCAGAGGAACTGGGCGTAGAGCTGTCCACAATTCAGAAATCATGGAGCTGTCCACGATTCAGAAACAAAGGCTGAAGCAGAACTGTTTTGTCAGAGAATGTCTGAAAATCTGTATTTGTTCATGTTGCTAGCATAGCAGGTTTTCAGGTAACAGTGATCTTCAAATGGCCATCCCTACCACATAAACCAGCACACCCTCTTCAGAGCACTGGATCCCTGTCAGCACTGCCAATGGCATGCCCACCTGTGTGATTCAGATGGGATTCAGAAAGCCAATTATACAAAAGGAGAGGAGCACTGCCTTCTCTAGGCCCCTATTGATGTAAAATATATAAATTAAGTAGTGAGTTAGGTAATGGAAAAAGAATCAATTATTTTCTAATGCGTAGGTCGTCATGCAGTCTGCATCTACTTCAGAGAATTCTTTTCTTTCAGAAAAACATACCAGAAACTTGTTGTTTCAGCATTAAATTTATGTGTCTTCATCTCTTTATTTCCAGGTCCTCAGGCACTTGCACTCCTAGATATGGAGCCTGCATGGGGTGATATAATATTCAATAAATCTCTTTTATCATCAAAAATCATGTGAAAAAATAACTTTCTGTCCTTTTAATTAAATTGGAAGGATAGAAATCTCAGTCTGTGGCTTTATAAGGAAAAGCCATTTTACCAGCAGGGTGTTTTTGTTAATTTGTTTTAGTTGGGTATTTAAGTTAATTCAGATGAAAACAACTTTCAGGTCTATTTTTTGACTAGTGTTTTCATTGACTTATAATAATACTTTAATGTTAAGGTTGGGCTCTACCAATAAATTGAATACGAAAAAAGGATTTTAGGGTTTTTGTTTGTGGCTTTTTAAACTGTCCATTCTGCTGCTTAACATATTTTGAATATTTATTAAGATAAAGGTTTTACAATTTTATTTATTAAATTTACAAAATTGACTGTATTTAATAGCTTCCAGAAGAGGTTTCTGCTTTCTTCTAACAGTGGAGTAATTTTCCATGCAAGAGTTGTGTGCCTGTTGAAAGAACTTACCAGTCCCTCCTCTGGCAGAAACTTCCTTTGTAGAGCTCACTTGATCTTGTGTGTGATTTGTAGAAATCTGGCTAATTTACTGCTTCACTGTTTTTTACTTCCATTTAGCTTACTTCTTCCCAAGAATGTCACAGTTCAACATCTTGATTTTTAATATGGATTGGTTTTTGAGTTATGCATAATGAGTGGTCTACTTATTTGACTATTATTAGGCAATGCCTAAAAACTCTGAGTCATTGCTTTAGTATGCTGTGTAGAGTCTTATATTCCCCAAAAAATAAATTCATTTAAAAAATTATTATACAAACATGTGAACAGGCATAAGAGGCTGTAACTCCTTTCTGGGCTCTTGGATGAGGCTATCCACCACTGTAATCAAGAATTTTGGGGTGAAATATTTGGGTTTTGGTTTATTAATCTGAGTTTGGGGGACCAATCCAGGTTTTTTATTATTTTATAACAAACTGCAGTGCTGGACCTATAAGAGAATTCCTATATGAGTGATCTAGCTTTCAAATAAGACATATTTTCACTATTAGTGCATTGTCCTTTACTATTTTAAAAACAGACTTTGAAACTAGAAACTTCCTATTATGTCTGATGAAGAAAACCTGACTTTATCATGTTGATTTGAGAAATCAGATTTTGCCTACTGTAATCCATTATTTATACTTGCCAAGCTATTCTGAAATGAGCTTTAGTGCTTTGGAAGATTTTATATAAAAGAATATGACAGAAGTTTTTCAGCCTGTCAGATAATTTGACTGGCTATGCATAAGTACTAAGGATTTTAATAATTGCTGTTCTGCACATAATGCTTCTTGCAAATATAATTCATCTTTCTTGAATTTACTGTCAGATGCCTGAAGTGACTGCTTCTATTTGAAATTGTAATTTGGTGCTAATTTGAAGTCACCATGGCTCAAGTTTCGGTATTGGTTAGTGTTACTAAGTGTTCAAGAAATAAAGAACAATCAGTCTACTAAACTACGGGGCTTTTTATATAATTATGGTATATTTATATGTGTGTGTGCACATGTATTTTTAAAAAGAGAGAGGAAGAAAACCTTGCATTTCTTCTGTGATCAAAAAAACATAGAACAGAAGTAACTGGATGATATTTCAACACAATTTGTAGTTCCCCCTTAATCAAAAGGAAAACCTGTGTGTATTTTGCTCCAGCTATCTACACATGACAGGTGGTTCCTTAGTAACTATAATCAGCCTAGCATAGGTTAGAGAAATCCCCAGGTTACTTGAATAAAAACATCAGGGAATGCCATTTCTTTCCTCCTCAAACACAGGATTTCCTCTTAGCAGAGAGAGCCCTTAAGTGTGAGAAGGCAAATGACTGAAAAATTCAAGGTAATACTTTCTAGTCCTTTAAATAAATTCATTACTACTTCTGTCATGCTCTGGAGTACTATTATTTGCTCAGAAAGTTTTTTTTTTTACAACTTTGCATTCTGTTTCTGCAGTTGCCTGTGCTATTGTTCAAGCAAATGCTCTTATAAGAAAGCACAGACAGTGAGTGTAGAGGAAAAAGATGTGGCTGTTTCTCATAAGCTCCTACCCCAGTGGCAAAGCTGGCCTAAAGAGAGCTGGACGAACAAGCAATATGAAAGGTAAGTTACAGTGACAAAAAGTACTCCAGCACTGCGCTGCCTTTGTGCTGGTGGTCATGTCCCCGTGAGGCTGCCCTAGCAACCTCAGGCTACAGTCTCAGCTCAGAACAGAGTTGCCAGCACAGACTCATTGGCTCCATCAAAAGTTTTCTAATCTCAGCTTTGCTGGACAGAGGAATAACTCAGCCCTGATAAGCCAGAAAATCCTAAACAATTTTCTTTAGTCAGGCAGTGTGTCACAGGAGAGCTGCCCAAGTAATAAAAGATGCTTTCAGGGTGTATTAAACGAGGCACAAAATATTAGTCTTACTTTCAGGCACCCTCCCAGTTTGATTGCACAACTGCAGTATGGGATATATTCTGTTTTCCTGACAGAGTATATTTATTTTCTAATTGCCATGGCATGTGATTAGAATCCCATCTTTTATTTTTACTTTCAACTAATTATTGATTCAAGATTTTTACCAAAAGGTCTTTATATTAATTCTAAGTGGACATTATAGCAAAATTTAATTCTTAATTTTGCATTTTTAAAAAATATTAACACAAACTAACTAGGTAATTGTACAATTTTTGCCCTCGTTTGAGTAGACCAAAATAAATCTGCTTAAGTTGCTACTCGTTTTGAGAGGAAATTGTTTGATTTCTCCAATTACTTCTTAGTGAAAAGTAAAACTGTCTTTATAAACACTCACAAAAGTTATTAATGTGTTTTTAGAACCGTTATCTTATTTTATAAAAACCGTTTTTCTGAATTAATTGAGAAACAGAACTAGACAATGCAAGGCAAATCTGACAAGGCCGAGTACGTTGTAATTATTAATAGAAACACTTCAGTAGCTATTTGAAGACACCAAAGGCAAAGCAAGAAAGCACATGAGAAGGGGAAAAATCCCCCCAAAAAAACTAAACAGATGGAGGAACAAACAGTTCAGTTAAGAAGAACCAGACAATCACAGTTTTCACTTTTCTCCCTGAGTCAGCTCAACTGAAAGGTAAATAAACATAGGTTTGTGAGTTGGGGTTTTTGACGGGATTTTGTGTTTAGTTTAATCAGTGAATATAGTCTTAATTATGAGTGGTTCCTACTTCCTCAGAAACTAATTTTGTGACAATAAGAAAAATTTAAGAGGTGTGAACTAAAAAAAACAAATAAAAACAAGAAAACAAAACAAATAAACAAAAAAAAAAGCCCAAACCCAACAAAATAAAGCCTTGTGTCCTTTCAATCTGTCCTGAATATGGGAGTAATAGGTCAGATTCATGGAATAAATGCATCTGTGTGTGTACAAATTATGCATCTGGAGGGTGTGTGGAAAGTTTTATAACCTGTCTAAAAGTTCTAATAGGTATTTTATTCAACTTTATGTGTATAATTTAAAGAAAAATATATTACCACAATATTAAGGACCTACCTCATAGAACCTTGCAAAAACCATCCAGCTGAAACAAGGCAAAAAGTTCTGCTCACCATGCTGCTGATTTTCTTTTGAATTTGTTTTAGTGCTTTTGATTTACTAAAAAAATTGAAAATTCTTAGCGTAAAAGCATAGATAGTAAAGTGGTACATCTCAGAGGAAGAAATATTGTCCCTTTGCAGAACTTTAACATGCAAAGTAATTTTTTACAATATTATATGAACAGGATTTCCCTGCTTTCATCTTCTGTTCAGAAAGTGACTTGCAGAACCATAAAATAATTGCTGCTAGGCAATAAATTTTTTTTTCTTTTGCAGAGGAAACAACAAATAGCAGCACTATGATCTTACAACCCTCAAGGTGGGAAAAATATTTTGGCCATCTATGTTTTATGAATGCGAGTCTCAACATCTTGAACTACTAACTGGGTATATGTCAGCTTCAGGGAGCAAGTTTAACACCAAATTCAAAGTAAACAAAGCAAAATAAAGAGAATCATACCTGTTGTGAGGACTTTCTACTGATCTCATACTGTTCTAACTGCTGTTGGTCAACTTAGATGTAAAATCATGATCTACAAGGTTGTTCAAATGATAGTAATGCTTAAACAATACTACAAAAGGACTCATAAAAAAATAGATTAGAAAAATTAAAATTCACTTTTCAGTTAACTGTCTTCCCTGTACTTTGACCCTTGTGACAGAATCATTCTCTAAAAACTTCTCATTTACTTCCAGGACTTATCTAACTTGTCCAGGTGATACACCCTCAGGAGTCCTGGGCTTTTGCCTTATTTCATAAGGACTGGAGCACATGGATTTCCTTCCTGCAGAAGCCATTTGTCCAGCTCTTTAATATCCAGTGATAGCTGTGATGTATTAGGACACTGGAAGCAGGGAAACGCTCTCAGTCCATCAATATCATCACAAAACATATCCTAATGGACTCTTGTGGCTGACTGAGATTACTCTGACTTGTCACATCATGAGGGTTATATTTACGATTACATGTAGTATTTTTTGACATTACCAAATGTTTTGATCTAAGTACTTTTAAAAAAACAAACAGATGTTTATTTTCATTTTTAGGTGCATTTCCACCTTTGAAATCTGACCTACCTTTATGAATGAAAAGTAGAAGACCTCTACTTTAACCTGAAGCATCTATAATAGAGTCAGATCAAGGGTCCATCTAGCTGGACAATATAGTTGCAATGTTTTCACTGCATTCAGCTTATCTTATCAGTTATATTCCATTTAAGTGTTTCAAGGGAAAAACGGTTTTAATTATATTTTTTCCTTTTTAGACAAATAAGTATCAAAGCTCTGTAATTTATTTCATTTTCAAAATGAAGCTTTGAAGAGAAGCTGTGGGAATTGGGGGTGTTTGGCCTGGAGAAGGCTCAGGGGATGATTTTACCAATCTCAACAGCCACCTAAAAGGTGATTGCAGCAAAGAGGGGGCTGGCCTCTTCACCCAGACAACTGGTGACAGGACCAGAGGAAATGATCTCAAGCCAGGGCAGGTTCAGGTTGGACATCAAGAAGAATTTCTTCATAAGAAGAGTTTTCAGGTGCTGTAAAGTACTGCTTAAGGAGTTGGTGGAGTCACCACCCCTGTAAGTGTTCAAGGAATCACTACATGTTGTACCTAGATCTGTACTTTAATTGATGTGCTTGTGTTTGGTCAAAGATTGGACTTGATGATCTTGGAGACTGTTTCCAACCTTAATAAGTCTATTATTCTATAATTCTATATTTACCATAGTTTTCCCAGGGATAGTGTGGCACCTCCATCTCTGGAAATACTCAGACTGGACAGGATAGAATTTGGAGAAAACTTATCTGACCAGCCCTGGTGTGAGCAGGGAGCTGGCCTAGGTGGTCTCCAAAGGTACCCATCAGAACTCAGTCATTCCACCATCTCTTAGAATGAAAAAAACCCATGAGAAATTACAAGCAAAAAGGTGTTTCAAGTGTTTTGAAATATCAGTACCTAGGATGTCATATTAATCTGACTTCTGCAAGTATTCCTGTGGACCAGGTGATCCTTTGTGTTCATGTGTTTGGGCTTATCCATATGTTCTCTTCTGAACATATCAAACATTTCACAATAAGATGTTCCAGGATGTGAAGAATTTGCTGTGGTTATGTCTGGCCACAGCTCTCTTCACAGAGAGCAGTAGGCAAAAGCTCTCCAAGGATTTTTCCTAGGGAAGGCAGTGAAAGAGAAAAAAATTCTTACCTCTACTCGCTGCTCCTGTGGTTCCACACATGTGGCATGTTTTATGGAGATTGTTTAGTCAAAGCGATTTGTTAACTGGACACTGGTGAAGGTTGTTTTGATTCCTTGGCCAATTGGGTCAAAGCTGTGTCCTGGCTGTCTGCAGGCAGTCATGGGTTTTTCTTGAGTATTCTTTGGTATAGTATCTTTTTAGTATGTAATTTAGTATAGTATTCGTGTAATATGGTATAGTTTAATAAAGCATTTGTTTGGCCTTCTGAAATCATGGAGTCACAGCACATTATTCCCTGTGCTGGGGGCTCCCTGCATAGATAGTTATGCATATCCTTGCAACTTGAGATGGGGAAGAGGTATGATTTTCAGTTCCCCTGCTTTCAGGGTATGGTTGCTCACACAGCAGCCCCCATGGCACTGGATGGCCCACCCGTTTCTTGTGACTCTTTTTCAGCCTTGATGGAGGTGACTTCCACATGGAGGAGGCTGGGATCCCTGACCACTTTGTGTCCAGCAGGATCATGGCCATTTTGCTCACAGAAGGGATTCATGAGGACTGCTGTCAGGAATGGTTTGAAATAGTGACCTACATGACATTTTCATACGCTTTGAGAGTATTATGTCATCTCTTACCATGTATATGTGAAAGTTTTGAGTTGGAGACCGTCTCCTGTCCTTGCCTGAACAGAAATAAATCAGATTTATCTTTTTTTTTATTTAAGTGTTTGTGAGGGACAAGGAGGAAAGGTGTATCAGTGGGAAAATGACCTGAAGATTCAGGGGGCCACTGTGCTATACAGACCCTCTGATGGGTGGCAAAAGGTTTGCAAGAGCAATGTGAATTGAGGCATTGCCTAAGGCAAATCCAAGGAGTATGCTTTCTTCTTCATTTTACCTGTTTTCTTGTTTAATTCCTCCTCTTTAAAGGAGTTTCTATAAAAGCCAGTTATCTAGAATTCTCTATTTCAGAAGTAGTATACATATAAATGGATTTCATTCTTTCAACATAACAACTCTGGACTAAGACTGAAAACAAAACACACCAACCAGCTAAACAACCCAATCCAGACATACATCACAAGAATCAAGCAAATAACCTGTAAACACTCAAAAAGATTTGGGAAAAAGGTAAAACCCAAACAACAGCAAAAACTTATCTTTGTCTTTTAGGACAAGCATTTGACAACTTACGCAAAGTCTCTCCTTTTGAAAAGTCTTTTAAAACTACCTCCCTCTTCTTCTACACAATACTAAAAATGGTGAATAAATAAACCAAAGCAAATGAAATAAAACACCAACCCATTAAAACAAAAAAAAACCAAAACCCAGTCATTGAATTTGATTGAGAATGTGGTAATAACAAATGGGAATTTGTGATATTCACACTCTCTCTCTCTCTACATATATGTACAATTTTTCTCTATCATTGCATATTGAGTATATAATTTTGATTATATAAACAAGGATGTCTGATGAGACCAAGACAAGGTTTTGAGAATAGTGATAAAAGAGCTTTTAAGAAAAAAACAAGGTTTTTTTTCAAATGCTATAATACTGACATACTTATCCTTTATTTCCCAGTGCCTGTCAGATTATCATGTGGGGCTTTTACATAAAACCAGAGAGTATTCTAGAGATCAAAGCTACAAAGCCCTGAGTTCTTATTATATATTTGTAACTATGATCCATTTTCCAATTCATTATTCACCCAGAAGAACCTCCTGACCCCAAGGAGAAATATCTTTATATGTACATTCACAGATTACCTGAAAAAAATAGTGGATTTCAATATTGTAATGACTGAAAACATCTTGCCATAAGGCTGAGGTGAAATAAATTAATAAACTACAAATAATTTGTTAATCTACTTTTTATTTCTGTGTATTATTGGCATCCATAAATATTAAGAAAATCAGCTAAATTGTAATATTCCTAGGCAGATTGATCACTTTTAAGTATTTAATTTTTTATCCTTTTCTATGGGTTCTGTTTCAAACTTACTACCCTTTTTAACCTGTATTTGTCTAATAGTGTCCCATAACATTTTATGTAGGCCATAACTTTTATATAAGTTATCACTTACAGCATATGTTTGTAAGGAAACACAGCATTTATGGTCACCATACTGATCTGACTTCAAAACTTATACTCACGTTTTTGAAATTTTTTGATTGACTGCAAATAAAGTTGAGACAATAGAAATCCAGTCAGGCACTTGCATACATTTGAGTATCTGCAGTCTCAGTTTTGGCATTTGTCTTCATTGTACAGAGTTAAAAGGGAAACATCACTCACTATTGTATTTATGTATCCCTAATTATTTATAAGCCTTATATGCCTCTTCTTAGAAGACAGTCTTTTGAGAACATACATGTTACTGAGTATAGCGACAAATTGAGTGGTGTAGCCCTAAATAACTTATTTTTATTTTACTTGTTCTTAATTTAGGTTAATTGCAACATGCATAACAATTATTTCAACTCCAAAGACTATATTTATGCTTATTTGTGAATAAAACCAGACTTTAAGCATCATATTTTGTTCTCCATCCCCATTCTGCCAATCTATTTTAATTGTAGCTTTCATTATTCTGCTAGTAGTTAACTTTTGGAATCTGAAGTGGTGCTCTTTCCAAAATATGCCAAGTAAGGCATTTGTCTTATGAGAAATTGTAACACTGTTTTTAAGAAAATGCGTTTGTTTGGTTTTTTCTCTGAATATCCATTTTATTTAGGGATTTTTTTCTTTGTAATTTTTGGATTTTATTGGGTAATTTAGCAAAATTGCCTGTCTTTTCAGGGCCACGCATAATCTTCTCTTTATCTGTGGGGATTTATTCAAAGGTACTATGGAATTTATACACACAACTTGCTTTTAAATAGAATGTCCTCTTTCTGCATTTCACAAATAAACCCCAGTACAGGTTAAAAATGGATGTTGAATTCTGACACCCACTCTCATCTACCTCCACCCACTGGAGCAAATGCCCAAGCAAGCAGACAGAATATTTTCTTTCTGTGAATCAGATTACTAGGTCATTTGCTTAATCAAGGCTTTTTAGAATCCAAATCCAGTTACATAATATGCAAATTTTTCTTTTCCCTTGTAACGGCAAATGTAAGATGATATTTTATCTCTCCAGCATGTTTTGACAGCCAGAGACATTTTGTATCTAGATTAAGGGAGTCCATTTGCTAGTTAGTTTGGTTTGTTAATGTGGTTGGTTTAGGTTTTTTAGTTTTGTTTTTTAAAGTGTTAATGAAACAATATAATTTATTGATTAAAAACAAAACCAACCAAATTTTAGGAGCTTGATTTTTTATTAACAAAAAATCGCTTAAGGAAATCTCTTTACTGAGGCAGCTTTAAGTTGAGATTTAAATAGCTAGAAATAAATTTATATGTGAAGAATGTTTAAAGCTAGGTTAAAATTTTCTCTCAGAAAATCGAATTTAAATGTGAGAAAAAAAGTAATTGCTAACAATAATGTTAGATATAAACATTGAAAAGTGCATATTCAGTATGCATTGATTGTATTATTGCCAAATATTATCTGCATTGAGATATCTTACGTGACTAAGAAGGATATGGAAAGAAAGAAGATTGAAAACCTAATTTCTTTTAAAATAAAATATTTATAACTGAAATATTTTTTTACTATGATAATCAGTGGTATGGTTTCGGAAATGGTCATTAAGGATATTGCTCGTATTGGTACAACAGTGAATTTGAAGATATATGTCTATGATAGAGTGGTAACAGCTACTTTGAACCTCTGGAGAATTTGGATGGTTTTTATGACTTCACTTTGGCACTGAAAACTTTGCTGTAGTGTGTGAAGAAAATACTATAATAAGAGAGAGGAGAAAGACTTCTAACTTTTCGGATGAATCTGAAGTTTATGAGGTAGTTTGCAGCAACCAAAAGACACCACACAGTCTTAAAGGCTGCTTCTTACCTCTATCCAGGAAATATTTCATTAGAGGGTCAGGAGAAAGACCACAAATCCTCATTCCTCCCCTACCTCTGCATCTTCTAGTCTGCACTGTTGTGTCTCACTATGCCCACAACTCCTTACCTAGACTTATCTAGTCTGTCAGCAGACAATGCAAGGATAGCAACGTCCAAAATCCTACAACATCCAAAATCCTACTGAAGGTATGTTACAATGTGCAATCCTAAAACACATGCATGGCCTTGCCGTTGCTTTGTCCCAGGCTTGGTTTTTTCCTCTCAGTCCATCTTCAGTTTATTCTTTCATCTCTTTCTGGGAGGATTAATCTTCCAGAGGCTATCCTTTTCACACTTTAAAGGATGATCAAAGGAAAGGGAAGACTCTCACCTTCTGTTCAGACCTCTATCTGGCAAAGACTTTTATTTTGAGACTGACTACTAGCCTGAATTTGTCAGCAGATCTTGAAACATTTACATCAAATTTTTTACCCTTCTCTTACAATATTATTGTTCTGCCATTTGTTTTATTTCTTTAACCTTGTTAATTCCTTTTTTTTTACCTTTGGGGATGAATCCTTTAAATTATTCTTTCTGGAGGTTTTCTACACCACTGAAAACCTCACCTGAAATGTCCCTTTCTTCTGTTCCCTGTATTCTTCCACATTGAAAAAAGCATTTCTGACATTTTTTATGAACTGTGTCAACATTTCAGTATCTTCAGCTGAGAATAGACACAGGTATATACATGGAAAAAAGGAAGATGTTATTTAGTATGGTGTGAAGTTAAGATGCTGTTTTTAACATGTCATATTTAATAGAACAGACCCTAGAGATCAAAACTGAGTTTAATAGATAATCCACAAATGTTATTTCAAGACTTTTTCTAAAATCAAGTTATATTTTTAAACAAAGATAACATTGGTTTTTACAGTGATGCCAGGGGAGAGTGGGGTAGAAAGAAATTGTTTAGCTTCAAGTCCTGTTGTTCAAAATAATTTCTTTCTCTTTCCTCTCAAATCCTGAGATTAACATAAAGTTCTTCTGTTGTTTATTAAGAGATAAAAACACAACAGTAATAACCACAATAGCATTCTAAAACAGTCAAAGAGGAAAAAAATCTGTTTGGAAGAAAGTGCAAAAATAGTGTTCAGAAGTAGAATATAATTATAGTCAATCCTAGTGTCAGAATTAATCACATCAATGTTTGAAGACCCTTTCTTTGCTGCTGAATGACATTATTTTTATTGAACACTGTTACAGTAAGGATATGGTGCTACTAATATCATCACTGTGATAGTTTTTGCTTAAGCAGAGTTAATATTCTTCACTGTAGCTACTATGTTTGGATTTATGCTGAATGGTGTTATAATGTAGAGATGTTTCTGTTATTGCTGTGCAGGGCTTACATGTAGACAAGTAGTTTCCAGCAATTCTTACTGCCACTCAGTCAGCAGGAAGTACACAAGAAGCTCTGAGGAGACACAGGAAGGACAGCTGGTCAAAACCAGAGGGATATTCCATAAATGTAACATGTTCAGTATGTGAAACTGAGGAAAGAAGGAGGAAGATGGGAATTCTCAGAGCTATGGCATTTGTCTTCCCCATTAACCATGATTCATGTGTAGCCCTACTTTGAACGGGAAGGCTGAACACCTCACCTGTTTGCCCATGGGAAGTGGTGAAAGAATTCCTGGTTTTATTTTGCTTGTGTGTGTGGCTTTTGCTTTAACAATAAATTTAATAAATTTAATTTATCTCAACCCAAGAGTTTTCTCACTCTTATTCTTCCCTAATTCTCTCCCATCCCACTGTGTGGGAGTGAGCAATCAAGTCATACGGCTCATCAGCTTGCTGGCTGATTTTAAACCATGAAAATCACACAACAGTGTCATTCAATAACTGTACCACTATCATAGTCACATGTTGGTTTTCACTTTAGTAATTACAGACTAATTGAGTTGATCAAATAATCTTTGCCATTAAACTTTATGGCATTTTCTTCAAGCTCCCTAATATGCTGCATTTATCTACTGGCGGTCTGTGAGGACCCAGAAAAAATTATGATTAAGTGATTGTTCCTATAAATTCAGCTTAAGCCAAAGAGCTTAAACAGTAGCTGTGTGGCAGAGCTGTCATGGTGATTCTTTACCCCATGAAAAGTAGCAGACACTCATTCTTTTGTTTCAAATGACCATTTGTTATAGAAGGAATTATGAGATAAAATATTAAGGCTAACTATATCATGAAAGAAAAAACCTACAAGAATAGAAGAAAAAAAAGGCTGCTAAGAATTGTAAATCAAGAGGTAATTCAAAAGAAGACAAGTAAGAGAAGAAAATCTGAAAATTGCTGGAGATGAAGAACTATCATGGCACAAAAGTGATAAATAACATTAGCTCAATAATGATGATGTGCCAGAAGGAAGGCAACATGAGTAATTTGATCTGAAATCTATGAGCGCAAGAAACGGCAGACCAAAAACTTAGGCTAGCCTAACATTGAAAAGGCAAATGTATAATTTGACACATGTGAGCTGGCAACTTCCTCTCCAAGAAAAGGGGCATTGGTACTTGAATAAAATGACAAGCACAACATTTTAGTACAGTCTGTATGAGAAGACTTTCTATTAAGCAGTGTTGCTTTTAGGATTTTGAAGGTGTTAAAAAGTGGCTGCTACTGCACCCAACTGCATTTCCTGTCTGCAATACCAAAGACTCCAAAGCCAAACTAAAGCACACAAAAATGTCTTCTCCATTTAGAAAAATAGCTTCTCCCCTAATAGTAAATAAACCACCATAACTATGCAATTAATATATTTTTGGACTGCTTACTATGATTGGGTGAAGTTGTTGCTAACCATATACTAAGTGAAGTTAATGATTGTGGAAAATGAATGTATTATGATTTTTTCTATAGAAAAGGTAAGATGATTAATTAAAAAAAATCAAATAGAATTTATTACATAGCAGAGAACTGTCTGGGAACAAAAAGGTAAAAACAGAATTCATTTTTAGGGGCCAGGAAATAGTTATGAGAGTGTAAGTCACTAATCTCCATGTTATATAATTGATGAAGAATTGATAATAGTTTGAGTGGGTGCAATAAATTGATGATTTTTTTTTCCCTCAGGGATAAACTTAATTAGTATGGGTTTAGAAGCAGACAACTGGCTTTGGGTTAATTTTCAGTGTACGAGAAAGCAGAAAATGTACCTCTTGCACTGGAATCTGAAAGAAGCATCATGGTGCATTACAGCAAAAAATCGTGTATTTTATCTTTAAAAATGACAAAAGGAAGTCACTGTACTATGCCATTGAGAATTAACCTACATTTGGGTATTTTTTCCTTTCCCCTTTGAGATGATATCCAGCATACCAGCTGACTCACAGGCAATGTGATTACAGCAATGACTCCTACAGAAAGCCCAGACCAAGAGGTAGTTCATGGGAGATTTTCAGCACTGAAAAGAGGAACGTCCTTGCTAAAAAATGCACGTTTGAATTTGGAATTAAGGATTTTCAGAATCAAGACCAAAAAGATGAACAAAGTTCCATCTCCTGGCTTTAGTGCCTGATGACACTCTTTTGAAAAAAATTCTTTTTTCCAATGTATACTCATAAACTGCTGCTCAGAAGCTGTTTCAAAGACTGCCAGCTGTGTCACTGGATCAAGGCTTTTCACAAACTCCCGTCCATTGCCATTCAATGAGCACCAAGGGGGCAGAAAGCTCTACTACAATGTCTCATTACAGCCAGTTTCAGTGAATATTCTGTCAATTGGCATTTCTTAGCTAGAGAATCTTGGAGAGAATATACAATAATACATCTGCGCACTGGCATACACAAAAATTACATGTTATGACAGAACTTCACGCTTTTACATATATATGATTTTCCCACAAGAGCTGTGATCACTGCAAACAACAGGAATGAAGCCTTATTTTACTCAAAGTTTACCATGTCCACTAGTGCTTAAATTAATTTCTCTCATGTTTGACCCAGAGGGTATCTTTTGTCATTGTCATAGCTTAGCCATAAGACTTTTCTAAGAAATCACAGAAAATCATGACTGAAGTATACACATGCTTTCAAAAAGTTTCCCATCTCATGGTATTTCTGACACTACAGCTTTTAATGTTTTGACACCTACTTGCATTTGAACAGCAGTCTTGTCAAGTTCTACTAATTGTGAGTAAATATTGAAGCACCTGTACCACTGTTTATATGTAAAAAGACACCACTGCTAAATGAAATCTGCACTTATGTTCTAAAGTGAAAATGGAAGTTAACTTTTTAAAACCACAAGTACACAAATTGATTAAATTCTAGATAGCTAATTATTGTCTACAGCTCTTTTGGGAAGGATATAATTTTAGGGAGTTGGATGAGTAGAAAAACATATGCTAATTACTTTCTATTTTCACTTTCATGTGGGATTTAACTGGATTCCCTAGAATAACATGTATTTTGAGGAAATGTCTCTGGTTCTGTACCCTGCAAAGAATCAAAGGAAAAGGTGCTAATACCTATTCCGGCAAAAGCTGTTCTGAAAATTGACTTTATTAAATCAAATAGTGTGAGGAAACAGTGTTAGATCAATATGATACTCACCTGAAAATGAGAAGTCAGATTTCAGGAAATGAAGCATATAAATTTTTTCTAGATTTAGTAATTTAGGTAAGAAAGAAATCTGGTCACACCATCTACCTACCTATGAGTAGCAGGGACAATTTATATCATGACCTTCATCTGGCTGATCTTCATCCGGTACCTCAAAGGAGTTGGAATCCCAGTCTCCCTAGACAATGCCCTTTGAGGGCTTCAGTATCATCACTGTGAAACATTTCTGATATCAAAATGGAATTTCCCTTGTTCCAGCCTGTCTTTTAACCTCTGTTCACACCAGAACAAGGATGGCTCTTTGTTTTCTTAATGTTTCCAAGAGCAGTAAGCTCTCTCACTGGCCCGCATTGCTTCAGAATGAGGAAGGTTTCTTCACTGTCTCAGTCTTCCCTTTCCTAAAGCATGAAGCCCACCTCTGTTATTAAATAAATTTAAAAATTTGATTTGGTTTAATCCAAAATGGAAAGCAAAAGTAGAACTATAACTAGATGAACTAAAATGCCCCTGAGCATAGTACTTAAATGCTCTGCATGGCACTGCAAATGATCTGATAATTTTAATAAAATTTTGCAGGCTTAGGTGCATTCTTCTGATAGATGTTGTTTTTTGAGAATAAATCTCTTCTCTGAAAACAAGGAAATTGCTAGTGTACTGTTAGAATTTAGCATTTACATGTGAGTAATTCATTGCATTACCCTCATTTAGTATGATTGAAATGAACATTTCAGAGGAAAATAAAGTGGGGAAAAAAATTATCTTTGCAGTAGGCTTTTTGATTTTGATTGTTATTTAAATAAACTAACAAATCAAATTGATCCAGTGCTGTAAAATTTCAGAAGAAAGACTTTAAGGACTAAGACCTTTAAGGTTTTGAAATAAGAGAAGTAACACAGCCGTAAATAGCAACAACCATAAAAAAAAAAAATTGCTTCTTAAAAAGAGAAGACATTGAGCTATGAATAAGAAAGTCAGGATATGGAGTTTCATATTTGCAACAGAAAACTTCCAATCAATCTTTCCAGCAGCACAGATATATGTTCTTGGCAACAATGCTAAAAACATCAAATCTACTTTAACATGCTTTTGATAAAAGTATTTTGCCTGAAAATGTTTAAAATGTGCTTACTATTTAAGCTTGGAACAATTTTTGGATAGGTTGACCTCATATTTGGCTTGCAGTATCCCAGATGACAGTAGCCTTTCTGAAATTTCATTAGAACTAATGTATAGGACAGTTGCTATTTCTGCTATATGCATCCATATACTACACATTTTTAAGAGAGAATAAATATATACAGAATCACAGAATTTCTAGGTTGGAAGGGACCTTTGAGATCATCGAGTCCAACCCATGTTTTAACATTTCAGCTAGATCATGGCACCAAGTGCCACATCCAGTCTTYYYTTAAACACATYRAGGGATRGTGAYTCCACCAYCTCCCTGGGTAGATGATTCCAGTATTTGACCACTCTTTCTGTGAAAAACTTCCTCCTTAATTCTAGCCTGTATCTCCCTTGGTGCAGCTTGAGACTGTGTCCTCTTGTTCTGTCTGTTGTTGCCCACATATAGTAATAATTTTGCACTGCAGTCAGAAGTAATATGACTGACAGAATTCACTGCAACAACAATCAATCACAAATTTTCAGGTCAAATCTACTAACAGATTAATCTAGATTTAGAAGATAATATACGGAGTTTTAAAATCTTCTGTAAATAGGTGGTGTTTCGTTATTTATTTCCAAAGGAAAGACCAACTGCAAACAATTATAATAAAACTAAAATATTTAGGAATAGGACACCAAACAACTTTTACTTTTGAATAGGTATACTCCTACACTCCTACTTGACAAACCTCAATAGGTGTGTAAAACTTTTTAGGAATGTGCTGTAGCCTTCATTTACCTATGAAAAACTGTAGCAGCTGAAATACTTGCTAATAAAGTCCAGGGTAAGGAAGCAAAAAGGACTTTTGCATAATATCCACAGATGATTAATTTAGCCACCTGGTAAGACGTTCAGAGTCCCAAGCACTTTTCTCTGTCTGGAGGGACCCTGGGGGGGTGAACCTGGTCTCGGGGCAGTACCAAAATAAGAGCCAATCAGGGAGTAGGGAGGGAGTGGCAGAGGGACACAGAAACAAGGGAAAAGAGCCAATGGGGACTAACAGAATAGGATATCTTTTGAGGGAAGATTCTCGTATCTCCCTAACCCAGCAAATGCCTTTCACCTTCTCCACAACTTCCTGTTTTGATATTATTAAGAAAGCTTCTCTGAAAGATAACTGAGTGAACACAAAATGACAAAAGCAATGAAAAGCACCCATAAGACAGTTTTCAAAATATAAAGAATCCTGAGTCCCCAGTGTCCAAAAAGATTTTCTGGAGCATCTCAGAGATAGCAGGAGGGATGTGGGGTTTTCTTGGCATGGTTTATCAGGAAACTGAATCCAGAGAAGGTTTCTTCAGCAGGGATTGGTTCTCTGCCACCTGTGGCAAAGTGCTTGGCTGTGATAGGCTCTGCACAAGGTAGTGTAGGGGGTGGTGTGTGTGTTGGAAACTCCAAATAGAAATAATTAACTTTTAAGAAAAAGATGCTTATGTTAAGGAAATTTTCCTTCTTTTCTCTCCCAATCACCCCCTCCCCCACCC
>JACDOX010000344.1:88063-206481 GCA_014549065.1 Cardinalis cardinalis | reverse complement strand
GATTAGTGGAGGGAGGCCATGGAAGGAGGAAAAGGGAGCTAGTAATTTGTGGGAACATAAAAAAGGGATAATGGGACAAAGGAAAGGAAAAGGGGCCAGTGGGAGGGAGGCAGGGAGGCCAAAGGAATTGGGGAAGGGTATTAGAAAAGCTGTGACTTATCTGATTGGAAGGTCCTATAATTCCGGAGGTGGACTTTTGGATGCAGGATGGCTCATTAGTGTTCTGTGCTCTTTCTGCTTTTAGGCTGTTGCTGGATCTTGGTGGTTGTTGGGTTTGGGTTCTGTTTTCTTGGTAAGTGTGTGGAGGACTTCTATGACATGGATAATATTTCACATGTTTGCAGTTTGGTGCATGTTTACTACCTTGCATGGAAACTCCACCAGGTCCTGTCACATCGACCTTGGGGGCCTTTTGTTCCCTAATTTTGAATATGTATACCCCTACACTCCTACTTGCAAACCTCAATAGGTGTGTAAAACTTTTTAGGAATGTGCTGTAACCTTCATTTATCCATGGAAAACAATGATGGATGCCTTGTAAGCACAGCTTACACACTGTGGGATTCTGCCACCTATCCTAAATTCTGGATTGTCAATTAGTTCTTCAGTGCCTTTCTTTTATGTCACTGGGCTGGCCAATTAAATGTTGGTGAAATAACAGACTGCTGACTGAGTGCAGATTTTTTTAATTACAATGCCTCAGACATACATATTACATTCCTTAATTGTAAGCTCGAAGGAGAAAACAAAGTTCTGGAAGCAGAAAGATAAATGGGAAATTAGTTAAGAACAAGGGAAAATCCTATTATGGTGACAGTGCAAAGAAAATAAATGAAATTTATCAGAAGTTAAAAATTAATTTTATAAATCTCATTTGGAAATAGCCACACAAGGAAATACTCTGCACTAATTAGCATATTTTGTATAACTTTCTTTTTTATCTGTTTTTTCTTTCTGTGTTATCTTTAGGCATTGTATGCTGGTAATGATTTTAACGATCTCTTCAGAATATATTTTCATTATTTTGATGGCTGTGTTTTGTATGAGCACATTTGCTCTTTACTTCTTAAACTTTAGTTCCATCTATGTCCAGTGCTGAGCTCCTCAGTACACGAGAGACAAGGATCTCCTGGAGAAGGTCCAGTGAAGGGCAAAAAAAAATAGTTTGGGTCTGGGCCATCTTTCTTATGAGGAGAGACTGCAGGAACTGGGCTTGTTTAGTTTGGATGAGAGGACTGAGCAGGCAACCAATAAATGCATGTAATTACCTCAAGACAGGTGATTTTTCAAGAGGATGGTCCCCAACTCTTTTCAGTGATGTCCTGAGACAGGACAAGAAGCAGTAGTTATGAATTAAAACACAGGAAGTTCCACACCAGCATGAGGAAGAAATTCTTTACACTGAGGGTATCCAAGCACTGGAACTGGCTGCCCAGGGAGTTCGTGGAGTCTCCCTCTCTGGAGACATTCCAAAACCACTTGGATGTGTTCCTGTGTCGCCTGCTCTAGGTGGCCATGCCTGGGCAGAGGATTTGGCCTGGATGATTTCAAGAGGTCCATTCCAAGTCTAACAATATTTTGGTCCTATGGTCTAAAACACAAAAATCCTTTTTTTCAGAAATGAGTGAAATCATTGCACTTTTGTTTTAAGAAACTAAACCTAAAGTGAATATTACTATGCTTATTCAGAACCATAAAACAAAACTTTATGCATGTATGCTTTACCAAAACTTTATCAGAAATACTCATCTTTGCATAATATTTTAACTGAATCATTGTGTGCAGGTTTCTAAATGCTAAGTAACCTGAAACTCCTAAAGGCATTTTAAATACTCAGAGATATGTGTTCACTGGTATTTTTTGAAATGCGAATTTATTTGTGTATGTGTTTGCATTCATTTTTTAACTGTATTATTTATTGTTTACTAAATATGTTGGGTAGCATCTCAATGCTGTTTATGGCTACAGAATAAATCTTTAGTAACAGATTTTTCCTTTTTTCTGGAACCCTGAAAGATCAACTAACATAGTACTTTCCCAGTCCTTAAAATCTAGTAATATTTTCTTCCTCACTGCAATTTTAATTTCCTACAATTAAAAAGTAATTTCACAAGTTTTCAAACATTTTTCATGTTTCAAAACTTCTTTCCACCACAGTCTCCTTGTTTTATTACACCATTGCAGTGGCTTTTTTTTTTTTTACTCTAACCTTTTGACCTGCCACTAATAAGAAGTTAGACAACATCATACTAAAGAAAATAATGCAATATTTTTTAAAATCATCAAAAAATTAGCAGTTTAAAGTTTCTGAGATTTATTTGTTTTGATTTTATTTCAAAGGAAGCTTGCAAAAAAATTTTGAGTGTCTCATCATGAAGTGTAAATATGCCTGAGATTATGAAATTATCAGAAGTGAGTTCTAAGATATGTAACTCTTTAATAATGTAATAATGCTCCCTGTGAATGCTAACATTTGTCTTTCTTGAACAGATTATAAGACATAAATAGGCCAGATGCCAGAAAATTTCAAATTTTCAAATATTAGGTTGCTACATTAGAAAAAATTAGTCAAAGTTTTTATTAACAAAGTGAATTAAAAATGTTTTTGCACTGTTCCATTTCAATGTACTCCTAAACCAAAGAAAACTGAACATAATTTTAATTTTTTATTGGTTACAAATTTTGTCCCACTGAGAATCATTCCATTTTTGTGATTTCACTGCACCAAGAAAAAAATAATTAGCTTCAGCCTGAAGAAATATGAAATACAGCGTATATTTATAATAGCTAAAAACATGGAGATATCAAACTCCAGCGACATGAACAGGTGTAACACCCCCTCCTTAGAAAACAGTTGAAAGTTTACTGTGTCATTTTCACTGGTCAGGAGCCTGTGAAGTCTCACATGGGAGGGCATGTAGGACCAGTTCATTTGCTTAAGATTAGCTCAGATAAACCAGTCCTCTATTCTTTTGTAGTTCTGTACACTATATCATGTACTTGGAAGACATTTTAGGTACAACAGAATCTTTGCCTTAGCTTTAGGTTCAACTTTGTTTATAAGCCTTTGTCACTCCATTTTTTTGTCCTTTTTACTACATAAAATGGAATGAATACAAGATGAAGTGGCTTAAATAGATGGAATTTAACTTTGGTTGTCAAAAAGGTTTCTCTTTTTTAATGATATTATGAAGCACTAATGAGGAAAATTTTCAGTCACCACGCATTTTTTCTCAAATGTCAATCCTCAATCCATCACTGACACCCCACTGTTGTGCATTTAAGTGTGTTAAAAGATGGAGAAAGGGGATCTGACTTGTTATTCTGCCAGGCATGAAGATTTCTCGACTTTACCCTGGCTTTATTTTTTGTTATTGTTCTCTTGGGGTTTTTTTTTTTTTGGTGTTTGAGGTTTTTTGTTTATAAATGAGGTTTTTGTTTCTTTGCTTGCTTTTTTTGAGGGAGTTGTTGTTTTGTCTTTTTTTTTGTTTGAGGAGGTTGTTGGTTTTTGGTTTGTGGGGTCTTTTTGAGAAATGTGCCTTCTGATTTCTCTTTCCAAATATGTTTACCAGACACAAAGATCCTCTTTAGCAAAAATAAAAACTAAAAAAATCCCCGCCTTCTGCATTTTATTTCTTTTTCTTAACAGCTGCCTTCTCTCCTTATTCTGAGTTGAATATATATTAAAATTCCATGAATGAATAAAGTTCCCTATCTAATATTTCCTGTCGGTCATTATTGATCTTCTTTTTCCTGGTGACTCATTTGTCTCCTGATCTTATCAATTCATGCAGACATACAAGTTTTCTGTCATATCCTACAGCATTTTAGGACATTTCTATTATCTTTCTCTACCACCGCTGTTGTTAATCTCCTTTTATTTCTGCAGTGGGCAAAGTGTAAAGCTTTACTTTTAAACACCAGTTTTGATAGGGAGGATTTTTTGTTTGTTTGAGCTTGATTCTCAGCACAGGATCAATGAATGCAAGCACAAAATAGGTAAAAAGAAGACACAAGATAGACTAAGCTTAAATTAAAAAATGATTGCTTCTCTCACCATTTAATTTTAAAGTCACTTTCTCTTGCACTCTAATTTTTCTCTAATTCCTGAAGGATTGGAACAGTTGAACCTCAGAGGTTTAACATTTAATTGTAATAAAAAGTCTGATAAATGGGAAGGAAGAGGACAGAGAGAGAAGATAAAAATAAAGAATGAGGAACAGATGACAAAAGTGGTCTGACAACAATAGTAGGAATAAGTCTCTATTTGAGTCAAGTAATATGTTTCCGGTACTGGCTCTGGATTTAAAAAAAGGAAATAATGAGGCTTTAGCAAGAGGAATAAATTTCAGAAAGAACCCCCTCTTTAGAAAGAGACTGGAAGCCATTAAATGGAAAGACTTGTACAAGGGTGGCAAGAGAAGACATGAGGCATAGGACTACCTCATTTGTGTAAACAGAAAATTTCATTATAAGAAAACTTAAAAAGAGGAAACAAAAAAGCCCATTGTACTTATAAACTCTTTTGTAAGTGAAAGGAGAGTGTAGTTGCTTCTCCAATCTTAATATTACTTAGATTATAATTTGGTAAATACATTTATACTCTTCATAATTTGTAGACATGAAAATAATATGTATGTTGAATTTATTTTCTTTTTATAAAGCTTAACATTAAAAAAATCAAAAACTTGCAGTCTATTTTTTCCAGGATCTTATCCCATTTTTATATTACATTGTACTATGATTAACATATATATAATAATTTCATTACATTTAAGAATAGGAGAAGAATGTGGCTTCTGAAGATATAGCTTCTTCCTCTCCCACTTGCTTATACATGTGTACATATGTGTACACTGATTTCTTGCTATCAAATATGTGTCTATCTTATATAACATATTAAAAAATACAAAAATCTTTACTGAGTATATCACTTTACGAGAAAGGAAAAACACCTTACCGCATGAATACTGTAATACAGAATTCTGAGTAGTGAGACTTTAATGACTCTTCTACTTTTGTGAATCTGACTGTTAATTTAGTTTAGGCTAAAATTTTAGCCACCAACTTTGAAAACTTAACATTATATAACCACTTCCAAGAAGATTTTTTAACCAAATCTCTGTATTTCAGAATTTATGTAGAAATGCAGATAACATACCAACAGCTGAAGTTGCAGTGTCTGGGGACTTACCTGACAAAATGAAGTAATGGCATTTTATAGCCATTAATTTTTCATTTTTTAAAATTATTAAGTAGTGAATTTCACATGGAATGTAGCTAGGGTAAGATAGATAGGCAAGATCTCTATTACTGCTATATCCAAGGTAAATTCCCAAGTTCAAATATTTAAGTATTTTAAAGGATTTTGTGCATAGCCAGAATTTGGGCTGAGATTTATTATAGATAGTCTAAATTTTTATACCAAAGATGCATTTAATATTTTCTTTTTCTTAAGCTTAAAGGTGATCTAAGTCCATGTATCATCAATGATGAGGATAATAGTGTCTTAACATGACTACTTAAGTTTTAGCTTTCATATTTTCTAGATTCTCTGCATTAGTATATAACTCTGAACTTTATATAAAGTGTTAGCAAGTTCTCTTCACAGTTTAGTTAGACAAAACAGTTCTTTTCCAGCCTGAGAATCAAGGACACCATTGCAGCTTCAGGCCCAGAAAGCATAAACAAGGGTGAATTGAATAGAGCAAACCAGAAGGATGGGACTTCATAACCTGAAGCTGTCATTGGACAATTAACCCCAATATGTAAACGGACCAAAAGTTATAAAAGTGTGAAAACTGTGTGCTCCATCATCCATCTTGGGTGTAGCCATGGCCAGGCTCTTGTGCTGCCCAAGGTGTATCCTTTGAAGGCCTTACAAGTAAATACCAACTTTATTCCTGTAACACTGTCTAGCCTCTGTTCTAGGTAGTGTCTCCGGACATCAACATAATAATTCTAGTTATATTTTTTATGTTCCGGAGGGTCAGATCTTTTTCTTCTTGGCATTCAGTGTCACATTCCACTAAGAATAATGCAGGGTTCTGGATTAATTTTTATCAGATCATTATGAATATTAGATATATTAATCTCAGGTTATTCAATGACATTAGTCTCCCATTTAAAAGTCAGCTTTACAATGTGAGCTATAAAGCAACATACATGAATTTACTACTGTATAAACTTATTTCATTCACAATTTGCATCATTAACTAGATTACTAAACTCAGAGACAGTACAAAATTTGGGATTAAACACTTTAGAATTGTTCTCACTGATTCCAAACCTAATTCTCAACTCTTCATCACATTATTTGGCGTAATAACTAAAAGAGAGGATGATGAAAAATGGAAAACAAAAAATTAAGGAGACAGGATAACACTAGAAAAGGGAATGCTTTCTTAAAATTCCATGCATGTCAAAGACACATTTTTATAAATATTTAAGTCATATTTTTCCATTTAGTATATCATAGACTGATTTAAAATGTTTTGGTTTTATGACTTTATGTTCCTAATTTAATTTTGGTTTTGACAAATAAAATAGTATTTTTTCCCATCTCTTTTGAATTATTTCGGCATAAACTTCCACCAAGAATAGATGGGGCATTATGATTTAAATTGGCCACATATGAAAAAATCCCCCAACATTTTTTGGGTTTTATACACTTCTAAAAGTTTCCTCATGGATCCGTGGGCCTGGGCCTCACTGGGTTTTTAGCTATGTGAGGAACATGCAAAGGGGGATGAGAGTGTGCCTCGATTACTACCAGCGTGGGGGATCCTTTACAAAGCAATAAGGAGCTGGACCCCAAGGGAAAGTGAATCCACTTTCATAGGCATGTCCCAATCCAACCTGAAGGAGTGCCTCCCCCCACATGGGTGGCGCATAGCCTTTGCCATGGCGTTCCCTGTTCCACAAGCCAGCTGGCCTTGCATGCTGACCCCACCCTTCTCTCCATTGTGGCCAGCCAGGAATGATCCATCTATGGACAGCCACCACTGGCTCCTTCTCTCCCTGCACCACAGGGTAGGGCAGCATCACCCACAGGGCAGCTAGAGAGCTGCTGCCACAAGTTTATGCTCAATTCACATTTTTTAAGCTGTCTTTGGTGTTTTTAAGCAAAGGTGCCATTTATGTCATAAAATAAGTAAAGTACTAATGGTCTAATGCATCGGAAGTCAAATCTAAACATACCAGGAAACTGTAGTATTGCCAAAAACCTGAAGCACAAGTTGGAGAGAATTTACACAAACTGCAGATGGGAAAGAGCTTGACAGGGCCAGGCATGGCTACATACAGGCCCTTCTGTAGCATCAAATTTGATTCAAATTTGAACAAATGTATTGCAAGTGAAACATGCTACTGCCCCAGCAGTGGGAGAACAAAGCACCAGGGAGTGAAGGACAAGCTGTTACTTTTCTGTGCGCCATCTTTTTGGAAAAACTTAATTGTAAAAGTATTCAGTGTATAAATTCTCATGAGCAGCAATATAAATGAAAGCGAGGGAAAAAATATTGGTACAACTCCACCATCTGCACTGCTAGAAATCCTTTTTCTCTGAAATTTTATCAGGTCTAATGGCCTTACAGCCTGGATTAGATTGACCCATCCTAATGAATACCAAAGGGAGATATTTCCTAGGTAAAAAGTCAGTACCGAGTTGCTCCTGGCTTTTGCAAAATGTCAGGCTTTGTGAGGAACTGGAATAAATCCCATGACCTTAAAATGTTTATGGGTAGAAGCACCATTTCTATGCAAAGGTCACTAAGCAGACAGTGTTCACAGCTAGTTTAGCAGCTTAGTGCTTCTCTCCAGATGACAACATGATTTAACATCTCACTGATGTGTTAGCCACCCAGCAGGTATTTCAAAGTAGACATCTGTCAACATGCTTGAAGAATCAGCTGTTTCCTTTCCAATGAGCAGGCGGATAATGAGGATAAGTTTGAAATAATCAGAAAACAAATACTTCATTGAAATGAAGCTTTCAGTGTTTCCATGTGCAGATTGTTTTGTTACCTCAAACTGCTGTTCTTGGAGATTTCTGTAAACAGTAGGTATGTGTCTCAGATTACAAGTGAAAAGAGAAAGTCTAAGGTGTTTGATTTTTTAGTGTATATTGGAAACTTAAATATGCTACAGAGAGTAGTAAAAGGATATTTCAGACCATTTACCTATTGTTAAAATTCAGAACCAAATTAATTCATGACTAATTAACATCTTAAATAAATCTTTGCTTTGTGAGCAGAGTAGTTAGGGCAAAATATGCTTTACTAATAGTCTATGTTTTAAATGCCATATGTGTTTACTGAGTTTCATTATCCCAAAATTTATGAGGAAAAAGTAAATTAAAATTATTTTTGCATTATTTCATTATCTTATTATGAAAAATAATCTAATTTTTAAATATATGCAACTGCTATCCTAAAACTGACTTTTTAATGAAACACACTGAAATAATTTTCAATCCTTTACTTCAGCTAAAGATTAAAAAGAAAAAAAAAGTCCATTATTATCACAAGTGTAATGGTGATTACACAAGTATACTGAGAATTCAAGGTATTTGGGAAATAGTGGTGTTTCTCAGGCTACCTAACAACAAACAGTGCAACCCAATCATTCATAGCAATACAAGTATTAAAAAGATTAAGTTGGTTTACAGCGATGGGCTTTTTTTCCATTTTGTTTGTTTTATTCTTGACTGTTTATTCACAGGTTATATCAGCTGGACTTTTGTGGTAGTTTTATTGCTTCCATTATGTTCTTAAATACTACATGTACATATTCTTCCAAATAACTTGGACTACCCTAAAAGTTCAGCAGCCTTAGCAATCTGCACTAATATGCTGAAATTGTTTTTAATAAGATACTGAAATATATGTAAACTGGATTTGCATTAATTAAAAACTTAAGATTATCAACAACCGATATGAGAAACTGGGGCATATTTATTTTTAAAGTAATTGAAAAAAATTTCTGTAGGCTAGCACATCATATTTAATTGTGGCAAGCAGGCCTTGTAACAAGGAAGAATAGAGGTGGACAACATTGAGAATAGGGGCATAGTAATAAAATACTGATTGAAATGGAAGGAAAATAAAATATTGTATTTAAAAACCAGTTGTTCACTGAATAAATATTTGACATAAGGAGCTTTTTATTTCACTTTTCTACAAAACAAAGAACCTTCCATTTGACCGCAAGTCCACATTTTAGCAATAGCTCTAATCCCCCATTGTATATGTTTGCACACTTTGAGCATATGCTAGAGTACTACTTGGTTTGGTTTATCCAGGCCTCTGTCAAAAAGTCCACTGTCAGAGACTGGACACTGTTGTGGACTTTAGCCAATGGATAGTAGGGTTTTATCTAGTTCAGTCCTTCTCATGTTCTTGTATCAGGAGAAAAAAGATTGAAGTCTGATGGAAGGTAAGAGATTTGTTGTGGATAGATCACAGAACCTCAGAAGAGGAAGTCTCAGTGAGATCTGAATCTAAAAAGTGAAAAATGCTAGGTGATGATAGGATGGGGAAAAACAAATATTAGCCATTCTAACAGACTTCTGTGAAAAATTAATTTAATGGATTTGATAATATTTCCATTTATTCTAAACTGTGGAACACGGAAAAAATTCAAGAATAAGTATTTCAAAATGCAGGGTATAAGGGTTTTTTTGTGAATTTTAAGTGTCTATATTGTGTTGTTTGACTTGGGCCTATTGACAAAGAAAATGGTAAATACTCTTTTCTATTTTGCACCTACTGATTCTAATGGTCGCCTCAAATTCAGAATAGCTAAGGATGTTGGCATATTGGCATGTAACTGGCCAAATGAAGTAATAAAGGAGGTGTTTTTTGTATTTTGCATCAAATGCTATTACTTTCTTTGCAGTCAAAATTTTTCTATGTTTCATGCTTCAAAGATCAGCTAAAAAAACCTACCAGAGCTGATTTCTAGTTAGAATAGAGTGAAAATGAAGGTATAATATCCAATTCCAGGGTAAGTATTTTCCAGTTCAAGGTGAAATATAAAAAAACACAGCTTTTTAAAATTAGTCTACCATATTAACATTCATATTAATATTAAAATTCATATTAATATATTAATAATTTCTTTGGGTTCCATATTCAGATGTCATGTCTAATTAGCATATTTATTTTGGATACTATGTTGGGTTGGAAAAGAGCATTGCTGTGTGAAATTCACAGTAACTACCTTCTTAGACTGGAGTTGATTTGGTACTTCCAGGTACAGCTTCCTCTAGCTGTAGTTTGTACATAGTTACAGCACAGTGTAAAAAACAAAAGCACACAATTAGAATTAGACATATATTTGTCTTAGTACAGTGTACTGATAGCACTACATTTGTGATCCATTGCAGTACATTTGAAAGCCAGAATAAACTGTTTTCCTCTCTTCTAATTTGCTGTCATATAAATTGTTTCAAATCAAATCCCTAGTGAAACACTATGCTGGGTAACTTTTGAGATTTCTTAGTTTTGAGACTGATTTACACTGAGATGAATTCTAAGCACAAAAATCCTTCAAGAGCTAATGAACGTTATTTCTACAGGGGTAACACAGGAGCAGACAATTCATTTGGGTTTAATAAGCAAAGCAATGTTTTTCCTCATGACAATGTTTTTCCTTTTTGACATATGAACATGTTATAACTAGGTATTAAATTATTGCAAAGCAGCTAGACCTTGGTAATTGTATGTGTAAAATTTTAGCCAGCAGTACCCTGCAGTAAAATATACCAATTTTTTTTTTTCCTGCTTTGGAGTAATATGGCTTAGTTATTGCAGTTCAGCTGGTATGAAATAATGTGTTAATCTTAGAATCATAGAACTATTAAAATTGGAACAGACCACCAAGACCGAGTTTACTTTTTACCAAATTCCACATCAGCTGAGCCACAGCAGTAAGTGACGCATCTGGCTGTTTCTTGAGCACTTCCAGCACTTCTCCGGGCAGCCCATTCCAGTCCTTGACAATTTGAACCTCCCCTAGCTTGGGCCGACTTCCTCTTGTCCTGTCTCTTGTCATGTGGAGAAGTCTGACCCTCACCTGGCTGCACCCCTCTTTTAGGTTGTTTTAGAGAGTGAGAAGGTCTCCAGCTGACTCAACTACCTCAGCTCCTCATACAAGGAGGAGGACTTACTCTTAAAACCTTTTTACCTCTTTTGTTGCCCTTCTCATATCTCATAAATAATGGAGAATTTTTAGTTCATTTATATAACTTCTTTTTATTATCTTTCATAATGGTGGCCAGATTGAATTCTAGCTGAGTTTATTCCTTTCTAATTTTCCATCTACATGATCTATTGACATACTTTTATTCTTCCTGATTTGCCTGCCCCTTTTTTTCAAAGATCATGTATTTTTTTTTTTCCCTGGGTTCCAGTGAAAGGTCCTTATTCAGCCAGGGCACTCTATTCATGACAGCTCATCTGTTGGCACAAACAGATGGCTTACTCCCACACCTGCAACATTTCTTTCTTTGGGTATTTTTGTTATTCAACCACCCAAGAACTTTGTTTTCTCCTGTGCAACACTAGAGTGAATCAAAAGAATGTAAGCCCCTTGAAATCTCACTGAGTGAACTTGGGGCATAACAACTCTCTGGCCCAGTGTCTTGATCAGGCCACTGTCCGCTCTCTGGAAGTCAAAAGTGGAGGTTTTCTTGACCACCTTCCTTACCTCACCAAGAACAAGAGACTATAATTTTGTAGTTGCTGAGGCCTCTGACCACCACAGGTCCCACAGCCCTTCTCTGTTTGTGAGCAGCAGGTCTGGCAGGGCATGCCCTGTTAGGCTCCCTTATAAGCTGTGTCTGGAATTTACCTTCCATGCACTGCAGGAACCTCCTAGACTGTCTCCTCTCCTCTGCTGAGTCTCCAGCAGACATTTGGCAAGTTAAAGTCTCCCACAAGAACAAGGGCCAGTGACCMTGAAACATCYACTGATAGAATATTTCACTTCATCCTGGCTGGGTGGTCTGTGACAGAMTCCCAGCAGGATCTCTGCCTTGTTGGCCATCCCTCTGACTGTCACCACGGGCACTCAGCCTTATCCCCACTGTCCCTGAGCTCTGTGCCGCCAAAACCCTCCCCAGTGTACAGAGCCACTCCACATAATTTCCAAAATATTATAAAACGTTTTTTTTTTCAGGCCACAAAATACCCCCAAACCATTCAAGGATTAGTAGACACAAATAATTCTCTATCTTTTAAAGAATATATATAATGATCAGCAATGTTATTGGTAGTGATATCTTGATGTATTTAATCATTCACCGCTACATCAGGTGTCATTTCTGTGTCTGTCTACATCATTATGTCACTTCCAACAGCCTGAAAAATGCAGCAAAGGGGGAAAGGAACATCAGGACACAGATGTTTTCTCATACTGGGGCAATACCAACAAGTATTATCAACAAAGGGAAATACTGAGATTTATGATAGCAAATTGCAACAAGATTCACATTGAGAATTACACAACAAATTAACTTGTACCATGCTTTGGGGTGAAATCAAAGTCTACTTCTGCACTGCATTCCGCAATATCCAATATATTCCAATATTGCCTGATAAAAACAGTATTCCTGTTTTTTGCTTTAAGAGAATGTTCCTTCTAATTATTTCTCCCCTATATGAATCAACCAAAACATACAGAGACACAACAAAAAGCAATGGAAAACCAAAGTTACTAAAACTTTCTGTGTCTTGTCTATAATTACAAAATATTACAGAATTTGAAAGTTTATGAAAAAAAATCTCTTCTTTCCCCCTCAGAAGATGCTTTAAATATCTGTAACATACATTTTGTTTGCAGTATCAATATATTTTTTGAATAAAGCATTTAAAGATAGGATTTTTATCTGGTATACTCTTTACAGGTTATTGCAGTATTTTTCATGGCACAAAAATTCTCCACTCACAGAAAAAATAAACAGCTGAGAAAAGACTACAGTATAATTAGGCTGGTAAAGCAGCTCACTACTAACAAACAATTAATGGACACAGATGGTAAAGAAAATTTGAAACAGCTGAGAAAATACGGAATATTTCTAAAAACCTGTATTCTCTGTTCTGATACCTTTCTACCTTGTACTTTTTTCTACTCTGAAATTTTAAATCTTACTGAGAATGTGTTGTAAGAGTACCTGCCAGTAATAGCATAGAAAAGGGCCAGATTGGAATGAAGCACCATGGCCATTTTTATGAAGAATATGTCAGATGTTCTCTAGTATAGGAAGCTCTATCTTGGAGCATGAGTTTGTGATTCGTATTTCGCAGTATAGGGTACAGACAAAGGGGAGGACTTCAATACATTGTGCTCCATGAAGAATGTTTGATTTGCATGAAGCTCAAGTATTAGCTTAAGTTCCAAGTACTTGCATGTTAGGCAATATAATAATAGCAATAATAAATTTATTTAATATAAATATTAATAAATAAATTGTTATGTGTAATTATTGGCAATTAGTATAGCCTTCATTGTAACCATACTTTATGTCATTTTCATTTTTACAGAGTTTTTCATCAACCTGTCTGTGTTTATTCTCTACTGAATATGTGTTTATGCTTTCACATTTCCAAACACTTTGAAATGTCTTTATACTAATGTGTCTTAGAGACCAATGCATTGCAAGCTGAAATTGTTTCAAATGAAGTTGTACTACAAAACTAAATTAAGAGGCATGATAGGACTTGCCAGTTTAGAAAAACACAATTTCTTCTTGTGTACTTTGCAAGCTGTGAAAGCTATGGATCTGTACCGACTGAGATCACCCATGTGTTGAATGGAATTCCAATAGCAATATTTGAGATCACAAGTGCCAGGACTGTGTCTGAAAGTTTGAATGTAGGACACATTATAACTCATTTTTAAAAGAGTCAGTTATGCTGCCCATCACAGCATAAGTTTTCCTACCTATTATGATTTTCAGTTGAAAATATTTCTCACTGAACCATAGAAGCAGGAAGAATTAATAATAACTGTATCATGAGTAACTATATTGATTAAACGTACTCATGACTTAAAATAAATTAAATTTTTAAATAATTAAAATTAAAAATTAAATAATCTTTAAAATTAAAAAAACTCTGTGAGCATAAAATAAGTAAGGCCAATTGTTAAATTCAATGCCATTGAGGGCCTTGACCAGCTACCTGTGAGATGAAAGGAAAAAATGAGTGTGCTTAATTAAGAAATACTAAAAACAATTACAAACCAAACCTGTATGAACCAAAGGCAAAATCTGGATGTCTTGGTTTGGAAGGACAAGTGTCTGCTAAGGAAGGCACGAGCCTCCCCTGAAATGGAGAATGTAAACCCTCCCCACCCCTCCAAATTGCTATAAATTTTAAATTAAGGGGCTCTCAGGCAAAAATATGGGAGCAGGAAATAACAGTTATTTAATAGGGAAAGGAAAAAAAATAAGAGGATAAAATAAACAATGCAGTATACTAGAACAACACTGACAGAGTTAGAACCCAACCTGACACCCTGTGGGTCAGGCTGTTGGTGGCAGTCCAATTGGAAATGTGGCTGCAGTCCTCCTGAAGTATCAGGCGTGGTTCTGTTGGAGCAAGGGGGTTCTGTAGAGAAGGATGTTTTCTTCCTCTGAAGATCCAGTGGAAGAAGAGACAGCTGCTGTTCCTCTGGGGAATCCCATGGAGAAAGCCAGGCCGCTGTTTCAAAAACTTCTGGATTATATCCGGGTGGCAATGCTTGGCTCCTCCCTCTGGGTGGAGCATATCACAATGGGATGTTATAGTTCTTAACAGTCATGCAGTGACATTCAATAGTCTGTTATCAGCAGATATCCCCTCCGGAGGGAGGTGTGAATGTGGTCACTCAAAGAGAGAGATAAAGCAAACTGCCCACTTGACAAAGATAATCTGCCATACAGATGGTAATAAAAACATCTTGCATGGCAATCTTAAACACTCTAAAACGTGAAAGAAGGAAATTTAAGAAAAATTAAGTCCCTGCTATACAAAAAAGATGTGGACAGGCTGGAGAGGATCCAGAGGTGGGTCACAAAAGTGATCAAAAGTGTGGAAAACCTGCCATGAGAAGGAAGGCTGAGAGAACAGGATTTTACCAGCCTTGAGAGAAGGCGGCTCAGGAGAAACCTTATCACCCCGTTTCAGCATTTAAAAGGTAGCTACAAATAAGATGGAGAATCTTTTCTGAAAAGGATCACATGGAGAAGATAATAATATTAATAAATAAGATATTCAGCTGGGTGAGATTCTGCATTATCTACTCTAGACCTTTCTTTTGCAACGAGAATTTGGACCAGATAATGAAGCCCCTTCTGACCTGGTATTCTATGATTGTATGAAATAGTAGTGAGAGAGTGGTGTGGATCCCTTCCTGTGAAATAACTTTTAAAATTTTATCCTGTCGCTTTAACAGAATATATTTATCAAATAGAATTTTATAAATAGAATTTAATGAAGGTCATTTTAGCTGGGATTCTATTTTGCAATGTATAAAGTGAAGCAGCTACTCCAGGTCAGCTTCAGTAGAAAAGCAATTTGATTCTCTGCAGCTTAGTTCTACATGAAGCCCAAGCTTTGTTAAATGAATATATCAACACAAGGTATGATTTTTCTGAACTGTCACGAGCAAAGATTCAGATTCTAGTAGAGATATGAGAAAAAACATTTTTTTTCATTCTCTCTTTAAGTGTTGGCGGATCAGTGCTCTAAAGAGGAGTTGTTCTCAGAAAAACCCCACAAAAAATCAGGGGTTACAGAAGTAAGGTTGACTGATGCTTGAGGCATTTCAGTAATGTCTGTTAAACAAAAAAAGCCTAAACAACCCTAATTGTTATTCAGTGTGTACAGATAAAGAATGAGCAATAAAATGTCAGATATATGCCTATGTGAAGCATACTTCAATGTATTTACTTCAACATAAAGTGTCAAGCAGTCTTTGTGGTTAATTTATCTGTGGTCCTCTGGTGGGCTGCCCTTGGCTGGATGCCAGGTGTTCACCAAGCCTCTCTATCACTTCTCTTTATCAGCTGGATGGGGAGGAGAAAAATGTAACAAACAAAAACTCATGGTACAAGATAACAACAGATCATGAGATTCACTCATCAATTAGTGTCACAGGCGAAACACTCAACTTGAGTAAATTAGTTTATTTGTTTACAAATCAAATCAGAGAAGACTAATAAGAAATACACCTTCCCTCCAACCCTCTCTTCTTCCTGGGATCAGCTTCACTCCCAATATCTCTACTTTCTCCTTCTGAGTGATGCAGGAGAGCAGGGAATGGGGGGGATTCACCACTCTTTGCCTTTGACACTCTTCCCCTTCTCCCTCCTACAATCATCAGTGAACTGAAATATGGGTCTATCCCAAATGAAGTTCCAATTCTTCGCAAACTGCTCAGTCGAGGTTCCTGCCATGGGATGAAGTCCTTCAGGAAGAGACTTCTCCCATGGAGTGGTTTCTGTCAAGAAAATATGAAGTGTGAGCTCCTTCCTTCATGGTTGCACAGGTCCTGCCAGGAGCCACCTTCAGGGCTGGCTCTCCACAGGGTCATAGCCTCCTTTGGGTGCATCCATGGGCTTAACATGTGGAACTCCATGGGCTGCAGAGGGATAGCTGCCTCACCATGGTTTGTGCCATGGTCTGCAGAGGAATCTCTGCTCTGGCTTCTAGAGCAATTCTTCCTCCTCCTACTTCACTGACCTTGGTTCTATAGGGCTATTTCTCTCATGAGTTCTCATTCCTCTTTGCCATCTGCTTTTGGGCAGCAGTTTCTCTCCTTCCTAAGCACTTTATCCCAGACGTGCTGTCACTATTTTCGATGTCTTGGTCTTGGCCAGTGCTAGGTCAGTGTTGGCACTGGCTGGCATTGGCTCTGTCACAGAAAGGGGGACCCTTCTTACAGGTTACATCCTTGTAGCTCCCCCACTACCAGAATCTTGCTGTGCAATCCCAATACACGTGTGCGTTCTTTGTATTTTCTATTCTTTACCTGCAGTTTTGAACACTGATGCAGTGTCCCTTGGAACAAAATTCACTACTATTTTGTATAATTCCTTCTCTACTGACTGATTTCAGATATGTATTTAAATGCTCTCAAAAGGATCAGCCCACGTTTACAGTCCTTAGTACTTTTGTCACTGTGCAGAGAATATGTGGTAATTTTCACTTTTTAGCTTTCTTTCTGCCAGAGCACACAAAATCTTCCTGCCACTTGGTATTGTGCTATGGAGGAGGGATTCACACTTTGAGTATTTTCAATTCTTGTTGTGTTAAAATGCTGAATATATGATCAACAGGGAGTTTAGAATGCATATTGTTGTGCTCAATTTCCCGAAAATACAATTGATTGCTTTAGCACAGGTGAGTGGTTTGAACATGAGGTAATCACACATTTACTAAAAAGTTCAGTAACAGATTATTTTATTTTGGGACAAATGATCCTTTTTATTTTTTTATTACTGTAATTGAAAATATTACATTCTATTATATATCTCTAGTTAAGAACTAGTTTTTACAAAAATCAATTTCTCTCATAAAAATATAAAGAAAACAAAAAAAAATAAGTGAGCATTTACAGTATAGTTGTACAGTGCCTCTCCTTGAACACCAAAACAGTCAATCCAAGTATATCCATATGATCTTTATATATCTTTGTGCCCTAAAGTAGGACATAGGTGCTTTTCAGAATATCTCTGTCCCAATTCCACTCAAATTAGTATTAAAATTAATTTTCCATAAAAGAATAAACTGAAAAATTATTTGAAACCCCATCAATGGTTTTGTTGCAATCTGTTGTGTTATCAGAAGTGGAGAGCAGCTTGGAAGAGAGGTGTCAGGAGATATATGTCATGTTAACATTCTCATTTTAAACTTTTGCAACTCATATATAACATCTACTGTTACTCAGATATGGTTAGAGCCTATCACTAAAAGCCCACTCTGCTCTTTCAGCTATAAATTTAAAGTAAAAACTACTAGAAAGGTTATCTTTATAAAATTTGAAATTGCATTATGTAATCAAATTGACTAATTTGCCTAAAGCTTATAAATTGTGGACCAGAAGGTATTTACATATTCTAGAGTATATTCATGTAATTTTTAATAGAAAGCAAAATAATTTCTTCAATAATATGAACCTCAAGTAGATTCAGCTACCTCTCTTGACATGTCCAGATATATGAGTAAATTGCATTTTAGCAAAATAGTTCATAAGAAATATGGTGATGTTTAGTAGTTCAAACAAACAGCCATAACATTTCTAAAATAGCATACTAATTTTCTTAAATAGCTTCCCTGAGGTTCCACATTTTTTAATGTGTGCAGAAACTTATGAGGTACATTCTTGGAAAAATTGGTACTACATTACAGCTTCAATGCAAATTTTTAATAACTCCTTAATAAGGTCTATTAATCATGGTCTTAGTATAGTCAATTTTGTGTAAAGAAAATTTCCAGTAATTCTAGACTTTTTAATTTTGGAGCTTCACTATACATATTTGGTATTATTCTACTGGAAAAGTTTTGTTTGTTTTTCCCTTTGTTTGCTTTTCTCTTTGTTAACCTCCCCTCATTTTCCCTATAAATTACGGTGAATAAATCTTCATTTACTACTGCTTTAATTCTTTGTTGGTTTTGAGGCAATTGATTACCTTATCAAAAAGAACTGCATTTTTTTAATAGCCATTACTGTAATATTTTTTAGTTGTAACAAAGCTATGGTATTATTTAATTACCAAAAATTTGAACTTTCTATGCCTGTTCATAATGAAAAATTAATCTTTTTAAAGGAAAAAACCAAAAAATGTTCTTTACTTTTCCTTTCTACAGCCTATTCTTTAAGGGTACAATTCTAGAATAACTGAAACTGTGACCATTTATATAATGAAATCATGATATAAGTTTTATAAATCCATTTCAATTTTGATTTAAATACAGAAAAATAAAAGTACTGCTTTGTGAGAGCATTTTCTCAGTATTTAACATACCACTGCACACCCACTTCACAACATATGTAAATAATATTTTCTTTCTGGTAGCAGAAACAAAATAATTAAAGAATCTGATTATTTTCATAGGTTATTTGTGACAGTTCACTTGAGTTCCTAGTATTCTGATGAGATTAATGCCCTGAAGCACATAAATCAAGACCAATCTCCTGATAATCCTAAACTTTAGTTGCCTTATAAGTAATTTTTTTTAATGTTTCTGTAGGGATAAGCATTTTACTGATGCCACATCTGAAACAGTGAATCATTATTTTATTTTGAGACAAGGGATTTTTCCAGCTGTTGATATTTGGCACTTTTTAAAGGATCTAGATTCTCATCCAGTTTTCAGAAGGTTATTCTCAGCAGGATTAATGAGCAAGTAATTCCTTGAAAACTGACATTATTTTACACATCTAATAGAGGGTATTTTTGAAAGACACGAGTTAGGAGTTAAGTCTGTGACATATAAGGAAAATGATACCCACATTAGATAGGCAGCCAGATTATAATGTTCAATTTCTAGTCTTAAATTCAGATTTTACATATTCCTTACATATTCTCCCCATGAAATTGAAGGCAAACTGTTCTTTCAACCCTTAAAAACCAAATCCAAACAAAAAAGGATCTGAGTTCTGTACGATATTCCTAAAAATTATAAGCAATGTCTACTTAAATTCTTGTACACTGCAAATATCTGTTTAGCAAATACTATAAGCATACAGCCAAAATTACAAACAAAGGAATTAAATTGCATGCTAAATAAAGTAAATGAAAGTGATTTCAATAATGTTCCGTATCATAAATTCTTAAAAATACTTTTGGCTCAGTTTTTTTGTTCTGTTTTGTGTTTATTTATATACAGACAATAATTTACATGCACACATTAAATTGGTAAATATTCTAAAATTCTACTATTAAAATATTTTACTTTTGTTAACAGTGGTAAGTAAAAACAGTCTATTTAGAAAAACAATATTCTAAATTACTCCAGAAGGTATTATTAGTCATCCTTTTCTTTTGTATTTATGTTCCAATAGATGTAATTTTTCTTTCCTTTCAGGTGTCTTTTACCCGTAAATTTTTTAAAAGGGTTGTGTTGTTCATCATTCTAGTTGGTAAGCCAAACAGAACAGACTGGCCTTTGGCCAAATGCACGCCTTTAATTCTAAATAGAAAAACACCCCATGTCATCTAGGCTGCTGTAGATATATTTTTGATTTCCAGTCCCTTAAGTTTACCCATGCTAAATGTTTGTCAGAAGAATTATTTTTGTCTCTTTATTCTTTTCTTGCCTGCTGATTTACTAGTCTGATGAGTACTCTACCGAGAGTTAGTGCTTGGAAAAAAATCTATGAACTGGAACTGCATTCAATTTAAACAGTGAGAAGCTACAGCTGTGCTATGAAAGTAATAGACAGAGGTAAATTAGAACTAGTTTACTATGAACTTTTCTTTCCCTTACAGGATCACTACACATAGGGCCTTTGGACTTAGAAAACAGTCCTCCCCCAGGCTGTCTTGCCTTTTATTCTTCTAAATAACTTCTAAATCTTCAGCACTGCAGTAAAAGAACATGTCTGAATTAATGGGTAGGCACAAAGACAGCTATTAATATTGGTCAGAATGAGATTATTGAGATTTTGCTGACAAAGTAATTCTAATGCTTCACACAATGTGCAAATAGTAAATGCTTGCAATGCACTGGTGGATTTCTAAGCAACTGTGAAAAAGGTAGACATGAAACTACCTTCTAGCAATTCCAAATGTGAACATTTTGTTGGAAGGCAAAAGGTTATATAGAATAATCTATTTACAAAATCCTGCAAGCAGCATTTAGTCCAGCGGAAATATCTAGAATGAAAAAATAGGCAGGAAGGAGTTTCTTAGTCCAGCAAGAACTCAGTTAATGAACATTAAAATAAAATGTGAAGACCAGTCGTATTTTGGAGATGTTATTATTTTTTATCATGTGGGCAGAAATCTGAAAACATGAAAAATTTTAAAAGTTTTCTAAATTTCTTTCTAATAAATGAATAACACAGGAAAGCATCAAATAGGAATGATAAGATGTTTATAATAACTGCCAATAATAACAATAATAATAATCAGTAATTTCCTACGTACAATGTTGTGCTGAAAGAAATTTCTCAATTTGTTTTGAAAGTGAATGCAGAGCACCTGTTTTGACAGATGTGTTATAGGGCAGCAGCTGCAAGGACATAAGAAAGGACAAAAAAAATGTAATTAGGAGGTATTAAGGAAAAAGTAACTTGCAATTAGTAGACCAGTGAAAAATTAGGTGGAAGGGAGGCAGATCCATAAACTGAAGATCTCTAGTTTCTATGATGAACATTTATATTCAAAAGACAAAGTCAACTACATTAATTCACCTTAATAAGACATGCACAAGGAAACTGGAATCTAGACCACTGCTAGATTTTCAAGACTGTTCAACACCTTCCAGGTGTTGAGCAAGAGATTCAATCATTGAGTAAGAGATTCAATTATTCCAAAATCAGTGTATTTAAGTAATTTAGGCTGCTTTTAACAATGGAAAAAAAAAAAAAAAAAAAAAAGAAAAAAGAAAAAAAGACCCCAAAAAATCACATTTCATTTTCTAAGTAAGATAGGATTTTGTTTCTGGTTGAGAGGTTGGGGTTTTTTCTGTTTACTTGTTTTCTTGTTTTCCAGTGAATAGATTTTCCTTTATGATGGAAGAATGATTAAAAATGACATTCTGAATGTGTCATGAAAGTTCTTTAATGACATGTCTCCCCTGAAATAGAAAATCTACATAACATGTAAATCCATAACAGATTGTTCATACCAAATGAACTTAAAAGAATAAATATGTTTTAATGCAGAAGAATTCACATAGTTCAAAGGTAATAAAAAAATAAAAGAATCATAGAATCATAAAATAAGCTTCCACTTATTCTGAATATGTGGTTGCAAAATTCATAGAGAAGTTCTTGAAACTTCCATTTGCTTAGGTACTCGATAAATTGGACTTCCTAATGAGGAAGCATATTGAAAATCCAAGAAATACAAGTCGAATACATATTGAAAATCCAACCAATAAAAGTACATCTCCTGTCTCCAATTTGTCCTATTGCTATTTAACAAAAAGCTCTGGGAAAAATAAGTAGCCGTGTGTTCCTATGAATTACTAATACTCAGTTACAACATGACTCTTACTTTATAAATTTTTAAATTATATAAAACCCAGGAAATTTAATAAATTAAAATTCAGTTATTTTCATTTCATAAGTTAAGATTATTTCTTATAACATTATACATGTACTTAAATTACAGTTTGCATATGCAGGAAATTGCAGAATTGAAAAAAAAATCAGCAATAAATACCTTTTTCCAAAAATTGTATATTATTGTATTATATGCACCTATTAAACTTCAACTGTACAATAAAATACCGTAAATCATTCATTCCTGTGAAAAATACTGTTCTTCTTCAAGGCCACTTAATAACTGTTATTCTAGATTTTGAGTTGTAACGCCCTTATTTTGTTTTTTAAACAGATCTCAGCATCCAATTATCTGGTGCAATGTCTGAGGAATTCAATGACATTACATTATCCTCTTACAACAAATTTAGGACTTTATCTTTCAGTTCTGTGGAATGTATTGTTTTTGCAGCTGGAAATAGAACTTTATTTGTGTATCCATGAACTAATGCTTATTGAGCCACCTAAATCCTTCTAAACACTTGTGATGATTCCATGTGATCTTGGGTGTTCTCTTTCCTTTCATCGTGGAATCAAGAAAAAATCCAGTCTTCCCACATTATAAAATGTGAACAGTATATTCTGGACCAGTACAGGTAGGTTCAGAAGGTGTCCAACCAGAGAGGAAACAAATGGAGCATGGGATGGTGGCAAAAATAAATAGTTTCCTTTCCCTCCAGGTTTGAATGGGAGTGTAGGTTAGATATAAATTTTTCTATTTAAGATTTAAGTGTTACTTTGAATGAATATTTACAAGTGGAAAGACAGATGAGTTTTAACTGGAAGGAAAAAAAATTTCTGTTGCTTACTTAGGACACTAATATAAGAAATTTATTTGTAATTTTCAGACTCATAAAGCCAGTAATCTAGCTGCTACATCATTCTCTGCATCTTCCTCCATCCTCTTCTGGTGTTTTTTCCCAGGTTTTTCACCATGAGCCCTTGTATATCCTTGGTGTTTTGTTGTTCTGCTGCTTTAGTTTCTAGGCTATATCTTCCTATCTTGTCAGCCCATAATTTTCCTATCCTCCTGAAATATATTCTTGTCCCTGGTGTTTTCCCCATGTTTAGTATCATTCACAAACTGAATAGCCGTGGTCTCTCCTCCCTCCTCCAGGACATTAGCAGAGCTGTTGAGCTCCTCTCCCTCATCCTGGCACGCACTATTTCGCACGGCTCTGTTTGTGGCCGCGCTTTGAGCCCACCTTCACACCTCACACGTGCAGGTGGTTTGGTGTGATCCGTGGGATCCTGGATCTCAGGTCCCTGCAGCGCCTGTTTGTCTGCACAAGCCACCCCGGGCTTACCTGCCCATGCTGCACAGTGCCTGTCAGGGGAGAGGGCCAGCGGAGCACCAGGGCAACAGACAGCTCGTCTGAGGTTGCCTGGAGCACAGCTGGCTGCCTCTGCACCACCTGGGTGAGTGGGCAAACACCACTACTGACAGGGCCACCCCAAACCTCCTTGTACTCCAGCAGATTGATTCTTACCAGGACTTTAGGCCAAGAGGGGAGACATTTTGTTTTCAGTGTGATACCTCTGATACCACAGTTTTACAGCTTATATACAGCCCACAGAGCATTTCCAAGACTATGCACAAGACAGAATTGCTACTGAAAAAAAACCAAACCAAAAACAGTTCTAAACCCCAAATATCTAGGTTCTCATACAGTAGGCATCATTGCATCAGCTAGAATGGACCTGAGCCAACTTCTACCAGCTGAGGCCATTCTAGCCTCATTTATCTTTAAAGCTCTAAAATTCCAAATTATGAACAAAACTATGCCAAAATGTCATCGTATTTCTCCAGTGTAATTATGAAACTAAGAAAGAGCCATTATTAGCTAAAATTTAAGGAGTTTTAAATGTCTTTCACTAGACTTTCTTTAAGCCTTTTTTTTTCTTTTTGTTAATAAGTGATACACTAACTTGTCTCTGTCTTTCACTCATATCTTCTTTTTTCATTCTTTTTTTTAACACAAGCACATGCTGAAGACATTTAATGAAGTTCCATAAAGATTTGTGACTAACTGAGCAAAACTGAAATTATACTTGCTATGGGGAGTTAGGAAATATGCTTGTTTTCATATCCTCATGTAATTATATTGTTAGCCATGAGGTGAGGAAAAGATCAGTTCCAATAATTAAAGTGTTCTTTAAATTATGATAAAATGTTTTATCTTTCCAGGAAGACCTAAATAATGCACATATTTCCTAATGTAATACAAAGCTTCTGATTTTGAAGAATATATAGTTTACTAACTGGATAATATTCTAAACTAGAATTTCAAGATTCAATGCTTCTTTTCAAATCCACTGAATTTAATCTCTAATAGTGGGTGAAAATAGACTTTTTTTCCTTTAAATCTTACTCATGATGGTTCTAATCATATATACAATAGATGAGAGGCTTGAGGCATTCTGAATCAGTTTCTCCTACCTATGCATCTGTGTGATGTGGAATCATACTACAGATAATTTTTAAAAATATTTATTAAATATTATCATATTTAATAATCATTAATAGTCCTGAAATATTTTTATATTAATAGTTTTAACCATTAATAGTCCTTAAAGCACCACTTCAGTAAATTTTCCTTCATGGCTATCAGAAACCAATTACCTGAAGACAGGAAATCTCCTTCCTTCTAACAGTTAGTTTCCATACTGAAGTGGTAAATAACTAATAAGTAACAGTATGTGATGAAATTTTTTCAATAAAGCTAGTACAAGAGAATAAATAAATAAAACTTCAATTAAACTTTCATACAAGAGAACTGAAACAGTTATCTTTTATATGAAAAGGGCAGAGGTGAATTCAGAGATGGAAATGTACTGCCTCATTGGCACTAAGTACTTCATTTCCTTAGGGAGGAACAGAGTGGTAGTAGTAGCAGTAGTAGTAGTACTAGTAAGAAAATTGAGTAATATTCTGAGATAAATTTTTAAATTTTTCTATCAAGGACACAGTTCAAATATTAGTTAAAAATCTAATAAATACTGAAAATGTTGTAAAATATAGTTCTTGTTAATATATTCAGGTGGTGCCTAAGGTTTTAGTTTTTATATTTTTCAGATTCTTTACTGCTTTAGTGTATAATTCTGAGCTTCATATTAAGGGGTAATAAGCTCTCTTCACAAAGTAAGTGGACAAAACAATTCCTTCTCTAGCTGGGGACCTAGGACAAATGAGCCAAAGCTCAGGCTCAAGAGCATAAACAGCAGAAAGAAGAGAGAGAAAAAAGAAGGATGTGACTTCATATTCCAAAGCCATAATTGGACAATTAATTCCAATATGTTAATGGACCAAAACTTAAAAAAGTGAGAGACCCCATGACTGGTTGTCCATTTTGTGACCATTTTGGGTTCATCTTGGATGCAGCCCTGGCTGGGCTCTTGTACTGCCCAAGGTTTATCCACTGAAGCCTTCTAATAAATGCCTACTTTATTCTTAACTCCATCTAGCCTCTATTCTATGTCAGCCTTCACAAGGCATCACAGCAGACCTTTTTAACAAAAGAGGTTTAGGTAGGACCAGACATGCTCTATGCAGGATGGATTAAAGTTCTTAACATAACCTTTAGTCATCTGACCAAATTTTACAACTGAATAAAATCATAGCTTTCACTGTCTAACATTTATATCTACCTTTTGTACTCAGTTGCCCATTACTGTTTTTTTTTCTATTTCGCATACTTTAATCCTCTTTCTCTTCCACTTTTGACGCTTGCCATTTTTCTTGATTACTTTACCTGGCATCTAAAATCCAGTACCTAATTTTGTTGATATTTCAACAGCTTTAATATTCTTTAAAAGAGATTGTGAACCCATAGTCACTATAACCCAGCTAATCACAAGTAATTATGTTTGTAAAGTACCTTTCTACATAGTCAGTAAGTCTGTGTTGTTTTAATAATGAAGTTTAGTACATTCAGAAAATCAGAGAACAACTTGAGTTGGAACTTTTTCCAACTCCATTTTTATTGCATACTTTGACTAAGAAACCCTGGATGCAGTTAGACATCAAACATCTGAAAATTAAAATAATACTATGCACCAAATTTTTAGAATAGTATGTAGAAGCCAAAAAAGAGACTTAGGACTCACAAAATATTAAGTGAAAGACATTCTTGATCTTAGTATTTCAGAAGTTCTACAATGCTGGTATTCTTTGAAAATGTGTTTGATCTGCCAAAATTCTCTTTTATGCTTAGAGAGGTATTTTTTCTTCTTTTTATAAAGCATTGTTCAGTTTGATTTCAATATTGAAATAAGTAGCTTAAAATATCTGGTATGATTTTGCAGAGTTTGAACTAAAGTGTGTATTTTAGAACTAACATTTCTATGCCCCTTTGAGCCTCCCACAGCTGGAGCATCTGTCGCAATTTCAGCAACAAAATGTAATACTTAACAGAGGGTCAATACATGCCACAGAGGTTACTACATGCAACAGAAGATAGGGAAATGATTAAAGAGTAGTTGGTCTGCCCTAAATTCTGGAACGCTGCTGCAAGACTTCTGTTATCCTGAGTCAGCTGTCTTTGTCATTGTGTGATACACTACCCACATGTGTGTGGTGTAGCTAGCTCAGACTCAAGTTGCAAAGCTTGTCGCTGTGTGGATTTGTATGAATAAAACACCTGCATGCTCTTACCTTCCTGTTCTGAGCATGGTAAGCAGCAATTTAACCCCTATTTTGGCCTTTGAAATGTTTACTCTGACCTTTATGCGCTTATCATTTTAGATGCTGAAACCCAGAGCAGGAAGTGGCCTCAGTTTACTTGCAATGGTATAAATTTTTTAAACATATGTCTCCTTTTTTCTCCCAAAGACATCCTCCTGTTTGATCACTTCTCTTCAGTCTTGTGCAGACAAACATGCTCCTCTGTTAGTTAATTTCAGTATTGGATTAAGTAGTATCAAGTTCCTTTCCAACTATTTCAGATAATACGAATTTTCAGGTAAGTAACATTTAATTGAAACTATGCTCTAATTACACATCAGTGGTTTAGAATATTTGCTTTATTCTCCTTTTATTGTGTGAGCCTTATTTCTGGATCTCAGTTAGACTAGACACATGCTTTCCTAATATAGATATGCTTCCTGCATCACTTATTTTTTCATTCTACTAGAGTTTAGAGAATTACTTTTACCACACTAAATAAGACAGTAGATATAAACTTAGCATTTTGAACTCAAAAATTATTCAGCTAGTGAAATATTAATTAAAGAAAGAATCATTGGAGTAAAAGTTTGAAAATTGCACTTTTAAAGATAATATAAACTGCACATTGAAAATACAGAAAAAAATCATTATTTGTAAAAGGCATGTGTAGTGAGGAATCATGGTGTTAAGTGCGTAGATGCTTAGAAAAACTTCATACAAGTGTGATTCAATTATCTTCGTACCAACTGTAAGAAAGAGCAAGAGTGTGATCCTTAGATGAATGACACCTACAAACATTTTGTCCCTTTTAAATCCTTCTGTGTGGATGGCATATCCACATCTACAGACATTTACCAAACGAAACATAAAAACTAGGCTGTTATGCAAATGGTGACCCACCTATGGAATGTTTTCTAGTCTAAGAGCTATTCCAAGATTAAATCTAGATTCCCTCCCCAGGTTTAATTTTAATTTTAGCCTTGTGGCAGAAATGGAGAAGGCATGAAGTCACTGCAGCATTACAAGTCTCATCTTTAGGCAAACTTCTTACACCAAGAGCTCCCATTTCTTACAGTTTTCCTCATTCTTTGATAACTCTTGTTGCTTGAAAATCCTAAAAATGCGTGTGGAAACTTCCCCATAGCAAAATAATGCCAACATTACTTTCTTATAGTCATTGAATAAAGCTCTTTTTAACCTTTCTTTCGTTGCAAGACAAAATATGAAATTCCTGACTGAGACATGATAGCAATATGTGATGCTGTCAATGTATGATGTGAAAGTTCAACATTAAGAAGATGAGGTCAACTTATCATGGAGTTACTGTGAATTCTGACTGAAAGTCAAGTATTTCTTGAATACTCTTACAGATATTGTACATTCTAGTATCTGTTCTCAGACTTGTATGGAAAATGTCAGTCACAACTTAAAATGATGAAAATATGATGACAAAAATTATTTTCCATGGACTCTGTTTAGTCCCATTCCTAAAATTTTAGCCCTGATGCAACTTCTGAAACAAACAAATTGGAGCAGATATTTTTTCATGTTTGTAAGAAAATGCTTTTCAACTATTTTTACATATGGCAAGACACTTTTTCACAGAGAAATATATTGTAAATCACCTAAAAATCTGTAGTCCTGACCAATGGTTTGCCAAAATCAGCAGACACTAAATTACAACACTTAGTATAATTAGTTATGTTTTCTCCTCTAACTTATTCTGTTCCAAAATTTCATAGAATCTTAGAATCTAAGGCCGTTGAAAAGAACCTTAAAGATCCAACACCTTGGTTCCAACACCTCTGCCATGGTCAGGTATGCCACACACTAGATCAAGTTTCTCAGGGCCCCACCCAGCCTGACCTTGAGCACTTCCAGGGATAAGAATTGAGCATCCATGACTTCTCCAGACAAAAATTTCAGTCTCATCATCCTCACAGTAAAGAATTTCTTTTTAATATTGAAATGAACCCTATTGTAATTCATTTTAAAGCCACTACCTTTATCGTATCACTCCATTCCCAGCTGTAAAGTCCACCTCCAGCATTCTTCTGTGCCTCCTTTAGGTATTGGGAGGATGATATATGATCTCTTTGGAGTCTTCTCAATGTGGATCAACCTCATCAGTGCTCTCAGCCTGTCATCAAAGAAGAGGTGTTCCAGACTTCTGATCATCTTCATGGTCTTACTCTGGACTCACTCCAGCAACTTCACATCCTTCTTATCTTGGGTGTCTAGGATCTGGATGCAGTACTCCAGATGAGGTCTCATCAGAGCAGAGCAGAGCAGAGGGGGAGAATCAGCCTACTGGTCATACTTATTTTGATGCAGCCCAGGATGTGGTTTCTGGGCTGCAAGTGCGCAGATGAACATCTTGATCTTTCTCTGAAAGGCTGCTTTCAATCTGTTCTCTGCCCAGCATGTGTTTGTGCAAAGGAATGCCTTGTCCTAGGTGCAGGACGACACTTGGCCTTGTTCTTCAAGAGTTTTCTCATGCATACCTCTCAAGCCTTTCAAGGTCCCTTTTGGATGACATTCCTTCCAGTGTGTTGAGTGCACCACATAACTTGGTGTCAATGGTGAACTTGCTAGTGGTGCCTTCAATCCCATGTTCCTGACAAATGCTGAATAACACCTGTCCCAATACTGACCTCTGGGGGACACCACTCATCATTTGGACATTTTCTCTCTGTTTGGATGTTGCACGGTTGACTGCAAGTCTTTGAGTGCAGCTATCCAGTCAATTCCTTCTCCATCCAGTTATCCATTGTCAAAACCATTCTTTTCCAGTTTAAAAACCAGGATGCCACGGGACAGTGTCAAACATTTTGCACAAGTCCATGCAGATGATTTTGGTTGCTCTTAGCTCATCAACTAGTGCAGTAATTCAGGCTGAAATGGTTTTATTTGCAATAAAGTCTAGTGACCATTATTTGGGTTGGAATGTCAATTAATTAAAATTGATGCACTAGATGCTTGAAAAAATAATGAAATTAGCTAGGCTGACTACCATCTGTCAGTGGGTTATTTGATTTGACATTATTAACAGAAAGAAAATTACATAAGATTTACTATTATTTTATACAGAGCACTTCTAGATCCATTAGGTCTTAATTTCAGAGCTTAAGTATTTGGTTCAAACTTAACCTAAGAACCTTGAAAACACAAAATCAGAGGCAAGTTCTCTACTTGTTTTGCTTTCTCTCTTTCCTTTTTTTTTAAACTTTCTCTCTTTTCTTGTAAAAGAGAATTGTGATAAAATTATGAGTAACTTTTTATAATCCTGTAGTGAGTCTTTGTGTCCCACTTAAGAAGAATACAAAGATCAAATAATTGTTTGCCAATGATCAAGAACCATAATCTTAGATACTGAAGTAAAAATGTTTGTATGAATATAACAAAGGAATTTCTTTCTCTCTCTGCATTGCAAAGTCAAATGTATGAAACCATAAATATATTTGCCGTGCATTTACTTAGTATCTTTGGCAACACTAACAATTACATGTTCATCCTGCTTTTTTCTTGTTAAAAGATATATTTTAATGCATTTTACCTATATCCTAGCCAATTGAATACAGAAAAAAATATACAGAAAAAAGAATAAACAAAACACTCACTTTTAATCTTTGTTTAGCTATAATATTCTCTGAGAAGATGCTTCTGTTTAAATTAAAAAGAAAAAGGAAAAATTTGCAAAGTTAATTATATAAAGGCCAATAAGAAGTTAAAAAAAACAAACAAACAAACTCATAAAGGTTTTCCAAGCAATGAAGTTCAGATTAAGGAAGAATTTAATATAAACACTGTATAAGTGTAAAAAGATTAAATTGATATTAGCAGACATCTGAATAGCAGAAATCCATTTCACCACTTTGATGCTTAGTAATGTTTCAAGTGTTCTGTTTAAAATACTTTATAAACTACTTTGGTGTGATCTTCGGAGATTTATAGGTTAAAAGAAAAAAATCTGCAGCCTGCAGCTAGAGATACTACAAGGCTAGTTGCATTCTCTTGCTTTATGTAATGGGCCTTGAAATTAAAACACACATGAATTTTATAGTATAATAGACAATCCCATTTCCAGATATTAAAACACTGATTTCACAACTTTTCATGAAGAAAAGAAAACTTGAAAAATACTCCCTCTATTTGAAGTCTCATTTAGATATTGAATATATATTAAATATAATAAGCCTAATAAATTTTTTGGGTAATGCTTTATTGGACACCAATTACAGATTCTAAGTAATGGCCATGTGTTTTGTATTATAGGTACATGTGTATTATAATATCTATACACAACTACACATTTGGCAACAGTTGAAGGCACAGTGATATTCAAACCAACCTCTAGAGCTTTTTAACATTTCTCTTGGCAATTTTCTCTTACAGTCTTACTCATTCTGGAGTGCTATGCCTACAGAGGTGGAGCATATAGCCATGAGTGTTCAAAGTCATGGCTATTTTGTAACATAAGAGACTTAGATGCCAGCTGTAAGTAGATGAGTTACAGAATAAAGTGTATAAATTATCCCCATTACAATTTTTAAAATAGAGATGGGCAGTTGGGATGTTTTGGTGGAGGGAAGCAGGGGATTTTTTTTTTTTGTTTGCTTTGCTTGTGATTTGGTTTGGTTTGTTCCCATGAAATATTTGAGGTTGTCAGACAAGCATGTAAAATAACAACAAATACAGATTGTATTTGGTCCATAAAAGGCATTTCTTTCATATCAGATGTGAATAGAATAGTGCCTCTTGTAAAGGTCTCCTAGACATGAAAGTAGTACTTGTTCTCAAATCTGTGTGATGATTAGTTCTGTTGAAAAATTATCAGTCTAGCCAGAGTCTGCAAGGAATGAAAATGTATCATCTGTTGACATAAAGCAATCTTTCTCTCTCTGGAACAATGATTTTTTATAATAAATTTCTTTGTTTTGAATCTCCCAGAATAGGAATTTAAATTAGATAATAAGCATATTTGGTTAATGTTTATTTAAGGAAAACTATTCGAAAGAACTATTTACAATGCCCTGGTAATACTGGTGGAAAGAACCCTTTAATTTCTTGGGTTTTTTTCCTCCTGATACATTTTTTAATCACTTGGTCACTTATCCTACAGTTTGGACTGGTGCCTGAGCCTGGCTTTTGGTATACACAGTTTTAACTCCCTGTGCATGGTCCTGATCTTGGGCAAACCTGACAACATCCATACCTGTATTTTCAAGAATGATCCTAAAGGAATCAGAAGTAACTCTGCCAATATTTGATAGGAGATTGGAATCACAGTGAACTTCAGGTGCAGTGCCTCATACCTCACTCAGTACAGCGTCTGTCCACTCCTTCTGTGGTTCTTCACTATGTTGCCCAGACTCATATTTCTGCCACCATCTGTGGCCTAGCCTCCGATGTTTCTCATTCTCATTCTGTGGTTCCTGTGGTTTGATAGGAGGCTCATCACATATTCATAACTTTCAAAGTGTTTGTACTACCAGAAACTATGGCTTTATCCTTAGCTCACACAAAATAGAAGCTCCATAATTCCATGAATATGGACCTAGCTGTGGGCTAAATGTGCCATGGCTATCAAAATTTGTAGACTACTTTGTGTAGAGTCTTTCTTTTCCTCAACCCAGATGCAGAATACATTTCATTTTCTCAGGATTAGTATTCAATTGCTAGATCTTGAAAATAACCAAATTTTCAATGGATCTATTCTTTCAAACATATCCTACTTTACACCCTAGGAGATGCGAATCATATTCTAAAGTACACCTCTCTCCCCATGCGCCACATGGCTAACCTAAGCATTTTCTCAGGGTACTCTGATCATCAACTTAAAGAGGAAATAGTAAAAGTTTCTTCCTAAGTGCATCTGCTGATCGTTAGAATCAAGAGCTATTTCCCATTTTTTCTGAGGGAAATCAAATGCTTTTAAAAGTTTAGTCTGTGTGCTATTTTTCATATTTGTGATATTTTATTGGCTGCTTAGGTTATGGTCAATCTGCCATAGTGGCAAAAGAAAATAAATCTAAAAAAATAAAGAGAAAAGTATATTACTATTCTGTGGCCTTACTAATGTCAGGCCTAAAAATGGACGTATAACATATAATTTCTTTTTCTACACTGTATGCTATCACTCAAAAATGATAATAAACAAGTAATCTGCTCTATTCAGCTGGTATGATTGATAATTTTTCCTCTAAAAATACATCTTTTGTCCGTATATGACAATTGATATACAGTACTGTAAAGCATTCAGCACAGAGGTTTTTCCAGATGATTAATTGTACCCCTTTTTACTGTGTCTCTGAGTGCTTCCTGCTGTCTGTGGCATCCCAGATCCCTCATTCAGTACAAAACACAGACCACTGTTTCTTCCCAGGTGAATTATGATAAGTATGCCTCTGACAAGAATCCTCTGAGATTAGATATTCTCCAGGGACTTTTTCCTGCAGAATACTAGCAGCAAATAACACGAATCTGTTCTAAAAAGTTATTTGGAATTAATTTTAAAAAATTGATATGGAATTGAATTTTAAAAAATATTTAGCTTGAAACAGTAAAGCTCAGGCAGTATATCCTCTGAAGATCAAAAGTCTACCCAAACCTTAGCAAAATTAGGAGACTAACAGATGCAAACCTGTCATTTGCAGCCATCAGATAAAAGGGGTTATCATCATGGCATCTTGCTGACTTTTTCTTCCTATGATGAGCAGTAATTACCTATTTTTAGCCATGACAGCTATGTGTGGCTCCCAGTGCTAGCTTGAAACACAGTCCAACCTTGATTAATATCTGCCTACTACCACATCCTCACAGAAAAGTAGTTGCTATTTAATTCTAAAGATGACATCAAGAAATTTTAGTGTTATGATATGCTATTCAGGATCTAGAAGGATTTTTTTTTTCAGCGCAGGAATAGGTGTAGAAAAAAGCGAACATCAACTATCTATTGCCATTTCTTAAGAGTTCAGATTTTTTTTTTATTATTTTTTTTAATTCATTACTGTGGAAAAAGTCCACAAGGGAAGTAAATAATGACATCAGACTCTTTACAACAACATTGTGATTCAGTACAGTGCAGTACAACCTTCTAAAACATTCTGACGTATATTAAAATGAAGAACATTCCAGAGTAGTTTCCAAAAAAAAAGTCATAGCAAAGCATGAAGAAGTATCAAGAGTAAACATAGAATTGTCTTGTTATTTCAAATATATTTTTGATCTTAGCAGGGGAAATATAAATTCATTTCAGTGTTTTCTACTGTTAGATATAGCCAACATGACTTCAGTCATGCTCTGGCACCATGGTGAAAATAAAACTTTCATCTACAAACTTCTATCTCTACCCATAGCAGGGATTTGGATCTCAAAGATTTTAAAGTTCCCTTCCAGCCCAAACCATTGAAACCATTGTGTAATTCAAAGACTTTTTTTTTTTTTCTAAATTTTACTTTTCGTTCATATTATATAGAATTGAAGTGTTTTAATTTCCTGGCTTACTTTTCCTCATGTTCTGTTCTGGCATTTTATGGGATGGATTGACCTGTCTAAAATTCATTATGAGTACCAGATCATTCAGCCCTTTGCACCACTTGCTCTCTTCTTGCACAAATTTGTCCCAAAGTTAGAAGCAGAACAGGCATTTCACTCTATGCTGTTAAGTATCTCCACAAAAACTGCTTTCCCCAGGTTATCCCTGCCACCATAAGTACAGACAACTTTCAGTCTCTTATGAAGAAGAAAGCTACATTAGTAAATAAAACAATATTTAAAGCACTGGATTTAAATTGTCACATAAGGAAATCCAGGTAAAATCTGGTTTGCTGAGAAAATCAAGATCAAAATACACTTTAAAGTGCCCACTTTTAAGTGTGTGGTCTTATTGATACCGAATTCCTTTGATAAAGATACTGCATCTGAAGTAAATTTTAGTACAAATTTTATTTGTTCATATATGTTGAAGGTTAGAAAAGAAATATCTACATAAATCCTGAAACAGCAATGATTTCACATGTATAAAAGCTTTGCGAAGTGTATTTTTAAGGTACCAATGTCTGATTTAGCACCCTAAATAGACTTATAATAAAAATAAATAAGGTTACCTTTCTAATTTTTCTTCTTTAAGATAAAAAGAAGTAATATTTTTAGGGTTTTCTTTTACTCTATATCTTCAAAAATATATTATAGGCAGAAAGATATCACACACTTCTTAACACTTGTATGATAAGTAAAGTCATATGATTTTAATTTTAATTTTAATTTCATGTTTTGTCTGATCTGTGAAGGCAGTGAATAGCAAAGGCTGGTCAAAGGAAACTAAATATATCCTCTCATGTACTCCAGTAGCAGCTGACAGCAGAAGTGCTCAATTTATTTTAAGTGCCATTAAAGTGAAAAGCAAGAGAACACACTGGAAAACTTACATAAGCTGAAGTTAATTAGAAATGTAATCTTGAAAATATACATATATCTACCTAAAGGCACAAAGAAGAGCTAACAGTAAGCCCTGTATTTAGACCAGTAACAGCTGTTACAAATGATAAAGCTAGTCTTTCACATAGAAATTAGTATTGTAATTATCTTCTTTGGGAGAATATTAAGTTTTGTTTACCTGATCTTCAATCTGTATATTTGGGAGACATTTTCAGGCCAACCCACAGTGTTTTCAGTGGTGTCAAAGGAAAATAAGTTTGCCAGATCACCAAAATGGCTTACATTCACTGTGTTAAAATCAAAGATCTCTCTCCTTTCCAGCGCTGCAGTACCTGGCAATTCTTGCATTGGGGATGTCAGGAATCTACCACAGAAGTGTGGCCAGTGGCCACAGCCAATTACCAAAGTTATATTGCCAGTGGGAGACATAACTTAAAAATTTAATAGAGGTCATGTTTTAAGCCTGCAGCTACATTTGGAGTTGTGATAGGGAGGGGATATAGGCCCTGGACCTTATGATCAGTTTGCATACAGCCTAATGACAAGTGTTAGTGTATAAGATTAAGAGGAGAAAGCAAGGCCTGAAAGCTGTTGTCTTTCCAGAAATATGAAGTGATAATCAAATTGAACATCATCTATTGAGGATGCAAATTATAGTGTAAGCTTCTTCCCTGTTTTTCTATATGGCTAGCTCCAGATTTCATCTATGTTTAAACCATTTCTCAAAAACATGTGAACACCATAGAAGAGAACTTTTTATGATTTTTAAGTTGATGTACATGATTTACACATGATCTCACACATGATCTCAGAATTAGAAATCCTATAAAATGTACAATTCAGCATCTGAAACCAATTATAAAAGCCTGTGTAATCCTATAATGTAAAAGGCAAAATCCAGACAACAACAGAACAACAACACTAAATGCAAACAAAGAACATATCTGGCTAGTAAGTCAGACTTTCTTTATTAAGTCATGAATTACAATGCTATGTGGCATACCTGAGTTTTACCAAATTTGCCATTGCTTACTGTCTCTTCAAGGATGATGTCTCTTGACCTTTGTGGAATTTATTAATCATTTGAGTGCATTTACAGTGCTGGTAATCCATATAAGGAAATTTCTAGCGTAATGAAACCGACACTAATTGCATACTTGTGATGCCTCAGCAAAAGGACCAATGACTGATTGTACAGGAGGAATTAATTCATCATACAATAACAAAAAGCTTGTCAAATTTTTCTTTTTGTTAAATAAGGTAACAATATACTTTGGGGAGAGTAAGTCTGTTGTCTCTGCGTGTTTTTTCCTATAGGGTATAAAAGCAGATGAAATTCATCTCCATGAAGGTCAAAGAGGCCAGCACATTTTACTAGTTCTTTAAAGACGGGTTCTGAAATGGTGAAATATGTTTTAGTGCCCTAATTTGCATCTTACATAAAAGAAGGAGATGAACTGTTATCAGGCTTTGCCTCAGTTATATACCCAACAAGTAATCAATTAGTAAGATAATAAGAAGGCAATGGAGTGGAATAAGGTGATGAGAGATATGCATCTATTAAATTTTTTTAAGAGATCCTATAGAAATTAAAATGTGTAAATGGGCAATGGAGCAGAAAAAAGGACATATAAATTCTACTCGCTCAAAGTCAAATATCAAGAAAAACAGCTATTTTCACACCAAGATGACATATGAGTTGCCTTTTAGACCTTCTAAGAATGTTTGAATTGACTAAACTTATCAGTGTCCCACAAATTCAAAATGCAGAAAATGTAATGGAAATCGCCAAAACTATATCACTATGATTACCTGTAATTCTTTGATTCAAGTTATTACCTACATTTTTCCTCTTCTGGATCATACAAACTGTGCAAAACTTTATGTTTCAGGAAATTGTAAGCACACCTCATAAAAAGGGTTGTATTAGTAAAGAAATGGGCAAAAAGTCCCTGTCAGTGAAATAGCAGCACATACCATTCAAAATAGCATATTCAAAATAAAGCGCCATAGCTACATATAATTTTCATTTGTTCACAATACAGCAGCTGTATGTGAAAAGAAAGAAAATCATCGAATGATATAACTTGCATGAGTGTGATTTCCTTGTATTTTTTCATGTGTCATATAGTCCATTTACTTAGTGTGTTAGCAGGTTTTTATTATTATTTTTAAGTTCAATTTTTCAAACACTTTTGAAGTAATTTCATAACTAAGCATAAAATATCTAGGTAATAACATAAGAAATGCTTCATCATTATTGTTACAGGATTATTTTTCTTTCATCTCTAACTGTTTTAGGACTTTACCACTCCCACGAATGTTTTATGTTAGGTAATCCACTCTAAATGAACCATTTCTATGGAAAAAAAAATATCAACTATTTAAAAAGCTTGAATGAGATGACAGTAGTAAGAGATGTTAAAAAATTCTAACCAGCCAATTAAAACTAAACACCAAAATCTCCTTCAATGCATTCTTTGAAGACTGCTAGCGTTTTCATGCTTTGAAACAGATGCTCTCTTTGAGTAGGTGCAGTGATGGGAATAAGCATTGGCAGAATTACCTCCAACTATAAAATGTTCATTATCTGTTTGGAAAGGTTGAATAAAATGCAGTGTTTTCATTTTAATTATTAAAAAGAGTTTTATTTCAATATTTTGGCAGGGGAAAAAAAAGTTTAAAATTCTCAGAAACTTCCATTCTTATAGGTTAATTTATTTCAAAACATACTCACTTTAAAATATGATAAATGTCCTGATAAAGATGTTTCAACCTTACAACCTTACAGGCTTTATTTTGTGTATGCTCTGTGTCCTGGCACAACTTTCCATCGGACTCAGATAATGCTGCTCTGCAGAGATTTGGGCCTTAGGAAAGTGAATATCATCAGTTCTCTTTGACATGCTGAAGGCTGCATTAGGCTGTGTTGGATTCCCAGTTTCAAAACTGAAAAGCTTTGAATTCATAGCCTGTGCTTATGAGCAAGCTCTCATAAGAGTTGAGATAAAATATGCAATGGGAATGTTGAAAAGGTCACTTCTGGCACATCTGAGGAGACAAACAAACGTGTCTGCATAATTGTAATCTTAACTACCTGCCCTTTCGGATAAATTTGTTCTAGCTAGGTTTTTTGTCATATTTCTGAAACTAGGCTTTACTGAAAGAAAAACAGTAATTACCTAAATATTAATGTATTTTACTGGGACATATATATAGTAGAGTGTGTTTGTCTCTGTTTAATAATTTTGTAACTTTTGCTAAGATGTCACTAAATGGGTGTAATAGGAAAGTAAACAAACACAGCAAAGGTCAAGAGCCTGTGTATAGGAAAGAATCAAAAAGATAAAAAGAATCAGAATGAATGGAATCTAGAAGAAAAAAACAGAATTTCCCTGTATGTAAAAAACTCATCTATTTTTTTCTGAATACATTTGAAACATGGAGTGTACAACTGAATTGTTTATCATTGTTTTATGCTTTTAATACTTATAATATATCTTTTGTTATTATTTTATTGTCTAAGTACTTTAGTGAAAATGTTCTGTGGCATGATTCGAATGCATTGGGAACCCGCAAATATTTGACGTCAAGATAGCTGTATTTTCAATCAAAACTCTTAAATAATTTAAAAATGTAAAGACTATTTTTACATGTCTCTAGACTTGGGTGAAAGTAGCATAAATGAAACACATCTCAAGTAGAAATTTAAATATACTGCACGGTATGGATGGGACAGAGTTAATTTTCCTTATATTATTCCGTGTAGTGTTGTGTGACCATTTGTGACTAAATCAATATTGATAACATATCAATATTTCAGCTATTGCTGAACAGTGTTTACACAGTATTAAGTTCATCTCTATTTCTCACACTGCTCTCTCATGAGAAAGCATGGGTTGGCTAAAAGTTTGTGAAAGACTGAGCTGAGCCAGTCAAACCAAAGCGGTATTCTATGCCATAATGTTACGCTCAGCAATTTCAGCTGAAGGCAAGATTCTCCAAAGTAGCCTTTGTGTGTAGACTGGATGGGTGTCAATCTGCTGGTACAGTGTGGTGAGTGATTGCTTCAACCATTTGTCTAGGGGCTATTTACCCATTTTTTCTGCATTTATTAATCTGTCTTCATCTCAATCCCAAGAGTTTTTTCCCATATTTGTCTGTTCCGATGTCTCCCCAACCCTGATAGAAAAACAGGGGAACACTTGGATGGGTGCTTAGCTGCAAGTCTGAGTCCTACCAAAATCAGAATTATTGTAACTCATAAATAGTCAAGAAATACTCTGCTGTGGTGGCAATAACTTAAGTTCATTACATTTTTGTGTAATATCATTAGCCTATAAACATAAAAGAAGATCTCCCCACCACTTGAAATATTGATGAAGATCGATATTACACCATTTTCTTCATATGCTTCAAACAGGCCTATTACTACTTCCTTTTTTGCTCAATTGCTGCTGGCAGCTCAATACTACTTCTTTCAACTCACCAAAGAGTAGCTGAGGACTGTTTCATCTGTGTGTGCAGAATGTAGCGGTTGGACCTGCATCAGCAGACAATCATTGCACTGGCTGTCCACTCTCAATGTGCAGAAAGTCATCATCTTACCACACCTATCTCACCTGAAGGAGGGAAAAAAAATTATTTGAGTGGATATTTCCTCTGTACTGCATCCTGTTCCAATACTCAAATTATAGCACAGTAAGACAAGTGGTTAACATGGCTTTTTTTTACTGTAGAGATGGATTACAGCATACCTGATTAACTCCTTCCACAAACCCAAATTACTTTCTGGATACTAGAGACGAGAGTAAGTCATATAAGAAGTGGCTGAGAGAGCTGGATTTCTTAAGCCCGGAGGAGGTTCAGAGGACACTCTACCACTCCCTATGGCTGAAATGAGGGTGTCCCCAGGTGGAGATAAGCCTCTATTTTCAGGCAACCAGTGTCAGGACAAGAGGACATAGTCTCAAGCTGTGCCAGGAGAAATTCTGTTTGGAAAACAGGAAGAATTTCTTCACTGAAAAGATATTCAGGCGTTGGAATGTGCTGCCCAGGGAGTAACCATCCCTGGAAGTGTTCTAGAAATTACTGGATGTCATATTTTGCGCTATAGTTCAGTTGATATTGTCATGTTTGGTCAAGGGTTGAACTCAATGATCTTGGAATTCTTTTCCAATCCTAGCGATTTAAAAAAAATCTAAAAAGACTGAAAAGACTGCATCTCTAAAAGTATACTCACAACCATTAAAAGTATCTGAGGAAACTCATCAGTAATCTGAAGTTTCATTTTAAGTAATATATAAATATATATATGTATATCCATATGCCCACATAACGGAGGACATATGCAATTAGAAATGTTGCTATGTGATATTATTTTTTCTGAAATTATTCTTTAAAGCAATACTCATTAAAAAACCTGAAAATAAATGTGTCACCAGTTAATGATTTTATTTGGATGAAATCAGGGTACAGAGGAAATTCTGAAAGATCTGGTCAGGAATTTCTGAAAGCGAATGCAGGTTGTAAAAGTTAAAAGCATTGCTAATGTTTGAGTATGAATTATGATGACCATTTTAAGATCATAAATTGCTCTAGCTAAATTTGTTGAATAAAACTGTTCAAGGTGCACATGCCAATGAAATGTTCCTTTTTACTCTATCATTTGTTATGTTAATACAGTGCTGACTTCATATATATATGACACCTCATCTGAAATGAAAATTATTGCCTGTAGCAAGACACAGTACAAGCCATAACACAGCTGAAATCAAGCAATATTCAAAGTGCTGGGTAAATTGCTGCCTGATATAAAAGTAAATAATGATTAGTCCATTTCCTTTCTTACACCTTGAGTGTTTATTTCCTGTTCTAAGCCATACACTAGCTGAGTACTAAGCCACCAGTATTGAACCATTATGTACATTGAATTATATACATGTTTGTACATGTATTATATACTAATATATAATTTACTTTTGTTCTGGAAAGAAAAGTGAATGGATTTGATGACTGGCCATCTTTAGGAAAAAAAAGAAGATTGAAAATGTGTATATTGGAAGATAGTCTGACTCAAGACAGACATTATCTCATGTTTTCCAGAATTTAGACAATACAGGTGAGAGGAATACGAGGTACATGAAAGATCAAATATCATTTTTGCAATGGAAAGTAAGTCTTTAGTTCCACTCTGGCTGACAGGTTCTGCTGAAGACCTTTACAGACTAACTTAACAGTAAGGGGTTCAAGAACCAGAGAGAAATTGGAATAAAAGGGCCGCGCAATTTCAGTTGCTAAGCGAAAATAAGGTTTATAGGCTTTTTGTTCCACATGCCCTTATGAAGTAACCTTACACAACAGATTTCTGTAATTTTTCATCCTGAAGAATCACAAGAGAAAGAAAGATGAAGGACATGCCTTAAATGACACCCCAATAGGATGGCAAAAAAAGGGATAAATTTGATAACAATAAGATGAAAATTATACCTGTAGAGGTGTCTGAAACTGAAAATTAATTTTTAGATATGAATTTATAAAATTTTTAGTCACAGAAGGATACAAGATTTCAAAAATCAAATTAATTTGATCTAGGGGTTTGTCTTGCACTGGGAGGAAATGGATCATTATGGTCCCAGCAAGACAGGCACTTAGACTTGCAGGTTATCATTTAAAATGCTTTTCATTACTGCTAAAACTGCAAAAGAATAGCACAGGTGATATTAATACCTTTAGATGCTAGGAGCCCTTAGAAGTGTAAAATTAGAGACTCTGACCTATGTTCAGTGTGCCATGCAGACCCTATCCATAACGGTTTTTCCCTTTCTGGTCAGCTGAGCTATTATAAGACTTTCTTTACAAATGAAAAACTCTATTAATTATTTCTACAGTTCAAGAGAAATATGTTACAATAACTTCTTGCTGAGATTTTTGATAAAGCCGAGGCCATACCAGTGGCGTGATCCCTGGTGATGTGGAGTGAGAGCTGCCTGTTGCAGTAAGGGAGTTGAGGTTGTCCTGCAACCTGTCCAGCACAGCATAGCCTGAGGGCCGCACTGGGTCCATAGCCCCATGCAGCACAGCCCTGGCCTGGGAATGTCTGGGTTAAGTGTATTGTGTATCCGTCAATTCTCCACGTACAATTGCCTTTTTCTCATGATCACCACAGGAAACATTTTTGCCTCTAAGAGTAGTTGAATTAGGTAGTTGAAAAGTTTGGGAAAACAATACCGCTGACAGTGGAATTACCTACTTAATAGGTAAGAAAATCCATTTTTTAAAAATTCCTTTCAGACTGAAAGTATTTTCCTATAAAAATAAATTTAGTTATTAGAATTAATTGTCTTCTTTTATGTTTTCAATATTTTATGGGATCTGTTTTTCTTTTTTTTCTTCTTCTGACTTTCAATTTCAGTGGCGTGTACTTTCTTCAAAACTAACTTTTGTCATGAGCAGTGAAGGTTTGTTATACCTTCAGCTGCTCTAAAATGTGATTAAAAACAACACTATATCATAGCTGGCTTAGCAAAATGGCATTTTCTCTTCATTTTAGTCCTTGAGAATAAAATACTGAGACTGACAGCCCTAGAGCTAGATGTTTTGTATCCACTGTATTGATACAGCACAACCAGTGGCTACACAAGCTTCCTAGGAATCCTGTATCCAATTTCTGAGAAATCAATGTTTTTAGAGACAAGAAAGAATTTGTGTTTTGGTTTTAGCTTCTCTGTGCTGAGAATGCAAGCTTTTCCTTGTGTCATTTCCTGTAACATAGTTAGTTATGTGTGAAACAACACCATTGGTTCAATTTTTGCATTGAAAGTATCAATTTTAATGTCTACAAATAATTTGGATCTGAAGATCTATTGTAGCTATTTCATATATGATGTTGTTGGACTGTAACTTAACTCTATGTACAAGCGAAGTGTTTAACAGCTGAGAATTGTCTTATTATAAGCTATATTAGTTAAACACCTTGGAAATTGTATTTTCGGTTGAATATTCATTATGTTTAATTTAATATTTGTGTATCAATTTTAGTTTTAAAACTATCAGTTCTAATTGCATTTATAAAGCATTATGACACCTATGAAGATGACCATCTAAAATTATGTTCTGCTTTAGCCTATGACCCTGTAATTTTCCTAGATATTCACAATGCAAAAATTATTAAGGTACAGGACAGCTATAATTCAAAATCCATGAGCAAAATCTTCAGGAGTAACAAACCCCTTTCTTTAGATCTCAGATTTGTTACTGTGTAACAAACTACATACTATGTATGCCTTTATTTTAACCTTACAGTTAAACTAATTAAGAAAATGCAGTAATGAATCATAGCATAAAAGGCAAGCATTGTTGTGTCAAATATTTTATGAGAGAGACCATTCAAGTATTAAAGCACTTAGAGAGTTAATTAAATGCTTAAAGGCCAGTGAATCATACAGTTATAAAAAAAAAACTGGACTAAAAAGATTTCAGTAAGTCATATTATAAATAATTTGCAAGCTTTTTAGTAGTTTCACAATTGTGTGTATTTTATTTAGTTTACTTTTTGTTGGATTTTTATGGTAATATGTATTTAAAATAAAATTTTGAGTGCATAAAACTGGGGAAAACTTACAGCTTTTCCAAGCTGGCCACAAAGATATATTTTTGATGCAGTCTCTACCAGGAAAAGAAGTGTGAGGTTCTAAATTCAAAAGTGGATATTGTCCCATAAAATTTGTTAACCTTAAAAAAGGGAATAACCACTCCCTACAAATTGAAGCACCTGTTCATTTCAGCTGTTCCACACACATCTGTGTTTTGCCCATCAGAGACAGTCCTCAGCAGCCTTACTTTGCCTTGTTTCTCTGTATTGATTTCCTGTGGCCCAGTATTGGCAGTGAGAGTACCATGGGGTGGGTTCTGTGAGAAGCTGCCAAAGGCTGCTGCCATGTCTGGCAAGCAAGTTTCAGCAGATAAAAGACAGACTTGTTTCCAGGCCCCAGAGCTGAAATTCCTTGGCAGGAGTTGGTAAAGACCATGGTGAGGCTGACTGTACCCCTGCAGTCCATGGAGGAGCAGATATCCACAGTGGACACATGTTGGAGCAGTCTGTTCCTGAAGAGCTGTGTCACATGGAAGAGAGGAGTTGGAGGAGTTCATGAAGAAGTACATCCTGTGAGAAGGATCCACATTGGAGAAGTTTGTGAAGAATTGTCTTCTGAACTGTTTCCCTGGTGGGATGCCAGAGCAGAGGAAGAGCATGAGGAGGAAAGAGTGGCAGAGACAAAATCTTATGAACAGACATCCTCATTTCCTATCCCCCTATGCTGATCAAGGGGAGAAAGAAAAATCAGACTCAAGCTGAACCGGAGAAGATGGAAGGGTGGGAAGTAATTTTTAGATTTGTCCTTATTCTCATTATTCTACTCTCTTAAGAACTTCTGAATTGAATTTGTTTTGTCCATGTTAGTAATGAGTGAGGAATTGCTCCCTGTCTCTATTTCAGGCCAAGAGCCTTTTATGACATTTTGTCTCCCTGCTGTTATTGATGAGGAGCAATAAAGAAGTTTGGGGGGCACCTGGCATCCTGTCAAGGTCAGCCCACCACAGTCTGCTAATCTCTGCTCTTCCGTCCTAAGGTTGTTTGCTGCCATATTTATGGTACTGCACTGGTGACCATATTTTGACTTTTTAAGATCCTGAAATATTAATTTCTCTGTTACAAAAGGAAGCAGAGCACAAATAGAAGATAAAGTTTTGTAGGATGAGAGACTTTCATCTTCACCCCAAAGCTGACTTTCAACAGATGGATTTTGCTCATCATAAATTAGCAGAGTGCTGTTTCTTTTCAGGTCTTGTTTTCCCCTGTATTTCTAACTGCATGAAAATGGACAGAGGTTAACTTTAGCAAAGTTAAAGCAGTGAGCATAGGACATGAAAGGACAAGACATGTTTTGTAAGAGTACCATGATGTGGAGTATAAACTGTAGGCCTTAATAATTAAGACCAACACCTCAAAATATTACAAAAGCTAATTGAGAGAATTATTCCTTTCATGAGCAATGGTAGCTCTTGCTAGTCTTAAGAAAATTTAACAACAGAAAGCACAGACAAATTTCATATGGAGGAGCTGAAAGAAGAGTAACATTAAAGGTTTGTTCAATATCAACATTTTTAGGTCTCAATTTAATATTTAGTAGACATTTTAGTTACTATGAATTAAAATATTTTTCCGCAGATAAGAGATGCTAAAACTTAATTAAAATCTACCTGTTTAAATTGTTTCTTTGAATGAATCCTGACATGTAATTTTAAATGGATGGGTTCAATGCACAATAATATGAAATACTATATTTATAATAAATATATTTATTTTAAAATATATAAAATATTATATATATATAATATATATAATAAAAAAAGACTGATTCATCCAGATAAAAATCCATTAAAAACAACTGAAAAAATAGGCAGTAAATAGAGATGAGGATGAAGATTATAAAAAATAGTTTAAGAAATACATGTGATACAATGCATGTGTTTTGAAATGCTGACCTAAATACTGTAGCATTTCTCAGTCTTCTGAATTCTTCAACAGCATTACACCTCATGTTATTTTCAAAGTGCACCAGTACCTTTCAGAAACTTACGTTTCATTTTCAGTCCTTTCAACAAATGTTAGAGAAGTAACAAATGGCAGAAATTATGATGTTAAGAAGTAAAGGGAAAGATTCAGAGAAAAAATTTCCTGTCTAAATGGTAACATTGATTTCATGACTATGTATATATCTTTGCATTTCATGTTCAATTTTACAGAAAATAAAAAAGGAAAATTGGAAAGAATAACAAACGTCCCCTAAAAAATAATATAATTCAGTAATAATAATTCAATTACTGAAAACCACCTTGTTGCCTATAACTAAGAAATTTTTATTTCAATGAGCTTGATCATGAAATTTCTTCATACCATTTTTTGCTCATACCATTGAAGAAAAGCTATACTGTTCATTGAAGAAATAAAGCATGAGCAACAGAAATATGATGCAGCAACTCTTTTTTGTTATTTTCTAGTAGGAAAGAGATACACTATTTTGCAAAATAAATATTTCTTCATCAGTTCAAGGATAGAACCCATTTCATATTATATTTTAATACTTTCAAAGGATTACAAGTAAGCAAGATATATATTTTATCAAATAATTTTCACTCTAAATTCTTCCTTTCTGGCAGTTTGCCATGTACTAAAAACTGACATATGATTATAAACTTGGCAATTGTGGAGCTACTTAACTCATCTTCGCAATCAATTTAGTACTTAAAAAAAGCATTTTCAAGTCCCAAAGTCTTGTGTGCATAAATATTTTTCCACTTTCCCAACAGAAATTGAAAAGAACACTAGTAGCTTATATAAGTCCTTCTGAGGTATTTCCAAAGCAAATACTAGATAAAGTTTCTTTTGGTTTAACTTTATGTGAAAATGCTAATTTGGTTCCAGAAAGGCAACAAAAAAGGAGCCAGTTACATGAAATTTCTGAAGGGTTGATTTTTCCATGTGAAAAAAATTAAAATGAAGTAAATTTCTATATCTGTGGTAAAAAGTACTGTGACAAGTTTAAAAGTTCTGACTCCAGCACAAACATCCTTTTGTAAAAATAAATTGAGCCTAGTTTGAGACTGCTCAATGACCTCATACACACAGAGAGCCCACAATGAGGGAGTTATGACATTCTCTTGAACACCAGCAATTGTGTGAAAAGCCACAAACCCCGTTAATTCCAGTAGATTCAGAGATTCAGACCTCTATAATACCTACAGGATAAACTAATCTCATGCATAAGTTAACAACACTGAAACTGTTTTGTCACAAGAAGTTGTTGCATGATTGGAAAAGTAGTAGCTCCACAATGACTACCTAAATACAGACCACATGGGAGGCACCTTTGTGCTCAGCCCAATTTTTTGCTATTTAAAGATAAACAGTCACCAAAAAGAGCTGAAAGCTGTGGCAGATCTGACTTACAAAAGAAATGCATCCATGCATTTCTTCCCCTTGCCCAGGGATGCCTGGCATAACAACAGTGTGAAGAGACCATTATTATATCATAGAATATTCTGAAGTGTTACCTTATGCAGTGAAAAAAATTGCCCTTACACAGCATTATTTGAATGTTATTTAGGAAGAACATATTCTGCACTGTTCTTGGGTCTTGTGAAAGAATAGAAGCATTCAAAATGAGTTACAGGACTTAATATTCTTAATCCTCTTGAAATGAGGGAAAATGTGTTACCCAATATGACTATGCCAAACCAAATGTAACAAACAGGAACTTTCAAAAGTGAGGTGTATCAAAACTTAGAAACCTAATACATATAAATGATAGTAAATATCACTACCAAGATGCACAAGTTTAATTATATTGCAAATACTGTAAATGAAAAATGAAACATTGGAAGATACAAGGATGTATTTTTAATTTGGAGACACTGTGTACATCTCAGCATACAAGCTATAAATTTAATGATTACCTACTATTTTTTGGTCACTGATTCATTGGCATTTGGGTTAATATGTACTCACTTAATGAGCATTCATTAAGTCATTAGGTACCTGATTCTATTTCATTGATAATTATTTGCACTTATGCTGTAGGGGATATCACGTACCCTTCAAATCTTGCATTAGCAATTTTTAGTAACTTTTCATTGAAAATAAATATGATGTTTTCAACATTCATTTAAATGAAAACTACAGTTCTGCTGTATGAATGCAAGTATGTCAATCTGGGACAAGTATTTGATGTTTCAGGGCTGGAAAAACACTTCTTGAATCACTTTTTTGCCTCTTTTTTTCTCAGACAGTTTGTGGTTTAAGGAACTGAAAACCCCAGCTCTCTTAAAGCTTGCACAATGTGATTACCCCCATGGTTCACCCTGAGTCTATTGAAATTTTAGTCTTGAGAATTTCTCTTGCATCTGTGTTTTAAGATATATTTTCCAGAACTGTTCACCTCAGGTGTTACATACTATGATTACCAAGCTATATCCCTGATTTTCCGTAGAACTCTCCTGCTTCTCATTTCTTTTCATTTTCAATACTTGGCTCATTTTAAATAGTTCCCATTATCTAGCCCTTTTTCTCACCCAAAGGTAGATAAGTACTGTTTTCTCGCCTGTATTCTAGGGATTTAATTTAATTTTTATACATATATATATTTTTATAGGCAGAATATAAAGCAACTTAATTATTTAGAAGAAAAATACCAATACATACTATTGCTAATGGTAGACATATGTTAGATATGTTGATATTTATTGCTGTTTTGAAACAGAAATAGATATTAACAGTGACTTCAGAGAAACAGTAAGGTATCCTTCTCTACATTATCTATATGAAGAATAAGTTAATAAAAAACAAATTCCTGTGAGACAAGATAATGTTTGAAGAAAATCAGCTCTTTTGTTTACTGAGTCACAATAAAATCCAATTTTATATACAAATGCCCACAAATCATTATTTTGCACTTATAACTAAATATTAGATAAAATGACTTATCATTTTGTAGTGGAAATGTGAAAGGAAAAGACACATAAAAAATTTTTGTCTTATAGGGAAAATTATTCAGACATTCTTCTTTTAAAAATTAATCTATGAAATACATTAGTAGTGTTCACTACTGAAAGTAAATTCAAGAAAGAATAGAGGGTTTTTATCAGTGAGACCATATCATATTTATGTAAAAAATTTGTAATTGTATTCAGACAATTGTGACTGCTATTAGTTAAGTCAGGATGGCTTGCCTTTTGATCAGAATTGATTAGAAAGATAAGTGTCCACAAATAATTTTAGTTTCAATAAAATGGCTAAAAACATTAAAAGGGTAGCAACTCTCTCAGTCGGAGGGTCACCGAGTTTGAAATTTGGGAACTTTAGAGGATTTTACTTCTACAAGAAACATGGGTAATATCAGGGAAAAAATATACATGTGTTATAGCGCATTTGAAGACAGAATGAAACAATGAAACCCAACTGAATGGATAGAATTAATCACAGCCTGAAACTGGTTCACTGTAAAATACTTGTTGTATAATGAAGGGAACATTATTAAAAGTAGTTTGGGGTTTTTTCAGGGGCAAAAATGGGAACAAAGAGTAAGGAGGAACTAAGCCAATATGGTGGGGTTTTTTTCTGAAGAGGTAATTTTTACCCATATATTTTCTGGTCTTGGTTTTTACTCATCAAGACAGCACATAACACATATGGTAGCCGCATTGTGCTCTCCTTCTATAATCTTGGACCCTTTCTGGTTACAGAATCAGCATTATCAGGGAAAAAACTTCAAAAGTAGAATGGCAACACAACGTTCCCAGATAGCTACTCATTTTGCCTTCCAGGGAACAATGTTAAATTTGTGACAGAAAATATACAATATCACATAAATTGACTGTAATTAACACATATGCATCCACATATAATACTCATTGTCCATACTGAAAGACACACCAAACTTCAATAAGAAGTAAAATTAATTTGATTAATATCTTGTACTACAGGTGATTCTATCCCTGCCGAGCCAAAAGCAAAATAAATGAGTTTCACTGTAGCTGTCTATGCTAAGGCTGTAGAAATGAGACCCTGCTCTCTGTTAAAATTTGTGTATATTTTTAAACAGAATCCCAGAAAAGCTTTTTTTAGCATGATTTTACTATGAACTCTATAACACCATGAAGACAAGGCAAATGATATTTTTTTGTATGCTGTGGAGGAACTGAGGCCCCAGTACCAACTTTTCACGAAAACTATTATGTAGATTCAAATAATAAAAATAAATAACTTTGACATACTCAGACTCAGCAGTCATTATTTCTCCTTATCATCTAATCTATTCAAAATTTGTTCGTTATTTTAAAAAAATCACATATTTCAGTTTTGTTTTCTACATTTTTTTTCAGATCTCAGACTATCCTCAGTTGATGAATTAAATGTGAGAGCCTTAGGTCAGGAGTTTAATCCTTGGTGTACTTCCCTTTCTTTCACTGTGCTTTCCAGCTACTGTTGCCTCTACATTGACTCTATTAACATGAACTTGCAGCTTTTATTCCTTTTTGGAAGCACTGCTGGTTTCTCCCTAACACAATCCCTCATAGGATACTTTGGGTAAATATTTCTAAATTACTACATTTCTTGTCAAATCTTAGGCTTCTGTGATTTCTGTCAGTTGCTACTTCTTCTTCATCACAATATTGTAATTTACTGCTGATCCTGTGAATGATATATTATTATCTAATTTCTAAGTGATTCAAGAGCAGTTGTTAAATATTTTTTACAAATTTCTACATCCTGTTTCATCTTCATCCTTCAATATATCAGCAACCCATAGGCTGATTTGTTCCTGAATTTCCAAAGTCATTGCACACTTTGGCTTTACTGCACAGGAAATTCAAATTGTCTTCAATCAGCCCCGTTGGAAGCAGTAGAAGTCTTTACAGGAAAGGAACAGAGATCTAGACAAAAGGAAAAAGAAGAAATAACCTTATCATTGTAACTAAAACCTTGATTTTCAAGAGACCAAATATACTGCTGTACAATGGCTAACTAGCTAGGGTAATACAGTACAGAATATTTTGTTTAAAAGCGATCATGTTAGTATATGCGTAATAATCTATAACTTGAACCATTCAAAACCGCCTGATCTGAATTTCAAGAAAAGAATAGGAAATAAATCAGAAGCAGCATCTGAGTTCATAAACTCTGTCAAATCTGTATGCACACACAGGTTCTCATTCCAATTATATCTCAGAAGGGTATACAAAGTGAACACCTACCTAATTTTCTACTTAAGGGCAAACCTTCTTTAACTTACAGCTAGCCATTTGCCAGTATCTTAACAAAAAGGAAGTCTTAAGGATATACCTGGGTTTATTTGACTCATTTTAACACATACTCAGGAAGGCCTAATTTTTCTCCCTTAGCATCTGCTACGGTTTTTAGTTACCCCATGGCTCAACGTTTTTTATGTCTAATCTCCCTCTCATGTGCTTTTCTAGGCCCACATCTTATTGTTTCTTCAACCTTCTAGGCACTCCATACATAGTGGTTCTGCATTTTCCTTCTTCCAGCTTCACTAACTTTCTTATGCTATGCTGTATGACGATAATGATCCTCTATACACCACAAGTTCAGGGCAATAATTGAAAGACTATTTCAGCTACTTCCAAAATAAAGATATTTGCTTTCATCTGCAAAGTCTGCACAAAATTGCCAGTCATTATGAGACATAGTAACCATTTGGGGTATGGATGGAGGGGAAGCTATCCCAAGATTAAGGCTGTAGTAAAATCACAGCACATCAAAGCTAACCTGAAATGAGGACTACGAAAATAAAAGCCTTTCCCATTGTAGTAGGACACTTCCAGGCAGAAACCTCTGGAATGTTAGAAGAGCTTTTCTGAGATTTATGCTAAAAGGGGTTATGTAAAATGGAAATAATAACCTGACTTTGTTAACACTTTGCATCTGTTCCTAATAGTCTATACAGAAAATGCATAATACAGAAAATGCATAATAGGATCATGTTGGCATGATGTAAAGAATTTTTAAAAGTCAGAAGACCAATTACACTGGAAGCCATAAATACACAATGTGTCATTACTGTGAAATATTTCTGATGACAAAGCTGATCATAGGAATTAATAAAACTTCAAGGCAAGACATTTTATCAGCAAGGTCATTCAAATATCTTGCCTTGTGAAGAAAAGTTCACTTTTCAACCTGAGTGATGTTTCAAAAACTGTCACGCATGCAGCTTCTTATCTATCTATAAGCATTATCTAGAGAATAATCTACAATTCTGAAATCAGTACGGAAGAGCTAATATAACAGCTAATTTAAGAGGAGTTTGTGAGCACGTGGTTGTACGTTTCCTTTTGAAGATACAGTTTACACAAATCATTGAGTCATATATATGCACATTTAAACCAGGATGAATCTTCAAGTTCAAGCTGTGTGACAACATGGTCTTTTTAGTATAGTCTTCAAAAATTCAGGAGCTTTGCACCTTAAAATTTCTGGTGTAAAATATATAATTGCTCGTCTTACTGCTAAATACATAATCCACTTTTCTGGGTTGCTAGTCTTTGCACAAACGTTTTAAAATTTCTACGCCTTCTGAACTTACGACGAAGAACCCAAATTTTAGATTTGTATTTACTTAGAGATACAACTTATATTAACAAGTGATAACCAAAGGCAACCAATGGGAAAGCAATAAAGCCATCTTAGTGTGGAAATGTGAAATTGACTTTTTTCTAATTTAAATATATGCATCTATGTGCATACCCTGTATCCATGTGCTCTACCTATGTATTATTAAAGAGAACAACAGCTTTTGAAATAAGACGCACTACCCCTAAAATGGCTAGTCAAACACCTGTAGTGTAATTGTTATTGATAATTATGTAGAGCTTTGGAATTTTTTCCAGCTAAGAGCCTACATACAGGAAAGGGTCAGTTCTTTTCTTAGAAAAAAACTGTTCAGAAGACTCTTAAAAGCATACCTATGTTAAACCATACTTCCTTAATGTACAGAATAAACATCAAATAGCAAAGAGGTGCAGATTCCACAGTGTAATTTTTGGGGCTTCAATTTAAGAAAATATATACTAATAATTTTCTGGATATTTGTAACAACATAAAGTGGTTTTTCTCCTTAGTAATTTCTCTGCAGAAAGTCTGGCAGTAGGAAAAGAAAGAACATGTACTTTATATGCAAAATTATTATCAAATATTTTTTGATTCATTGATAGGAGTATGGAAGGAATGAAATAAATCTCTGCTAGTAACAAGTGCTTTACTCTAGTTATCCAACCTGAAAGATTATAATCAAAACAAAGAACAATGTGTTATTAAATATGTTATTAAATCAAGATTCCTAAACAAAAATTGAATGAGAACAAAAACAAGAGTTGGTGTTTGATTTTGTTCTGGTGTCCACTCTTTCACCAAGATCTTGAAATAGCAACTGCAATAGCTATCTGAAGAGTAGCTCTCAAATACTGGAAAGAATTCGAACAGTTAGTCACTGGAGAAGCTGGTTTTCTGGAATTCCATTCCCCAGCTTTTTTCATCCTGAGTTATTAATACAGAAATATATAGAAAACACTTTCATTTGTTGATTTTATGATTTCTTCAACAAACATACAATAAGAGTATGATCATTCATATGGAAAGATTTGTCATACATCTGTGCGTCACTCTGTGCAATATGCTCCCTGCTAATAAAACAGTATCTGGGGTATACACTAGATAGAAAATGTCACTAGGTAAGAATATATATTCCTTGAAATAGAAAAAAAAAAAAAAAGATAAATTTAAAGAAGCCAGGTACATCTTCAGTGTTGGCGTTTTGTCAAGGACTAAACAATTGGACAACCATTCTCTGCTGCACATGAGCAGAGTAATTCCACTTATAAAGTAGAATTACTTCAGGGAAAACAACGGAAAATTTAATCATTTCAGTTTAAGATAAAGAGAATCTGAGATATAGTAGTCTTTATTAAACACCAGCAATAAACAAAAAGCAAACACTCCTAAAAACAATACCAACCAACACAAATTAAACCAAAGAAAACCCCAAACCATAAGGAAAGAAATACTGCTTTTTTCTTGCCCCACTAGAAAGAGGTAGCAAGTTTGATTATTTTTAGGGAGAAACAGCCTTGATGCCAGGTAGAACTTTGTAGAAAGTTATTACAATTTGGGACATGGTCTCTTAAAAAGATAAAACAATACCTAGTATTAAAGGGAATAGGAAAGGATCAGACGATTATCTGTCATTACTGGCTGAACTATTCTTGAGCAAAATGTTTTTGCAGAGGAACTTAGATGCTGGTTTTTCTATGAAAGATTTATACTGATATAAAATTAGTTCTAATACCTGACATGACAATCAAGATTCAAAGAAAATGGATAGTTTTTCTTTTATGGCAATTTTAGTATATTTGTTAATAGAAACAAGCAATGGCTATTTTTTAATAATATGAAATGTTCTATTATTCACTATTTTTAGGCCTCAAAAGCTTATTACTCATGGCTCATTTTTCCAAAACTAATAACAACTTTTACATAGCACTGTATTTTCATTAAAAATCTAATTGTTTGGACTCCATTTCATTGGCATTTCATAAGCACTATACATCATAATGCACTGTATGTTCGTGGATATAAAAATATTGATAGCAGTTCAATTGCAATGAGTGATTTAATAATTACCTGCTAATTTGACTTAGAGAAGAAGTTCGTTGTTTTCAAACTCGATTTGCTTCTAAATCGATAAAGCAGTGATAGGCTGCTGCTGAAGGGTTTTTTAGCATCTAATTAAAGATGCCAATTGAATTATTCATGCATTATGCTGTTCTATGAATAATTTATGCAGAAATTTCATTGGCAAAACTTAATTTTGAACTTCAATAAAACCTTAAACCTTATTACATTTTCCAAGGCCTTTCAATATAATCTCTTCACAATTTTTATAAACAACAGTTGCCAATTAATATCATAAAATTGAAAGCAGAAAATAAATTTAGGGACTAGATTTAGCTCATTAAATAAATATGACATATGAGTAGATAAGTATAGAAGAAGAAGTGGAAATATCAAAGTCAAATCAGAAATACAGATTTATACTCTAAACAAGAAATATGGACTGGACAGAGAGCACAGGGAATGGGATGGAACTGGACACAGAACATGATAATAATTTGATGTTGGCATAAATTACAAGTCCTGACTAAAATTTCATCCTAAACTCCCTCTTTAACAGATTTTTGTAAGATGAGATATTAGACAATTGAAGAAAAAAATTCTGAGTATTTTTAGATAAATTCCAGACTATTTGGGCGACTGTGCTCAGAGCAGTCCACATAAGCTTAAAAAGCTAGAGAAATCTACATCTTTTTGTGGGAGGAAACATATGCTCATAGACAGTAAGGAAACAATCTGCACTCCATGAAATATATTGTGTACAAAGGAGCAGAATAAATTTCCTCTTTTTTTGTATATTCAACAAAGAATAGCCAACAACAGTTAAACACAATAATTTCATGGTGAATCTCAGACTACTTTTGTATTGTTCAGCCAACAACAAGTAAATACAGTGATTTCACAGGGAATCACAAACTTCTTTTATATTGTTCAGGTTAATCATCCAAGCAAAATGTAACAGAAATTTTTTCTCTTGGGATCAGAGCAAAACCTCCTAAGTGTGAACAAATTGTGAGCTACAGGCAGACTGAATTTCTGTGTGCCGCATAAATTACAGTGTCTTGGCTTTGGAAAAAAATATTTAATAAGTAATAGTATCTTGGCTGTTGAAAGAAAAATTGCCTGGTATTAGAATGGCCTTGAGGCTTAGGTAATAAAGTATGCCTTTCCTTTCCAATTTAATCTTGTTAAACCAGCAGATGACACTTTTACACATGTACATTATGCATACTCTAAGTTTTGCAGGAGATAAATAAGAGAAGTAGAGTAGTAGACACCAATTTACTGAACAAGGGCTGTCTAAACTGACCAAGATAAAGTCTGTTATCTGGGTAGTAGCCAGCAGCAAAAGCCCCTACAGTTTGCAAGGGGTCCCTCTCCCTCTTAGTTGTAAGGAGTGGGGCCGAAGAGTGTACGGGCAGAGACAAACTGAATATTGAAAGAGGAGCAATTAAATAATAGGAATAAAATGAGAAAGCCTTATTCAATATTTGAATAAAAAGTGACTCAGCAGGTTCAATTATTTTTTTTACCAAAAATAACAGTTCAGTGAATATATTTAAATTCAGATGGAAGCCTGAAAGAACTATTTTTCTGCTCCGATTGCAAATATCACAATGGTATTTGGAAGTCTCTAGAGTCCGTATGCAATAAAACTTTCTGAAAAGCCAAGATCAGATAATAAATGTGGTTCATAGAATCACAGAACCGTTTGGGTTAAAAAACAAACTTAGGTCATCAAGTTCTACGACTAATCTATTGCTATCAGATCCATATCTACATATTTTTTAAACACCTCAAGGGATGGGGCCTCAACCCCTTTGCTGGTCAGCTTGTTTCAGTGCCAGACCACTATTTCAGTGAAGACAATTTTCCTAGTATCCACTCTTAACCTCCCCTGGCTCAGTCTGAGCCCATTTCCTCTTGTCCTGTCACTTGCAACCTGTGAAAAGAGACCGACCCTCATCCTGTTACATGTCTCCTTCGGGCAGTTATGGAGAGCAATAAGGTCTTCCCTGAGGCTCCTTGCTCCAGGCTGAACAACCCCACCTTCCTCAGCCCCTCCTCAGAGGGCTTGTGCTCAAGTACAGAGTGTTAGACAACCATATGGATGGTTATGGATTCAGATTAGTTCTTTACCTTAATTACTGAACCCCCAAATTGCTGTCTGACTTCTGCTATTACTTATTTATTATTCTGGGTTCCTTCAGATACAAATTTCAGGGGAGTTTTACTGACAAGTTTTCAGAGGAGACCCAAAAGGGAACGAATAATTCCTGTGAATGGTTCTTGTGCCTAGAAAAAGGAAGACAGAGAGGAAAATGTGCAAGTAGAAAGCAGAAGAAATGGGGAGCATTACTTCTACATATTATGCAAGTTTGGTTGTGCCCCTGAACTTGAAAAAATATTGTCTGAATGGGAGTAGTCCACAGCCGGAGTGAGAGTATTTATCTTGGCTCAATATTGAAGAGAGGTACCACTCCATGTCCTGTATATTCTCAACTAAAAAAAATTGATATCAAGTTAGTTTGACAAAAAGACAGAAATTGCATGAAGCGTTATTACAGACTTTTTTTTCTGTCAGTAATTCTTTTCCTTTTATCTAGAAAACACTACCTGCACTGTTGATTGTTAGCATACGCTTAGATAATTTTCCCCAAAGTACAATCATTTAGATTTCATGTTTAACATAATTTGCTAAATTACATAATAATATTTAAAGGATATTTGAAATTATTGGATTCATTTATAAATACATATATATATATATATATATATATATATATATATATATATATGTTTGTATGTATATATGCTTTTTTTTTAACACCTCTGAACTCCGCATTACTGAGCTTTTATTTTGTCATGTTTAGTCAACGTGCTAAGGCCTTTTGGAGAGAAAAGTTTGTCACTTCTTGGCCTACACAGTATCATTATCACTTTCAGACTACTCTGTAGGCAGACTATGCAAGAAATCTCCTTTACAATGCAGTGAACCCTGACTACTTTATCCCCAGCATAAGGCTCTTCTTTGCTAATAAGAAATAGGATTTTAATGAAGGATAAATTCTATCCCCTTAACTGGGCCAGTTACACAGTAGAATTTAATTCAAGGGAACTTGGGATAATGGAAGGTTTCAGTCTTCCAAATTATTATGCAAAAATATGTGTTGTGTCAATTAATAGTAATAATGTCATATTGGACAAGTCAGAGCTATTGAATCAACATGATTGGTCTTTCTACTATAGAAAAAACCAAACAAGGTAGAACTAGTCTCAGTGGAAAAGTCAGCAAATTAAATGTTTTAATCACAGATTCTAACTTTCAATTCTTCTTTGTCGAGTGTCGATATTTTTGCTGGTGACGCAACAGACTTTTTGCTGCAGTTACGTTACGAATATTTAAAGAGAATATCGTCAGTAAGTATCAACATCTTTTATTCATTATATTTAATCTTGTGTTTATCTTAAAATTTCAGTAATCTTTCCATTTCCTTACTCATTTAACTGTAATCTGGGGTAGTAATAATGACTTGTCTCACAACCATTTTATTATATACGTAGAAATTATTGGTTTCTTACATATCCAGGAATTTTTACAGTTGCTCGGTTCCAGACAATTCAAAACTTCAAACACATTTATGCTAGCAGTTTTTTTTATGATCGACTCTAAGTTAGAAAGGATTATAATTATACTTTATGTAGTGTCTATCTTTTATGGATACCGCCTTTAGGTAGTGTTCTGTCTTGGAGAGTCACTTTCCTTGATCTTTCCATAACCTTAATGTTATGTAGATTTATAAAGGATCACCTCCTTCCAACTCCTCTCCCTCAATCTGTACATGAGGTATCATTTGCCTAAGTATATGGCTAAATGCATTCATTCATTCTAGAATTTTTTTAATACACATAGATTTTTTGATATGTCATGAATGACTTGGCTTTATTTGAAAGGTCTATCAAAATTGAGTAGATTCCCAAGGAACAAATAATTATAAAAATATCCATAGGTTGACCTCCTGTACTAACACATGTAAAACACAGTTGTTCATATTTGCAACTTCTAATTTATCAGTAAATTGCCTAAGGTCATAAGGAAGAAGCTAATGGATTTTAATAGAATATTAGTGGTTTGGGCTTTGAACTAAAATAAGCTTTTCAGATCTCTGTCCAGTACAGGTAATCCGTATCATGGCACAGCCAGTTTTATTTTATTTCATAAAGCAAAATCACATGTTGACAACAAATATTACATTATTTTTTAATACTTTTCTCACCATCAATATTCTTTCTTGTTAGTTTTATACAGTTTGTTAAGTCTAATATTATTAACTTGGACTTTACATAATTTACTAATTTAACTTGGAATTTATAAACTTATTGATGCTACTAAGGCAACATTTGAAATCTTAAATATATATAATGGTTATAATAATGAAAATAAATTTGTGTTCTTTACTACTTCACTGTAGAAAAATTGTTTTCAAATATTCTTTCACGAATCATATGATCTAGAGTACACAGATTTGTTTGCACCCATAAATGTGTTGACTCATAAGAATTTATGTTAGTGAAAGGTCTCATTGTGTGCAATCCCAATCCACAAAACTTCAGTAGAAACTACTATATTGCATTTCATCAGAAATATTAGCCACACAATATTTGCCATAAAAAATTTAAGTTGGATGCAAAGTCCTCATTATGCCTTATTTAGAGGAATGAAACATGGTTTAAAAAATGAAAGTTAAAGGCTTTTTCAGCAGCGTAGTTTACTCTGTCTCTTCTCACTACTTCACATCCTGGGGTTTTAGTCAGTCTAATCTTGGGGGAGAAAAGAAAGAAAAAAGTAAAAAAAAAAAGAAAGAAAAAATAAAAGAAGGGTGGCTCCCTTGTTACTTTGACAGTGAGGCTGATTTTTTAATTCATTACTTCAAAGGAAAATCAAAAGCTCAAGATTTGTTACTTAAACCTCTATTTAGGCTTACAGATCTTTGCTTCTCTATATGTTTGAATTTCCATTTTCAGTATTTGGGTGTTCTGTCAAAAAACTCATGTTTGTCCCTTAAAATAGAGACTGTAATAGCTACTTCTGAGTCTGTGAGTTAGAATGTAAGATAATGCCCACATTCAGAATTGCAATAATATATGAACATAATTATTTTGTTTTCTCCAAGAATTTTTAAGCTTTTTAAAGAAACATTCTAAGAAGATGTAGTTTTGTGGGATGATGTTAGAAAGAGAAGCATCACACTATCTCTAAACAGACTTGCATTCACATTCAGATTATAAATGGAATGATTTGACTTTACAATATTCTAAATGAGGAAAATAAATGTTACAATATTTTGATATAAAAGATGCATTTAACAGTATTTTAAAAGAAAATTCTCTTCCTTCTACAAAATGGTCCTTAAGCAGGCATCATGATCAAATATTGTAAATACATTCTCCTTACACAAAAGTTAAAAAAAATTACTTTTGTCTAATGACTTCATATCTTAAAGAATTTTTTGAAATATACTTTCTTTCAATTTTATTCCAAAGTAGTTAATGTGTTTAACTATCTCTCAAATTTCTTCCTCAGTCTTCCTCCATAAGACTGGTCCTTTATATTGTCCTAACACACACTGATTACTTATATCCAAAGATCTCTTAATAGAATAATGACCACTATCAGTTAAAATAAAAATCAAAGGATTGATGGTTTTCACTTTATCCTTCCAGTATTCCCAGCATAAGTTCTAAGAATTATAGTTAAAAAAGGTTCATCAGTGGAAACAATTTAGGAAAACTTTTAAAAGCCAGTGAATATCACAGACAAAGTTAATATATAATTCAGATACTCATTTCTTGTCTTCTGTGAAAAATCCTCGCACCCTTCTGACGCTAGGTCTGCTCACTCCATTAAAGGAGTATCCCTATAACAACTAGAGTTGAAGTCCTTGTTAGTACTTACAGGACTCCTGTCTTCTCTCCAGACCAGCAAGGACCTATTATTTGTAAATACAGACAGAAGATGACATGTCCTTCTCAAGGACATGTAGTGTTATATCCCCGTGACCAACATATCTACAAGTTTTAACTGCTGCTTCCTCCACGAGCAAATCAGAGTAAGAGACAGGGAAGATGTACAGTTATGGCTATGCCGCTTATAACAGATCATAGAACTTGACTGCTTGTTGACCATGAAAGCTCTGTGCTGTTCCTAGGAAAGTTTTGGATTTGGTCAGGGAATAGATAAAAGAGAATTATGGATCAAATTAATGACTCTAGGGAGTTACCATTGCCATAAATAGATCAGGTTTGAACCTCCTTTGTTAAAGAACAAAATACACAAAATTTATTTCTTTTTCTTTATCCAGGTTAAAAATATTTTTATCAGACTTTGAGAGTAGCTGGGACTTACAACATCAACAATAGCTACTATGTTTTTTAACACCACCCTATCCCATTTCCAACGTCAAGGGATCAAGCCAAAGGTCTGTCTTGGGCTTCTGTCATTAAAAATTACCTAGGAGATTGGTTGATGCAAAAACGTATGTTGCAATTAAGTAAAGATATGTGTTTACATGTTTAAATATGACAGAGATGGGCACAGGAACCCATAATGTTGCACAGTAACACTTCTTGAATGTTTAGTGAGACTAAAGAGCTGATTTTTACTACATTCTAGAACTGTGCTTTATGTTGGACACCAGCTATTTCTAATGTATTTCTTAAAGATTTTGATGTTTCTAACATATAGGAAAACCCCTATAAAACGACCAAAATGTTCCTTTGTTACCTGAATGTATGATAGAAGAAATAAATTACATCATGCATATTTGCCCTACCTTTTGAAGTGTAGATTTATTAACACTTTATTTTGACAATGCGCTTAAAATATATTTTTCAATTTTTTTGCTTTGGTTTGGTTTGTGGTTTTTTATACCTAATTACCATGTACCCAAACATACTTAATACTAAGTTGCTTAATTTTTTAAATTTCTCACAAAGATCATAAAGCATATCTCTGTTTCACACATATGTCTCACACAGATCTCAAAAATTGGTTTATGAATCCTCTTTATACTTACAAAGGTCTAAAAGTGTCAAGACGCCATGGTAATTTAACAGTAGAATGTTTCACCTCAGCAAAACATTTCACCAGCAAAGACATGCATAAAATCTCTGTAGTTCCAGACAAAATTTGAGAACTCTGAAGTTGAATGAATTGAGTAATACCCAAGACAAAAAATGTATCTTATCCCTCACAAGGTAGGTACAGTTAATGTAGAAGATTTATCCTAAATAAAAGGTTACAACACAGGCAATTCTCTTTAGAAATCTATATAAAAGGTGGGGGAATACTATAAAAAAATCTGGAAAGTCAAATTTTAATAGATAGAAATTACAGTCAGCATACACACAATACAATACAAAGAAGGAGATGAAGCGGAGGATGGAGCAGAGCGGAAACTTTCAGATGCCGTTACAACAGTACACAAGTTAGAGAAGTTAGGAGAAAATGTGAATGCTATTTCCTGGATGGAATGCAGTCAGCATGTCTGACTTCCCAAACACAATAAGAGGAAGATGAAACAGAAGGTGGAGTAGATTTGTGATGTCACAACCAGTCTCTGTTGAAATCCTTGCAGAGGAGGGAATTCAGTGCTACTTTTATCTGATAAGCTACACAGCAGCTGTCAGCCAAGGGAGATTAAAGAGAAAGTCTTTGAACCATTACCTCTTGCAAAATCACTCTCCTCAGGTGTAATACTGACACATACTTCCATCCCAAAATTACCCACCCTTAAGGTGTGGCCACTCGTCATTTTGCATGTTGTTCGACTGTAGAGTCATTCCAGCTGCACTAAACATAAATAATATAAAAGTAAGTTGAAAATGGGTAGAAGTTACGGAAGATTCCTTTGCAAGTTCTGGAATCTGGTTGACGGGCTGAACCTGTCTTCTCCTCCACAATGAGGCTGACAGGGTTAAAACCATAATGTATGGATGCTGAATGCTTACCTTGAGCTAGCTTTTATTAGAGACAAGAGCTTATTCATATATTGCTTTGAGTATGTTTTTGCAGTCAGATACTAAATACCAGTGATCCTTGAACCTTAAACTGTCACAATTTTATTAAAAAGGAGTATTACTCTGTGAACTGCCAGTGTGAGATCTTCAAGGGCATTGGTTGTCTCTGGCAGTGGGTAACATACTCAAATAAAGTGTGGAGACCAGGGAGAGTGTCTCCCTTTGCTGTTGGCATGTGACCTTAAACATGTCAGGTGAATTGCCCCACTCAATCCAAAAGGACTGCTCAGTGGAGAGTCCCCATAACAGGACACTCGGTCAGGCTCAGGTGGCTTAGCTTTCCTGGGGTGCTGACAGACCAGTCAAACACAAAGACCTTGGGGAAATTTCCTCTTTCACATGACCTTAACACATCATCACTGAAGAATTTTTCCCTGTTAGGTAGTGAATTAAACTAAAACATTATCCCTCTCCAAGTAAGTAAATATTTCTATCTCCTTTCGTGGTTTAGACCTTTTAATGAGCAGAAGAACAACTACGAAGTTTTCAGACAAGGTACAAGATTCCTCAGGAAGTTAAGCTCTGCTCGATCTGGTTACATTTTTAGCCCTAAATGAACTGAAGTACAGAAGCCTAAGATATTTCTAGACTTACTACATAATTTTTTTATATTATTCATGAAACCAAAACATACCTCCTAAAACTTATTCCTTATCTCTCTTTAACTGCTAATTACTGTAAGATAAAAATACACCACTAGCTAACTAAGCATTAACCAGTTTTTCTGTCATCAATTACATAGAACCTTATACTTCATGAATGTCAAAATTTTACCAGATTAAAAATTACTCATCCTTTGTAATTCAGTTACTTAAAAACTGCTCTACATAGTAATATAAAAAACTGCTAGCTATTCCACTGTGTATTTAATTAGAGTTTGCTCTCACAGAAATGATTTTAAATTGTTATTACATGTATCATGCTGTAATAACACATACTAAAGTATAATATAACTCAGATACAGCTGAAGAAAGAAAATCCTTAAGAAAAATCTTAGAAAAAGGAAATTCCTTAATAAATTATAATAAAAAAGTGCCATCCTAATCATTGAGAAGCTGTGAACCAGCATTAGCCTTTTAAGCTAAAGAAGAAGGGACCTCCCCCCCTTAATGATATGCCTCAACTAAACCCTAACCCCTGATTTTTTATCATGCTCACTTCATGACTCACCTTCTCTTTAATCATCCAACCCAAACTCTTGTCATTCGTATCAATAAACCCCCCCTCTAACAAACCACCCATCGCTCCAAGCACTACCCCCTGAACCTGACCATGACCTTAAGCTTCTTTCAAATAATTATAAACTATTTGGCAGGTTTGAAATTCCTGTGAGGAGGAAAAACTGATGTTTCAGACAGTTCTATTTATTTATTCTTTCCTCAAAGCAGAATAAAACAGAAATTTAAAAGAATATTTTCGTTCCCATTTGCATGTTTTTTGCTAGCAACTATATTTTTTCCCCCGAAAAATCTTCTTTCTCTCTGTCTCCTCAGCTGCTAATTCCTCTTTTGTCTGATGCCTCTATATTTCCATCTTTTTTCAATTCTGCCTGCTTTGGCTCTCAAATGCTACCAATCCCACAAGGTTAATGAGCAGTTTTCTACATTTGTATTCAGCTTAAAATTATTTTGACCCCTCAACGCAGACGTCTTAACTTCTGACCTGCCTTGAGTTTGCAACTGTTTCACACAGTGGTTCTTACTGCTTTGGACATTTCATTCTAGTAAAGGAGTTCAGATGCTTCTACTGTTAATCTTGGGGAAAAAAAAAAGAGAAAAATTTAGTTGATACTTACACTACCACCATTTCAACAGGTTATTCTTTTGGTCAGAGCCATAACCAATTACTTTTGATGTTGGACCAACCTTACAGTCGTTGTTTTAATTAAACTGGGTTTAAAGCCTGTTGGAAGCGATCAAGTCCTGAATATTTTGAACTAAAAATGGCAGAGGCAAATTAATTACTTTTTCTCTGACACTACCTTTATTCCCTATCATTCCCTACCTTTATTCCCTATCCAAAAGGGATATTCCATATCCCTTTTATTGCATTAATTTCCTCTTTGCTAAAAGAAAAAGAAACCAAACAGAAAAGAAACAAACAAACCAAAATAACCCCAATCAACCAAAGCCCAAAATCTCACCAACCAAAGAAGTAGATGATTTTTCTAAATTTTCCTAGTTACAATTTCCAGAAAATAAAGTATTTGTAATATACATTGTTCTGTATATGTACTGTGTCACCAATGTCTTCCATATTGGTTCTTCAAGGTGGTGATTAAGTCACCATTTAAATTTTTGCTCAATAAATTAAGCAGTTTGAGCTCTTGGAGTCTCTCGCCGTACCACCCTATCAATCCTTCATCCATTTATTTTTTCCCAAGCATTCCCCTGCTTCTACAGTCATTGCTACAATTAGAATTCAAAGCAGAGTTCACATTATACCTCAAACAAATTATTCAGCTTTTATAAGGCTTCCTTTAGAGTCTGTTTTTGCAAACCACCACATCCAATCTACAAGCATGAGTTTATTTCTTTGCATCATGACACAATTTCTTCAGTTCCTGAAATTCATACTGTTTATGTATGTTTTCCCTGGCTAGTGGAGTAGTAGGATCTTGGAGGAACATGTTTGCTTGAGAACGTCTCTAGCCCAACATAATCTTCCGTGCCTTCGTAAAAGGAACTAGTACCCATACTCAGACTTATTAAAACAGTTTAATTTCCACCCTGCTGCATTACTCCCAACACAATTGTATCTATTCTTGTGGGAAATTTATTACTATGTAACATTCTTCTAAAAGAATCAAGTATAGTTTTTTCCTGTTGTAGCAAGAAAGTCTTTTTTTTTTTCATATTAGATATTATTTCCATCTGTTTCCATCCTATTCTAAATGCAGCTCTACTTTCAATTTAAAATATTTAAACTTTGATTGCAGATTAAGGACTAAAAAGAACAAAATGTAATCACAGTTGCACACACACACACACACACATATACAAAGGTTCATGCTTATTCAACTTGTACAATCCTCCTGTGATGATGTAGGGAGTTCTGCTGAGGTGGGGTTAATTTTTTCATAGCAGCTCATATGTGGCCAAAGCAGTGTTTATAACACACCAATAGATTAGGTGGTGCTGAGCAGGGCTCCCATAGCAACAAGGTCTGTGTATCTTGAGCGGCCCCTCAGTAGGTGGGTGAGGAATGAGAAAGAGACAGCTGACCTCAAAGGGAAAGACCCAAAAAGATATTCCATGCCTCACAGCATCTTGCTCAGCAATAAAACTGGAGGCAGATTTTCCAAACTAACCATTTCTTGCAGACTGGCTTGGCATCATTCTGGTGGTGGGAGATGGTGACTGATTGTCACCACCTTTCAGTTCTTACTCACCTCTACTCTTCCTACACTTATTAAGCTGCCTTCATCTCAACCCATGAGTTTTCCCCACTTGTAAGTTTCTAATTCTCTCCCTGCATAGCACTGTGGGGGAGTGAATGAGTGACTGGATGAAGGATTAGCTGCCTTCTGGGTTCAACCCACCACGTCTTGGTAAGTGGAAGACACTGAGGTGAAATCCTTTCTTACTATTCTATATTTTTTAGAAATTCAGTGTGGAAGAAAAGTTCCAACAGTAAAATCTCCAACCATTTTTGTTCTGCTTCTTTTCATACTGTAGGGTATTGACCTCTGGCTACTTCATATATCTAATAATCACCTAAACTTCTGTGACAAAAAATCTACAGGCATTTCCATCCAAAAATAGTAATGAAGTAAATGAGAAAATTAGAAATAGAGGAACTCGGAGTATAAGAACAGAGAAACCAACAAAATTATTTGAGTGACACTTTTTAAAAACCAAAAATTTATGCTTTCCTAAAACAGCATCAATTATTGGAAAGAGGCTTTTTAGTGGTTACTTTCAAACCAAAAGTATGAGAACACTACTAGAATAAGAGTTTGCAAAAAGCAAGGCTTAATTGCTTTTAACAGACTTTTATTAAACTAAGAAATTCCTCATGCTTGTTTTCCCTCTTGTTTTTATTTTGATTGGAAAGTAAGGATGAACTCTTTTTTCTCTTTATAGTTATCTTTTTCATTACACATTTTTGGCTAAAACAATTTTTTAGTATCACTAGCAGACATCCTTAACTATCTGTTTTGTCTTTAAATGCTTAAAGTGAACAGAATAACCTTCACAAGAAAACTTTAATTGAAGAGTATTTTCACTTGTGTAGAAACTGACTAAGCAAAAAGCTCATTGTATCCTGATGTGTGAAATGAAGATTTGGCAACTCCACACCCTATACTTTATCAGCAATCAATAGCTGCAGGTCTATATAATTGTCGGGGTGCTACTCTACATGTTGAAATTAGCTAGTCAAATATAATTTAGTACAATATTAAGTGTAAACAGGCCAGCAGAAAGATTTTTTGATATATTCAGTCTAGGGCAAGGAAATATTCTGTCTCCAGGTGAAAGAAATTATGTATATAACTATACCTTCTGGCTGCTTCATGTTTGAATTCACATATTAAAGTATTTCTATAGCTTTTTATATATCAAAAATTACTTGCATGGAATATTAAATTTACAGAAAATATTTGAGATTACATGACTTCTTTTTGGAAATGTCATCCAGGTAACTGGTGAAAATCTGCTTGAGAAGTGGATTTGGTAGATCAAAGGTACACTTACCTGTCTGTTTGCTAACTAGCAAGTAATATTTTAAAAGTTGTGGGTAAAGCACTTCTTGTGCACTACTGATTAAAGTATAAATTACCATAAGTCCTCTGTCTGGTTTCCCAATGCCATTTTCTTTTTTGCTTTAGCAGAGAACATTCAGTAAATTTTTTATAGTAAATTTAGATTTAGGATTTCAAAACCAATTTTCAAACATGACCAAAATCCACTTGCTCACCCCAGAAGATTGCATCACCAGCTAAAAATCACCAGCATGAAAAAATTTGAGAGAACTATGTCAATAACCATATCAACAATAGACATTCAATGTAAAATGTACCATTGTAAAGCCAGCAAAATTTTAGTGACTTTATTTCATTGTAGCTGTATATTTCCACATTACATAAAGGTTACTAAATTTCACTTTGTGTTATTGTGCTAGTAGTGAATTCTGCTTAGGAGGCAGCAGACTGCACATCACTAAAATACCACAATTTAATAGAAATGGAAGAACTTTATCTATATTTTTTAACTTGGTGAAATTTATTTGGGGCATTATTGCAGCATTGCACTTTCGGTACTTAAGAAGTTCAGCTCTATGAATGGAAAATCCATCTAACAAAACTGCTACTAAAATATGCTCAGTATTATGTTGCAGTGTTAGCACAGGGAGAAGTCTATAAGAAGCCAACATCTTTCTAATGGAAAAAAAAAAATGAAGAACACAATCTCTTGCAAGTAAAGGTCACATGAAAAACTGAAATAAGAATAAGCATGTATTCTGTAACCCGTTCAGTGTATTGATGAGAACTGCATCTAACAAAGTGTAGCATGTGTGTACAGAAACACATAAATAATTGCCACAGAAAAGTAGACACAAATAGAAGATATTTTAACAAGCCATTCAAGAGAAAATTACACAGTGTTAATTTCCTCATGAACTTTTTTACGTGTAAGCTTAGATGTTTTCAGAATTAGGCAGAAATCTGTTGTAGTGCTTTGTGTAAATGGAGATTGCATCGCCACAATAATTTTCATCCATGCTTTGCTATGAAGACTCAAACCTCTTGCTTTACACAACTGTTCATCATATACAGTCCTTCACTCTAACAAATCATCAGTTTTCATAGTATCTTTATAACCATAGATTATGTAATAGTTTTTTCTACATGATGGATGTTTTCATTTCTTGCTTTTGATTCTTTTCTTGCATGCAAAAATCATACAGGCTTTCTTAGTGGGAATAATTTCTTACGCATAATTAGTCCCTTAGGCCTGAAGGGATGCATGAATCACAGAAAAAAATTAAAATTGCCTTTTGATGTAAATGTTATAATAGAATTACAGAATAGCCTCACATGAGAGGTGCTCTATCCATCTAATCATCTTCGTGGCCTCCTCTGGAGTCACTCTCACAGGTCACATCCTTCCTGTGCTGGGAGCCCAGGGCTGGATGCAGGGTTCCAGGTGGGCTCTCACCAGAGCAGAGCAGAGGGGCAGAATCCCCTCCCTCCCCTGCTGCCCATGCTGCTTTGGATGCAGCCCAGGACACGTTTGGCTCTCTGGGCTGGGAGTGCCCATGGCTGGGTCATGTCCAGCCTCTCACCCACCAGCACCCCCAAGTCCTTCTCCCCAGGGCTGCTCTCCATCTGTTCATCCCCAGCCTGTGCTGGTGCTGGGGATTGCTCTGACCCAGGTGGAGCTCCTTGCACTTGGGCTTGTTAAACCTTGTAAGATTCCCATGGGCCTGCTTGTCGAGTTTTCACAGGTCCCTCTAGAGGCGATACCATTCTTCAGGTGTGTCAACTGCACCACTCAGCTAAGTGTCACCTGCAAATTTGCTGAAGGTTCACTCAATATCTTCATCTCTGTCATTAATGATATTTCTTTTATTTAATTTTATTTTATTTTTTCCCTCCTATAGGACAACTAAAATTATAACTCTGAGCATGCTTACAGCAGATGTCTCTGGAAGAGCACTGCTTCTCATAAAAGTAGACTACTGAAGCAAAGAATATGGTGGTTTGTATCCAGAGGCTCTGAAAAGCACCAGGTTTTCTTTGTAAGGTTCCTGACTGCATTTTATCTTAATTGTAAGGTAATAATTACAAAAAAAAATTACTGCCTCTGGATTATCTGGCATGAGGAGGAGATATTTTCTATGGAGAAATACAAAGTGCAAATTTTAAATGTATTGACATTTTGTGTGCTCTTGAAGATGTGCATCTTAAAGGCTTCAGCCAAATATAGTTTAATTAATTACTTTATTTCTAAGGAAATAGTAAGAGTTAATAAAGTAATAGAAGAGATTCGTCTTTCTAATGACAGAATTATTTCCTGCTCTAACAGGTGGTTATATTGTCCACACTGAGCAGAAAACTAAGCCATTATGTGGCAAAGTATAGAATGAGTCACTTTTAAGCTGTCTTTTTTTTACTTCTTTTTCTTTCCATTGAGCAGAGAACCATACTGATACTGTGCTTACTTGCAATGAGTAATTATATTTTCCAAACATTTACAGGTGCCAATCAACTGAAACTAGAACTGTGATTCAGTAGACCAAAGAACAATTATTCACATCAGTGAGGAGGAAAAAGGTGGAATACAAATAGGAGGACCTCAAAAGAAATGTTAGACCATAAATAGTCAAGGCAGTTTTACAAACATTCTGTTAAGATTTGAAACCATACACAAAATTGGAATAAAATCACCCATTTACAACTGTGCACATCAAAGTTTTAGATAGCAGAAGGAAATTTCAATAGAAACTTCAATAAAGGTGCATGCTGCACATACTGTAGAAGCGCTCAGCTCCGAGGAAGTCTCCCAGGCATAAAAGTTTCAAGGTCATCTCTTCCTTTTTCTAAGGAACACATCCTCATCTGCCTTGCCCTTCTCTCTATCACCTATAGTATCTTAGGAGATAGATAGATAGATAGATAGATAGATAGATAGACGGATAGATAGATAGATTCATACATACCTACACAAAAAACCCATAAATATATACAGAGAGATATAGAGAGATACATTTATGTACATAAAATATTTATATATAAACATGCGTTTATATGTTTACATATACCTTTATATACCTATATTTATATTTATATATCTGTACTTCATGTGTTTATATATCATATTTATCAATTGTATCAAGGTTTACATACATATACGGGTACATGGACACATGTATGTTTATATAAATATACATTTTTCTTTTTCTATAGCATTAGTGGTTAAGTTAATAAATTTTGCATTCTGAAGTAGAGACTAGGACACAAGCCTATGAACACACTGTTCATATAGAAATAAACAGGTATTTTATATCTTTGTATATTTCCTTTTGTATAAAGATTGTTAAACTTGGGAAAAATAACAACTACCAGAAAATAGCTACAAAAATAAAGTGATGTGAAATAATTTTTATTTACTGTTAAATTTTTATATTGTATATTAAGAATTTAACTAGATAATTTAGGAGAGATAATCAAGTGTCAGTTTAGCTTTGGGATAAGACAATCAGCATGCTACCATGCTCTTTGGAAACTGTGGGATGTGTATAGGAATTCCTAAAACAAGTGCATGGTTACAGGTGTGTGTTTTTACATGTAAATATTTAAAGTAATGCAATATGTGCCTATAATTACATATATATATATATATATATATATATATATATATATATATATATATAAATCTGGATGAATATGATCTTTTTGATTCAAAATTCTGCCTAACTCAATTTTAAACTTGTAATTTTTTAGTTAATCTTTTTCATGTTTATACTCATTAATACAAGTCAAAAACTATCTTTCTCTTGTATAGAGTTGTCTTTATTTTTGATAAGACTTTATAGCAAGAAATAATGAAAAATCCATTGATGTCTATGCTATTTGTTTCTAGAGACAATATAATTTCAGTGTTTCATTGTCACTAATTATTACCAAATAATAAGACTAAATACAGGAACTTTTTTTTTTAAATTATCTTCTGGTTTTCATGTTTATGATATACAGTGGCATAATTACTATCCACTACTTTTTGTGTTCTCAGGTCAATCATAAACTACATTTATAAATCTCTGAATATACTTCATATCTTACCTCTTTTTCTATTGTTTGCATTAAATATGGAATTAACTATCTCTATTCAGAAGTATATTTGTTATAGCAATCAGGTTTTTATCCAGTCTGTCTCATAGTGCCATTGCTGACACGCAGCATATCTTTTATTTAGTAGTATATATATGTACAAATGCAGAATGAGCAAACTATAATTCTAGCAGTGTTTCAAGGATAAAAAAAGTTAGTTAATCATCCTAAGATTTGAATATGCAAACATAGAAAGGTAATATTAAATTCTTTTTTTTTTTTTTTTTTGCTTAAAGATGTTTTATTTGATAATGAAAAGCTTACCAAGTTTTTCTAAGCAAAAAGATGCTGGAGGGAAATTTTTCCAGAGGACAAAACCTGTAAGTATGGGTATCAACTTACAATCTTCATATTAAAACAAATAATTTTAGCAAACAGGAGGTCATATTTCACCGTTTTAGATTATTAGAGATAGAGATTATTAGATATAGAGGATTAGAGATTATTAGAGAAGTTTAATATTTAGATAGAGGCATAAATGACTGATTTAAACTAGTAAATGTGATCAGCTACCACAAACTGCCATCCTTGAAAAGTATAGAACCTCAGAAGAGGCACAGATGCTTCACAGGCTGCTTCACTGTTATAGCAGCCTGCAAAGCACAAGACATCACTGGGATGGCTCTTAAAGCAACTGCCATTTATAACCAAATAATCAGACACCTGTCAATTCTATGCCCAGAAAATCTGCATACACTAAGGCTTTATATGATTACATAAAACTTCAGGGTGAGCAGCTATTTATTCTCAAGGTTATCTGGTTGGTATTTCAAAAGAAGCTTTGTTCCAGCCTCTGTGAAAGAGCACAAGAGCACTTTAGGACTGCACTGGGCGGAAAACCAGCTTTGCACAAAGAAAAAACACAAAACAAAGCAGTTAGTTTCAAGAATTTAGAATATCTGAAACTTAAGCTTTGAAATATTTTTTTTGTAAAACATAGTGACTGAGTAGTTAATGTCTGTCAGTACACATGGTATCTCTTGTGTAGCAATAACTGGAAAAGAGGACACAAAATGAAGCTGTTTGCTAAACATGAGGTAACACTTTTTGCTGTGGGGGTGACTGAGCATGAGAACAAGTTGCCCAGAGAGTCTCTGCCTTTTGAAATCTGCATAAGTTGTCTGGACAGAATGCAGGGCAGCACTCTCTGACCATGACTGATTGAGCAGGCTCATTAGACCAGATGACCTTCAGTCTCAGCTGTTCTGTGATTCTGTGACTTATCTTGCAGTCAGTCAACCCATAGAATTCTATAAGACTGTATGCAACCTTACATACAGTTCCTCCTTCTGGACAACAGCTATTCCCAAAACACTTATACTCCTGTTCACCAGTATATTAGGCTCCCATTGTACTTTTCAAGAACCCTGCTGTCAGTTAATATTTCTCTTTAACCTCAAACACAGATTTACTGCTAACATGTTAATGTATATTCTAGAGTGTAGAATATTGATTACTATTTCATGTTCTTAACAATCCTTCTCTCCCAGACACAATGATGAGATTTATTCTCTTAGCTCCATTTTACTAGGTTATGAGGCTCTGCAAGTTTTAATATAGACTGTTAATTTCATTGATTATACCAGAAGACATTTTCTTGACTTTTTTTAAAACAGAATTTTTCTTTTTTGGACAAATATAATCAGAATTGTACATAATATTTAAGTTCATTTCTCATTGGTTTTCTTGGCCTTCTGAGAACAGCTGATCTGAAATACGACAATCCTTTGTGAAACACCAGCTTTCCTGAGTGTCTAAAGTAACTGACAAAATTGATTATCCTGCAAAATGTTTTTCTTTTTCTTCCTTCTAAAATTACCAAAAAAGTCAGAAAGAATTTGTATTGATTAACCTGTGCAATCACTGCTTGCAAGATTGCAAGCCTCTGGGGAGTGTTTTGTCTACCAAATCAGAAGTACTAAGTGCCAGTCAGGGGTTTGCACTCTCACTATTGTAATTGTGATAGAGGTAGAATTTGTCTGTTATTTATTCAGAACCTCACAGTCAGCTCAGATAGATACCCACCATAAGGAAATTCTATAATGCAGTTCTAGGCTTTTAGAACTTTATACAAAACAAAGAACCTGTTCCTAATGTCAGGATGATTTAAATATTTCAGATTTTTGAGAAAAAGTCTTTACTAATTCACGAAGTGATATCAAATGGCTGATGATTCTGGAGATACCTTATCTGTGAGGGACTGACCTCCATCTTCCATTTCACAAACTATAAGTCATATTTATTATTTAATCCATTGCAAGTTAGAGCTTCAATTATGATCGCAATAAATCTAGTATTTTAGAATACAGTTACATGTTAAGTTCCTGACTCCATCTTAATAACAATAAATATTAGAAGTTCAGGTATCTATGTGTAAAAGGGCTTTTCAGAAATTTCAGCAATTTCTTTTGTTAATTATGGTATATTCATATGTATTGGTGAAAGAAAGTGTTATTCTTTTGCAATGGGGGAGAGGATAAGTGTAACTGCATCACTTAATAGAATACTGAAACTTTTATTTGACTGCAAAATAATATAGAAAGGGAAAAAAACAAGCCATGAAGGAAGAATGTTTTTGAAGCATGAAGATCAATGAAGGAAAAAGTAGCATTCATGTTGACTGTGAAAACAAAGATTTAAAAAATGAACACACAACAGCCTTAAGAAAAAAGAATCTGTTCAATTCTTTAATAGATTTCTAAGCAAAAAAAGTAGGGGAGATATCATTCAAAACCTGACTAAGATAAACAGCATCCAATGAAATTAATAATATCAACTAAACCTGCATTGGCAGAGAGACAGACGACAAGACTTGTTCCTTCTTTTCCAATGATAGCGTTTAAGATCCATGAAGCAAAGAGTAATCAGTATGAGCAGTATTCAGCAGGATGGTGAATCTAATTATCATTTCTATAGGCCTTTTCTTTCTTAAAAGTTCCAGTGTGAACAGGTAATTGGCAACCACCTATTAATTGTCCAGTCAAAGCCAAAGGGCCAACTGGCCTGATTTCACATCCCTTTCTCCCAGGGTTCCTAGAGGAATTCTGGGTAAGGTACAGTGTTTTACAGCAGCAATTAGTTTATTCCTGGGGCAAAGTACAAATAGAAGAGGGTATGTATATGCAGCAAGAGCTTGTTTCCCATTCCACTGTGACTGAGGAAATGACAACCAGTTGGCAGTGGGCCATGTAAATAAAAAATACCAGCTGGAAAACTGGATTATTTTTGTCCCAGATGGCAAAAGGTATGTTGGCTGACAAGAAAATATGTTACCAAGTACAGAGCAATCTATTCCTTGATGTTTATTTAACTCTCAAGTTACAAACTGGTTCATAAATAAAAGTAAGGGAGCTTATCATTGTGTAGAAGATATTTGGAGGATCTGACACCATGTTATCCAGAACGATTGTAGTGGTGATACAAAACTGATTTCAGCTAACTACTTTCTCAAATATTTTATGAAATCTCAGCTTTGTTTTAATATCTCTGTGAATATTTCTCAAGTACTCTTTATTATTTGCTGAAAATGTTTTGAATTCTTAGAACTTTTAAAAAATAATTAATTTAATTTTATCTTCTTCCCATTCAATAGTGTTTTGACTTCCGGATGAAGCATCAAATATCTTAAAGAAAAATTAATCAGTTACTTCGGAGAAGAGGAATTAGATCATTAAAATTTAAGATTATGATTTATGTCTAATTGGAAATACTCTATCTAGATATATTTCTGATATGTAATTTCAGAACAGAGTGAAAATATTTTATTTTATTTTATTTTATTTTATTTTATTTTATTTTATTTTATTTTATTTTATTTTATTTTATTTTATTGAGAATCTTACCTTTTTTTCTCTCTCACTGGATTTTCTGAAAAGAGTTCTTGTGGTTGTTGAGCTCAGACTTTATGCAAATTCAGCTGTGAATAGGTCAATTATGATTATCTGATATTGCTAAGTTTTAACATTTATTTGCAATATCATTAATTTAAACTGTCCTGATGACATTAAAAAATGGCAAATAGGTACATCTGCTTTTAGGTTTTGAGTATTTCATGCCAGTATTTATTTGAGATGATTGTGTTAGTGGCAGCCCTGAAAGGTGAATGTACTTTCCTATTGCATATTGCATTTAAAGTAAAAGTAAGGACTTATATATTAGGATAGAAGATTAATTGTTTGCTTTAGCAAGAATGTTACAAACTGAAAGAATGGTATTTTGAGGAGCTTTAATTTTGGCTAGTATTGAAGATGACGTATTGTCAAAGAATGAATTGCACATAGAATGAGAAGAAGCAGAGGCTCCATGGGAAATAATAGATGATCCCTCGAGAATCTCATTCAGTTCACTCATAAGTGAGATATATTCTATGATATTTTCTTCACTTTTTGTGAGTTCCTTTTTGTATGAAAATTTCCCTCAAACATGCAATAATACGTGTTTTATGTAAAATATTTATCCATGTAGTACTCAATATTTAGAAATTAATTTGGTAACGCAAATTAAATTCACATTTACTAAAGCCCAGGTCTTCACTATTTAGCAAATAGCAATTTACTTTAGCTGCTAGTGTTATCTAAATCTATTTACATTATGCAGTAGCTAAAAATGTCTAGAAATGTGCAAAACAGGATGCATCCTTTGAAGAGCTAATACTTTATAGCTGTGTGATTACAACAACTGAAATAGTTTCTGAAGATTCGTGGCATGAGATCTCAGTGGTCTGGTAATTCTGACTCATTAGCACACAGACATTTCTAAGTGTAAATGAAATACAAAAAGGCAAACATATAATGTGTACATCCTGAAAATGCCAAGTTTTCTAACTTTTGAGCAAGTTTTTCTTTTGCTTAAATATAGCTGAAGAGATATTACCAGGTCTCTTTTATTCCATTTCTGTTTAATCTCCATTAATTAAATTAATAAACTAGTCTGTTCACTGTCCTTTGAGGTTATTTATTTGCTTATTTTAAATCTAAAATATTATTATTCTGATACTGTTCATATGAGATCCTGACCAGGATGTGCTAATTCCGCTTTTGAATCAATAAGATTTTATTCCAACAAATTGGAATCTGCAAACAAGACATATTGATTTCCTAATTCTTTCTTACGCAACTTTTTGGGTTTTTAGTTGCCTTCTCGGTCTGACTTCCAGAAGCTATTTTTCAGAATCCTTCTATTACAATTTTCTGTTACTAGCACACTAAATCTTGCCTTTGGCTAGAAATAATTTTGTGATTTGGCATGGTACATGGGTAGGGACACACTCTGGAAAATTTTTTTGTTTAATTTATTAAACATAAAAAGACATATGCTAATAATATCTCTTTGTAAAATAAAAAAAAACCTCATGCAATTTATTAATAAATTAATAACTTGGAGATCTACTTATTTAATGTTTATTCTAATTACAGGATTGTGCTGGTTTTGGGCAAATTTGGCAGAGAATTCCCAAAGGAGAGCCTCTCCAGAAAACAAACCCACACGGCCCCTCCCCCCCTCAACCGGTTCGGGAAGAATTCCTCGGAGAGAAGTGGAAAGAACCTGTTTATTTGACAGGCACAGCAYCCCCAAGCACACAAAATGAACAATACCGGATGACACCACTCTGAAAAAGATGACAAATTCAGAAAGTCTCTCTCGGGGGTGGTCGCTCTGTTCTCAGTCCCTCCGGCGCTGGGCAGCTGCTGCAGCCACAAGGTGCAAACTCCAGGTGTTCCCAGGTCCCAGTCCGGAGCAGGTTCRGGATGGTCAGAAAAAAGGAAAGGAGAAACAGTCCAGGAAGAAATTTGGACTGTTTAGCTAAGCTAGCTAGGAGCTGAAGCAGAAGCAAGCAGAAGCAAAGCAAGCAAGAGCAAGCTAGCGAGCGAAAAGCAGAAGCAAAAGCTGCTGTCTCGGTGTTCCAGCCAGGCTGATAACAAAACCAAAACAAAACTTTCACTCCTCAGAGCCAGTCTTAAAGGTACAGAACATAATATTCAACATTAACAGAACACATGAATGGGGATACAAGCRTCACAACGTCACCCCAGGACAAGGATATACTCCCCATTATTGCAGTCATTATACACTGTCTCCATTGCTATGGCACAAGGAATGTCACAGAATTCCTTTTTAAAATGGAGTTTAGCTGGTAACATACAAGAGTCATAAACAGCTATTAAACAGCTATTGTGTCTCCTAAGACATGATATTATAATGAAAACAAATTATATGAACTAAGTAATTTTTACAAGATGACTTTGTGCCCACAGTGGGTAATAAAAAATGTATGTCAAACACAGATTTTACTCTCTTTGTTTGATATCTAAATTAATATCTAAATTCAAATCACAAGGTCTAGTGCTACTCTGCATAACTCCCATGTATTCCTACAATTTAATTTGTTTTGCTACAATATATTGATATTTACCATTTTACTTGTTAATAATAAAAATGATACAACATGGTATACAGAAATTTTAAATAGAATACATACCTCTACCTTTGCAGGCAAAATGTTTAATGTTAAGACTGAGTTCATTCAGGTTCAAAATTGTTCTGAGTCTATCTGCTGACAGAAATAAATTAAGGAGAAGCTAAAATACAGATGTAAAACAAAAAGGACAAACAAATCTCTCCTTTTTATTATTACTGTTTTGTTGGTCTATTATACCAATATATTTTCATTACGAAGTACCTATTGAATAATAATCTACATACAAAAGCTCTGGGACTGTTTCTATAATGGATAGACGGCTGAAACCTATGCAGAAGACATTGTGTCAGGTGTAAACATCCTAGAATAACTTTAGAGATATTTTCAGATATGTTCTTAGTCTTTTAAATTCTGAGATAGAATGATTGTTACCTTCCGCTCTATATATTTGTGAGATAACAGATAAATGACCATAATATCTTTGAAGTATCTAGAAAGAAAAATTATTGCCAGTGTGCATGATCTGCTGACTAATACTCAGAAGAAGTAAAGCAATGTAAGTATTTATTGTAACATGACTGATTTTGGTGGGAGATTTGTTTGTTTTGTTGGCTGGGGCTTGGATTCAGGCTTTGGAGGGGGTTTTTTTGGCTATTTTATCTTTTTTACTTATTTCAGTGGGGGAAAAAAAAGTTCCTGCCACTAACTGATGAGGAGAAAGCATGTTTTGAGATTCTTTGACCATTAATGTTTAACTTCGCAGTTAATAAATTTTGCAGTTTATAAGTGAGAGTGATCCCTTCCCACTCATGGAAGCATTTTAAAATAAGTGCATACGCTAAAATCTTTCTCTTCAAACCTGTACTTTTTACTTCCTCTATGATTTTCTTTGTCTTAAGATTATCATTGTTTCTTTCTAGTGAGAAAAGATTTATCATCCCCAGAATAAATCTATTAACAAAATCATGGAGTCATATTTGTAGTTCTCAATTTCTTTATCAGTAACTCATTAAAATTATTTTTGTTTGCTAATGCACTATGTTCCAATGAGGATGCATCAGGTTTTAATAACACGAACTCAATTGAAGAGATGTGTTCTTTTTAACTATACTTTAGATTATCTACAGCTATGTCAGGATAAAGATAATTTATCACAAAGTTTATGTTGGTGATTTTCAACAGAAAACTTCCATTTGCATGGCCTTTCTGACAGCATTGCTTCTGACAGAATATACATTTCATCTGCTTCAGGTAGGTTCATCTTATGCTTCCAGTAGGTTCTTTTTAAATCCATTACGTTGAATAGATTAGTCTTTCTCTTTATCCTAATAAGACAGATAAGCAAATCTAGAGAATGAAAGAAACAGCTACCAGGATAATGAGAATGTGCCCACAAACCTCGGACCTCTCCTATTTTCAGGACCCTAGTTTTGCAGCTATGGTGCATATCTACAACTGTACCATTTGCTGCTCCCTCCCAGGCACCAGTACTCATCTTACTAGGTAGGGATTAGTACTTCTGGCCTTATGAAGGAATGCACTAACAACCATAGATGACTCTAAGTGAAATACACAGACACTTGGTAAGCACCCCAAATCACATCTGTTTTGGTTTTCTTTTTTGAGAAAACAGTAGTAGTTTAGTTACTGATTAGAAACTACCACTTGAAGACCCTGATCAAAACAGTCAACTACCAATAAAGCTATATTTGATTTTCATAATTCATGTTGAAAACCTGACTTTCTCAGAGACACAAGAGCAGCATGATTTGATCCCTTACTGTAGCTGATGGTATTGTGTTTTTGAAGATCATTGGTTTTACTACATCTAGAGTTACTGTTGTTTATTGTTGTCTGTAATGGCCAACAACTTGACAGAACATTAATAATGTTGCAGAAATAACCTGCAGCCAAAATCTTAAATCAAAATGGATTGGAGATTTGGCTTTCTTAGATTACTTCTCATTGATCTGAATTTTCAGACTCACAGTTTTAGCTCAATCTCTAGCTATTTCTTGATATCATTTCGTGGACTGATAGATATTCATATCAGGTGGAAGAAATTCACTGAAAAAATCCTTTAAAATTTAAATAAGTATTTAAAATATTTAAGTATTTAAAAAGATTGAAAATGTTAACTGAGGAAATACATGACAACCTGCTAGCATTATGTTTGCCATAACTAGCTCTCATTTCTTTTCCACAGTCAGCTACATTTGAACTAAGAAGATATATTATAAAAAATAGCATATGATTACAGTATGTTTATAATAATATCTTCTGAAACGTCATCAATTCAATTTTTCTGTTTTCCAGCTTTACACTCTGGACATGAGAGCTTTTAATGCTCTCATGCTCCTGTTCATAATGCTTGGTTCACAATGCTCAGCAGGTATCGAAAAACATATACTGTAATATTCTGAGCCAGCATGTTAGAAGGGCTGTGCAATGAGATAAGAGATTTTTTTTAAAAACTGCTATTACCATAAAAGTAGATGAATGCTGAGGTTGGGAGAATTTTCTCAAAGATTCTTTGCAGAATAAGTGAGGAACATGAACAGCCCAGTCTAAGTACTTAAGCAATCATAGATTAACAGCAATCGAAGATGGCTAACCTGTAAACATAATTGCTAGCAAAAAATATTGAAAATATTACAATTATTCATATTTTTTAATTCCTCAATCTTTCTAAACATCTGTTTAATATCACTTATTCTAGGCACGTTGAAAACTATGTATTAATGCCGCAACCTAATTTCCTGTTGTGAGGTATTTATGTATCTTTATTTTTCCTTTGATGGCTAGAGGTAAAAGTTTCATTTAATTTAATCTCAATCATTTCAAGAGCGCACCAGGAGCTGAGATATATTGTGAAGACATTTGAGAGATTCTTAGCAGATAAACTGCATAGACTATTTAATTGACATATAATGTTAAAAGTGATGAAGAAAGAAAGAAAGAAAACAAAACAAAGTAAAATGGTCTGAAAAGAAAATAGGACTGGAAAAAAACATTTACTAGAAGAAAAAAATTTTTTGCATAAACTGCACACATGAAAAACACAAGTCTTCTTACTCTATGCAGGAATTCATAGGAATGCAGATAAAGCAAGGATGCCTATCCATCTTCAATTTGCAAGAGGGTTTTTTCATACTTACATGTAAGTGAATTATTTACTTGCAACTACCTGTTTTTGCAGCCCCAAGAAGTACAACTGTAAGCATATATATTTGTTTCATAAATAGATATATATGAATACACATTCCCATTTCAAATGTAGCAAGGAGATAAACAGGGAGATCAGAACCGTGCCTCGCTGCATATTCTTACTCAGCAGCTAGATAGTAATCTATAGCTTAGAAAATGTATTTAACATCACTAAATTAAATAGCAACCCTTGCTCTGCATTTTTTGTTTCAATCACCATTAATATATTGAGCCTCAGCATAAAAGATGGCCAAGACTTTTCATTATAGAGGAGCTAGTTTCAGTGCAAAATACTGGTTCATGAGCAAAACATTTATAGAATCACATGTTGGTCTTATAAGTAACCTGTAGGAAAGATTTCTCAGATTCCAGACATAAGGTCATGTCAGTGAATAAAAGCATGTAATAATGGAAGATTCGTGGATTAGGGTGCTTCTCTGGAGTGCTTAGTATTTCAGTGGTACGTTACTATTGATAGATTCTTCCTTTTTAAATTTGCATTTCTTTATTTGCAGGGGAAACTTTCCCAAACCTTTCAATCTTTTCTAAATCTGGAATACAATTTTATTATTAAATACACTCAAACCAACATGTTCTTGGAGTCGTGCTTTCCTCTGGGCAATGTTACTAAGGCATGAACATCCCTGAGTCCATGTCCATATGTGAAATAGAATGATTTCTCCACCAATATAGTTGAAGTGGACAAGATTTAAATGCCTTATCACTTTTGAAAAACTGTGCATGCCTTGGGGACCAGGGAAGAGAGGTCAGACAGTCTTCTGCCTGCTTTCTAGAGGTACTTTCTTTTCTTTCATGTAGAAACGTAATTATTTTAATCTTGTGCATATAACCATAGCTTTACTTCACTGAAAGATCTTTGCAAAAAGGCAACACATTGTGGGAAATGCTGTAGTGAAAAACACTACCATCCACTTGTGAACCATGTTGGTTTGTCTGGTCTTTGTAGTGAAAAGTTGCTTTCTTCTCCACCTGGCCTCTGTAAGGAGTAACATTGCATTGACTTCAGAATACATTAGATTTGAAATGAAATAAATAAGATCCAAAATAAAATGAGTAAAATCTCAGTGAAAGACAACAAGCCAAGCAAAAGTGAATGTTCTGCTCAATGTTATGCTTAGATATTTCTCATAACAAAGAAACAGTGCCTTAAAGATCATGGAGTCCCAGCCCCCACTACCATGGGCAGGGACATCACCTGCCAGACCAGGCTGATACAGGTCTTATCCTATGTGGCCTTAAACACTGCTGGGGATTTGGTATCCACAACCTCCCTAAGCAGCCTGTTTCAGTGCCTCATCACCCTCAGAGTATAGAATTTCTTCATAATATTGAGCCTAAATTTCCCCTTTTTTGTTTTGAACCTATTACTCCTTGTCTTGTCACTACAGTTCCTGATGAGGAGTCCCTGTCCAGTTTCCCTCCAGGTCCCCTTCAGATACTGGAAGATGGCTATGAGTTCTTTGCACAATATCTGTAATATAAGCATGCATAACACATTCATGGGTTCCCTTTAAGTTATATGCCTTGAGATGTATGGAGGTGAAATTTGGTACAGTATGTGATGAAATTTGTGAGATTTCAACATTTAGTAAGTGGAAACTGATTTGCCAGTGAAAAGCAGAATTATTTGGAATAGATAATAGTGGCAAATTAGAATTATTGTGAAATTAAAATACAGTACCCTTTTTCTTCATGAAAGTTGTTAGACTAATAGGGGTTCAGTAAAATCATTCACAAATACTTTCTGTATTACCTATTTTAAGGGTATGGATTTGTCAGTCCTTAAATCAAAAATGTGACTGGGACACTAATACCTTTAAAACAGAAAAAAATAAAAATAAAAATAAAAAACAATTAATCATTTCATGATACTCCAGCCTCATACTTATAATCTAAAATATCCGTTCTGCTGGATGAGTAGGGAATGGGTTTTACATTTATTTAGATGCCTAATAAAGAAGCCTAGGAAAAAACCCAGTCAGATCTTATAATGAAATTTACATTTTAATGAAACTATGAGCACATTATTTTTCCTATCATTAATAACCTTCCTTTTAATGAATTACAAATCAAGGTCATGCTATGAAAAACCTCTTCACAAATCATTTCCTTCTGCTTGCATTGCAGAAAAAAACCTAAAGTAAACATGCAACTTTTTTTCTTCATATGCATTTTTCATTATCTTAAGTTTTTAGTTACAGACTAAATATTCTGGTCTTAATCCTTGGAAAATTGTTCTAGAAGAAAATGAAAATCATCAAAACCTTTATAAATATCCATTTTAAGATTATCCTTTAATCTTTGTCCTCCTGTTTGTAGCAGTCTCAAAGTTAGACATGAAATAGCAGCTGATGTGCTATGTCCTTTAATGTCCTGCCTAGTATGGGTGCTTTTGAAGCAAATCTAACCTCAGCAACCCCTCACTCAGCCTCTTCAGACTGATTTTTTCTGTTTCTTAAGAAACATTTATATTTTGACTTACATTTCAAGACAGTAATATTGAATCTTTTAGGAGTTACAAAAATAAATTTAGGCAGTTATTCACAATTGCAAATGTGGAGTAAACAGGGCTTGAAGAGCTATTGCAAAAAATAAAACTGCAGAAAAATATCTATAAAATTTAGAAAAGTAAGCATGTTCCTGCTTTGAAGTACATACTTTCGTTATTGCTTAACTACATATTAACATATATAGTTAATACAGCCTCTCTTTTGGAAACTGCATGTTTTCTTAGGATTTGGTACTTAAAAGGGAAAGATCTGTAATATTCAGTAATGTCACATACTAATACCAAAGCACAGTCTGCATTAATGAATCACAGCAGAACCGAAACAAATTATTTCTTAATAAACAACAAATAAAAATCTGTCCAATTGTTTTGTTAAGTTTCAAGTACATTTATAAATTTGAGTCAAAAATCAGTTCTGAATTGATTTTAGATCCTTTTTTGTACTACTTTTCTAGAAAAATATTTCAGACCTAAAGTGGACATATTGTAAGGTGTATCTCTGTAGAGCTAGTTAAAACCAGTAAGAACCTTTTATCTATCAGCTGAAAGACTTCCATTATTTCTTCCTATATAACAGCAGTTTCTAACTGTTGAATCCACTATTTTTTCAAATTCAATGTATTTTCCATTACTTTTTTCAACACAAATGCTGAAACATGATATGCACGGAACTTAGGAAGTATTTTGAGACGTGTATTTTGCAATATTTTAGGATCTAGTTCAAAATTACAGATCTTTGCCTGTGAGTACTGAATAGTGTAGATTTTACTATAGTTATAAGCAGGAAAAAATTCCAGTGTTAGAAAAATACAACTGTGACTGATTATTCTTACTTAGCACCTTTCAGGTGCTGGTAGCCTAGATCTGGTAGCCTAGATCTCAATAAAAAGGAAAGCATTCACCATATTCTCTCATTTAACTTAGCAGAACTAGAAAAGCTTTCAAATGTGCATGCAAATTTAGATGAACTCATTTTTCCCTAGATATTTCCCAAACACCTGCCAGAGCTCAAAGACAATTTTAGAAGATTTGAGCTTTTAATGACAGATTTAAAAAATGAAGTATTTATGGCCATATGAAGTCTCCTGCTGTTGTCACTAACAAAATAGCAGAACCATGTATCTAGAAAAACTTAGATATAAATTAAATTTCAAAGTGATGTCATGTGGAAAGCAGGTGTCTGACAGTTCTGAAAGGAATTTTAAAGGAGAACCAATTTTCATCATATTTATTTAGAAAGAAGTTTATTTTAGTGACTTCGTTTGTTAGTGGTGCATGACATCCTTACCTTCTGTGGTGCTCATTTAAGGTCTTAGAAAAACTTTGAATTTTACCTATTCTCTGGAAATCACTATGTAATAATTTTACAGAATTACAAAACAAAAACAAACCCTCAAGACCCTTGAGGTCAATCATACTCCTTTGGCTGATTTCTACATCTCTTGAAATGATGACACCTAATTAATATATTCAGTAATACAGGTTAGAGCTCTCTACTTTTAGCCTATAATGCTGGAATTTCTGCTAAATCAATTTATCATTCCTTCTTGTATGAGACAGTTTCATTAACCTGAAAACAACAGCTGTCATTTCCTACCATAATTTTTAATTCTTGCCATCAAGAATTCTTTTCAAATAAAATTGATGTCATTAAGTGATTTTATTACAGAGAATGTACTGCATATTACAAAACAATCAAAGTAAACTTCAGAATACTTTTATATAAAATAATAACCTATAGTTTTCTTTCAATCATTATGGCCCTTTATAACCCTAGGTCCTTGGCCATATTGTTACTGTCTGAAATTTATTATGTGAGAGTAAATACTCAAAATTAGTTACATAAATTCATGTTGTTTTGGTGTTATATATCTATAATAAAAATAATATATAATTACATCAAGTCTGATAGATACCAGTTTATTTTAGCTGAGAAACTCAACATAAAATAATTTTTTATGCTGTTTGCTTGTTCATTTTTAACAGATGTTTAATAATATGTCCCTTTAAAATACTTTAGACATTGGCTCTTCTGCAGGCCCACATATATTATGAACTTTTGATTGGAATATAAACTCAGGCTACTCTATATGAACAATTTAATTCTACTTTATATTTACCATATGACCAAACTTTATCATCAAAGCGTGTATATTGTGATATATCTTAATTAGAAAAATTGTAACTCTTATGGGTGTGATAAAACACAGTCACATGAGAATCATCCCACTAATAATGCATAACCATTCATAGATCAGTTTGCAGTCTATCACATATACAGATGTTTAACCACTTAATGGACTGCTACTTTCAAAAAAAAAACCAACTAAGTGAGAAATCTCAGGGATTTCTTGTCAAGTATTCAATTTTACTAACCTGTGTCCTTACACAGACGGACCTTTTTGTCCCGGAATCTTCCTGGATGATAAAATTAAAGATTTGAAATTGAAAACAGGTCAATCAAGAAAAATCAAGTAAGACATATGAAGGAGAGAGCAGTCATATCCTTGTCAAAAGACTTTGAGCTGCAATTGCTTAGAGGGTTGCAACTACTAGGGGCAAGTATCAAATATATTAAATATATTCTTCAGTCTTGCACTTTTGTCCAGAGACAAGAAACTCAACCTATTTTAGGCACAGCATATAGACAATGTCATCTAAATGATGATGCTTTTCAAATACAGAACAGAAAGGAGACTAGCATGAGTTTTTCTTCCTTTCATGTGTTACTTTCACAGATTTATAATTTACACCTAGCTTCTTTTTTCTTATTTCTAGTACTATCATAAAGAAGCGGTAAAGTGGCTTTTTATGCCACTGGCCCTGCTATTTCCTTAAATGTTTCTTGAGCTGATAATGCACATGTACATAAACATGTAAACACACATATTCATGTTTTAATTTTCATCTCTTCTTACTTTCTTATGGAAAAACTTTACAGCATCCTCTTCATCTTCTTTTATTTTGTTTTGCTTTTTACCTATGGAATTATGACTTTTCAAATCTCCAACAGATATTCTGAGAGATTTCCCAGTAATGTGTTTTCTTCCCCATCACCATTTCTTGTCAGAGCAAGTAACAGTACTTCATTGCTTGAATCTTAAAAGAGAAATCTCTGTTTTAAGCAGAGCTTTTTAAGTAGAGGAAAGACAAAGAATGCTGGCTAAAACATTTTATTTATAGTTTTCATGACAATTCTGAAATCTTTATGTAGTGATATATATTGATCTACTGTGAATTGATCCAAAACTGTTACGTAGTGTTTAAGCTTAAAAAATTCAATCTATACAATGCATATTTTTCTGGGAAGTATTTTTTGGTAGAATTTGTAGGCTAATTAAAATTAACTATAGCTTGAACAGTGATCTTTGTGGAAATCTGCTATTTTCAGTTCAAATAAACAGTTTTTAAATATATATCTTCTATCTCAATTATCAAAAAAATCTTAATGTTGTAAAATACTAGTAATTAACTAGACTAATTTTTATAAAGCCTTTTCACATCTAGGCACCCATGCCATATTTTGGGGATTCTATATTGTATTTTCAATTCATGCAAGGTCTTGGCTTTGATTTTCTAGTGCAGATATTGGCAAGAAAATACACAACATGATGCATTTGTAAAGGAAGAAAGGTTTCACCTTCTAAAATAAATTTCTTCAATGAATCAGAGCCACCAGACTAGTTTAAGTCATTGATGGGTAAAATAGAATAAACAATTTTCTCCATATTACAGCTAATGAAGCTAGCAGTGAGAATATTTTGTTTATTTTTAAAGAGTTCATAAACAAAAGTGAAGTGAGAAGCATGAGTTGTTGATTTTGAATTTCTGTCATGCAAAAAGTACATTTGCCCAAGTAGTATTCATTAGTTTCCACTGCAGTCAGAAGTCAATTCTGTGTATGCATATGCATTCACACTTCAAAATCTTCATCTCACTTATCTCTCCAACTTTTCTATATTACATCACATTTACATCATTTATGTGTGTGTGCAACATTAGTACTTCACTTATGTATAACCCATACAGAGACAAAAATACCCTTTTGAAACTCATTAAAATATACATGTCGAACTGTCTTCATTTTAGTAAACTCAAGTATTTAGGTATGCTATATTCCCCCATTGAAGGAAAAACAAACCCAAGACTGCACACTGGGATAGAACAGTTAGCAAGGTTTACTTTAGAAAGTATATATGGAAAGAAAGCAAATTTAAAGAAGGAAGGTATGAAGAAGGAAGGAGGGAATAGATTTTCAGCAATGCCTGAGCAAAACATCTATATGGCCAACTCTGTGGCCTTGGAAAAATCCATAAGTGACTTTTGAGACAGTAGTACTGCCTGAAAAAGCAGTGTGTCTGAGAACAGGCAAACAGTCTCCAGCTGTTCCATTCTTTCCCTGTTCATTAGTGTATGTCTTCTTGGCAGGATAAAAATTGTATGATTATACTCAGTCTGTCATCTCTTTCCTAAACCAAGTAAAATCTCCTCATTTCAGCTTGTGAACTGGATAAATCCAATCCAAAGTATTTTCTGGGAAAAAAAAGCTATCTAAAGACATGCTTCTGTAAAGTTTTTTAGATCACAAAATATATCAGACTCAAGTATTTCTGTGTTTTTAATTCCTTCACTCAGGGAAGACTCAAGTATTTCTGTGTTTTTAATTCCTTCACTTTCATCTGGCAACATAATCACATATATATGAAAATGCTCTTTTTGCTCCAATTTAAACTTATGTAATGAACATTTAATTTGTGGTTACTTTCTAACTTTCACTGTCCTTTTGTTCTGCTTCATACGGATACTGGAATTTTTCACCAATCATGGCAACTCCTATTCACCTTCTCTGTGTCACTCATTTTTGAAGAAGTTTTATCAGATAGTTGGACTACCATTGCAAAGAACTGTTGTATTTGGCCTGCTTTTTATGGAAATTCTATGACTTTTCTCATTATCGATGTCATACTACTTTTAGCCTTTTCCAGTTTTATTAGATTCTTTCTAGTCAAAAATTCATGTAATAGTCAAGGTGTGGATACATTACAAAGAGTGTTGTAATAAAGATAGTCATCCACAATGAAAGGATGAAAAGTCATCCTTTTCTACTTAAATATGTATGGCATATTTGAAAAGAACAGGTAAGTGTAGAATGACAGAGCTACAAATTTATCATTTGAAGAAAATGTGGCTCCAAGAGAAACAGATAAAACAAGTGAATAGGACACATGTAGTTTTTGCTTGTTTATTTATGACAGCTGTATGTCAAACTTAGTTGATAAAAATTTGAAATTATCCAGTTTCACCTAAAAATCAAGTCCACATAACTGAGTGCTCATTATAAAAGCTGGTCAGAATTTTTTGATTTTTTAAAAAATTTCTTTTGACAGAAAAATATTCATTTCAAAACCAGACCTTAAAGAAAAAATATGTCATCTCTTGGACTGGATTTCTGAACAAGACTGCGAGGACACAGAAAACTTCTCAGCTCAGTTGCTAGGACTTCCATCACAGATCCACAGTCAAATCCCGATTCCTATCTAAATCAATTAATCCTTTCTCTGAGTAGCCTTGAGCAGAGGTCTGGCCACACTGGAATATCCTCAAACATGGAGCTAGGACAAAAAGCTGACTCATAACCATATTTCACAGCACACACCAATAACATAATTAAATTTTGAGTGATTGATAAGTCTCAACATTTTCAGGACTACTTTTTGCATAATTTTTCTCTTGCAGCTGTCCTTGCATCTCTGCTGTATGACTGATACTGTACAAGGAAATTGTGGTGTCCCAATGCCACCTACAGTGAGCAGAGACAGTGCTCTGAATTCAGACTGTCAGTAAAAGCAATATGCATATTCGTGTTAAGCTTCACAATCACCTTGGTCTGCTCCCTACTTAAACATAAATTTAACAACACAGATTAGAGACAGTGATTTCCTACTCTGGAGATTTGTACTCTGATGATCAGTAGCTATATTGTACTCAAGCTGATGTTTGGGCAACACAATTTCTTTTTAGTTAGCAATCTACACATTCTTCTGGGGACAGGGAAATTCACTGGAATAGCTGGGAGACATATGGAGTTTGATTTTTTATTTGTCTAAGCCTGATCATTTAATGGTAAAATCTACAAATTATGAAAATCTTATAATTAGTTTAATTTTCCTTAAAAACAAAAAAAAAAGTAAGAGCACAAGGATAATAATATCCTATTTTAAAAAGCCAGACTGGGGTTTTTTTAGTAGCTCAAGTCATTCTGTAGGAAATATCATTTTCCTTTATGGAATGAAATGCCAATTTTTTGAAGATTTGGTTGTCATGAATCCACATGACTGACAGTTTCTAGCACAATTTATGTCAGTTACAGTAGCAAGACTGAAAGCTTGTATTATTTGTAATCAAGCAGAATACTATTTGTCCTAGAAAGACATGTTCAACTGCACACTAATAACAAAGACAGCAACAAACACAAATCACTTACTGGCACATTGGTAAAGCTGCTATGCCTTTACTTGTTTGTGCATTTTTCCACCATTTAAAGGTTATATCCTAAAGAGGCTCTTAGGTGAAGATAGGAAATATTTTCAGAAATGCTGACAATTATTGCATAATCACAAGAATAAAACAAACAAACAAACCCAAGCAAAAAAACCTAAGCAAACAAAACCATAAGAGGACTGGGATATTTTTCAATGCTATTTGTTTCCCAGTATTATTGGAGAAAGCAATTAAATTTTGCTTTTGCTACTTTTAAGGAAAGGTGCCTCACATTAAACTTTTTTAAACAAAAAAAAGGAAGAAAAAGGAAAATTAAGAAAGTATTTATCATGTTTTGAGTTACTTTAGATCTCATTTGATCTACCACCTGTAGTTCTGACCTTTACTTGTTTTCATTACTCAGAGCTTGTGTTTTTGGCAATTATACTTTGTCTGGTGACAAGTATTATCAGCTTCTCACCTAGGGTTGGTTGAAACACCTGACACATAAGAGAATTTTAACAACTTCAGCAGGCAAACAAGGAGCAAAACAGAGCAAAAGCACTGAATTGCCTGAAATATTCAAGTGCTTAGTCTGCAGAAGAAAAATGGTTTGCACTGTTTGGATAGATTGTTGTGAATATAAGGATGAAGTGAAATAGCTAAAAAGTCATCCTGGTTCATTTGGAACCTACTCCAATCATTTTTCAGCCACCAACAGAGCACCACTTGGAAAATCTATGGAAGAGCCTAAGAGAAGTAAGTCTTGAGGAGTATGAACCCTGTTATTATCAAACTCATTAGTGATGTGTCCTGCTATGGTAAGGATTTTCTTTTTTTTTCTACAACATATAACTGCTACTCACATGCAGATCTGAAGGGGCCAAGCATGCCAAATAGTACAAATTATCCTGGAGTGTGTTTGTAAGACCTCTGTCAGCAGGTCAGGGAAGGTGATCTTTCCCTTTTACTCAGCCCAGGTAAGGCCACAATTGGAGTGCTGTGTGCAGTTCTGGAGTCTTCAGCATGACCTGGGGCTCCTGGAAAGAGTCCAGTGGAAAGCGGCACAGATGATTAAGGGTCTGGAACACCTCTCTTATGAGGAATGGCTAAGGGAGCTGTGCCTGTTCAGCCTCAAAACAACAGTGCAGGGGTTTCATCAATATCTATCAGCATCTAAAAGAGGGTGTAAAGAGAATGGAGCCAGACTCTGCTCATTAGTGCTGAGCAATAAGGCAAAAGGCAACAGGCAGAAACTGATTCACAGGAAGTTCCACCCAAATGTGGAGAACTTCTCTGCTGCGTTAGTGACTAAGCACTAGAATAGAGGGCGCAGAGAGATTGTGAGGTCTCCTTCTCTGGATCTATTCAAAAACCATCTGTATGCCAACCTGAGCAATATGTTCTGGGATGACTGTTGATGAATCAGAGATTGGACAAGTTGACCCCCCCTGGTGGTCCTGTCCGACTTTAGCTATTCTTTGATTCTGTGAAGACTTCTGGAATATCACATAAGCAAAAAAAGGTGGATATTTCTATCAAAATTTCAGGAAAAAATTCTAGAATCCAAGTGTTATTATCATACCTCAATACACTAGCATTTTCATTGATAAAAGTTCTTGCTAACGCAAACCTTGGAGACAAATCTGTGAATTTCATCTCCTATTCATGACATCTTCAGCTTTTAAATTAAACTATTAATTTGTACTCAAGTGGTCCTAAGGGGAAGCAATTATATTCCTATTTATAATGGAAGATTACAAAAACAGTCTAGGAAAACAATGCAGTGTATTTAATTTATAACATGTACATATACATAGAAACAGTACATATACATAGAAACAATACATATATATCTCTCTTTCAGGTGTCAGTTTTTCACATATAACTCATAAAATGCAAGACAATCATGACTGCTTAGTGAAAATGTATTTTAATTCTCTGCATTTATGTCTGAAAAATATTTCTGCATAAGTAAGATAATCCTTTAGCTGCAGTGATAAACAGAGAATCATAGAATTTTTGGGAGATCACCTAGTTTAACCTTCCTCCTAAAGCAGATTCACCTAAAGCAGATTGCACAGGATCACATCCAGATGGAGTTTGGATACCTTCAGAGAGGGCCCTCCACTACCTCTCAGGGCAGCCTGTCCCAGTGCTCTCCCATATTCAAAACAAGGAAGTTTTTCCTGATACAGAGATCAAATTTCCCATGTTTCAGCTTGTGTCTGTTGCCTTATATCCTCTTGCTAGGCACCTCTGAAAAGAGTCTGTCATGATCTTCTTGACATCCACCCTTAAGTTATTTGTACGCATTGATAAGAATTTCTCTCAATTTCCTCTTCTCCATGCTAGCACATTACAGCTTTTGTGATACAAGACCTATTATATGTTTTTAAAAACACATGAAAATATGTTATTTAAAAAATTCTATAATTATTTCATTAGACCATAAATCTTAACAACCTGTGAAAGTAACTGTCAGCTAAGGACTAGATAAATAATAGTCTTTTAGAAGACTAGCATCTTATTCTATCTATAATCTAATACCTCATGCCACTAATAAATTATTTTGAAGACACACATAAACTACATTATTTATCCTTAATTTTCCATTAAACCTTCTTTTTAAACTCCTCAATATTTTAGTGAAGAGGGTGAACTGACCAAGCGACTTTAGTTCCAGGAATACTACTGAAATGAAGGACCTGTTTTATAAACTTTATTTCACAGAATCATAGAATTGTTTTGGGTTGGTAGGGACCTTAAAGATTGTGTAGTTACAACCCCCTGCTGTGGGTCTAGATTGAAACCAAGGTTCTCAGAGCTCCATCTAACCTGGCTTGAACATTTCCAGGGATAGGGCATTCACAACTTCTCAGACCAACCTGTTCTTGTGCCTTACCAGCAATCACACTAAAGAATTTTTTTCTACTTTCTTTCAGTTTAAAGTCATTATCATTTGTCTTGTCACTATATGTTCTAGTAAAAAGGTCTTTCTCTCCATTTTTCTTGTAGGCTCCTTTCAGATACTGAAAGGCCACACTTAGGTCACCTCAAAGCCTTCCCTTCTCCAGCCTGAACAATCGTGATTATCGTAGAGTTTCCTCATAGGACTCTGATTCAACTTGGTGGTCCTCCTCTGGACCCATATCGATAGTCAATATCCTTGGTGTGCTGAAAAAATTGGCATAGTTCTATGACGAAAGTTAAAGTAACCCAGGAAAAACCCAGCTTCTCATTATCAACACAGAGACTCTGGTGTTTTCTTTAGTGGAACATTCTAAATGCTGTGAAAATTGACTACAATGAAATTGCATTTTTTAAATAGAAATATATTTAGTAGTTTTACATCATTACCATTACCAGTTAATGATATTTTTGTGTCTTTTTTTTTTATGTGGCTGGAATAATTTTATAACTGTGGGACAACTTTGAGGCTGTGTAGTGTTGTGAAAGAATGGTTAGGCCACTTAAGGAATCACTTTCAAAGGTATTAGCAAAAGCAGGTTTTAATGAAAAATTGTGAAAGCATGACTTAACAAAGTACATACAAAAGAAAATTGGATCAGAATCAATTAAAAATTCATTGTATGGATACTAAAGATATGAAGGATAACAGAGCAAAGGATAAAAGAGGTGCTCCATGAAATACACCTCCAAACAAGTTGTAACATTGAAAGCCATTGTTTTCAGATATTCTTAGTAAAAAGTTGATTCTCTAGTGTGGGAAGGTGGCAAATATACAATATTCACATCAAGCTCTGCAGTGCTCTCTACAGAGTATCACGAAGAAATCATGCACTTTTCAGAAACACAAGGAATAAAGAAAATTCCTAACACATCCTTCTGATTCCAGCTATACACAATTAGCTGCTTATCCGAGTCTTCCTCAGAACTGTCCAAGTCCTTTAGGAATAATAATTCTTCAAATTATTATTCCTCTAAAAAGGCAACTACAACCTGCTTCAGTCCCCTACTCCTGTGGGAGACAAAAGGCAGAGACCACAGGTCGAGATGAGAACAATACACTGGAAACAGCAATGAAGATAAGAAAAACAAAAAGTAACAATGACAGTATTAGTACTAAAAACATGCAAAAAGAAGATTCACATGCAAAAATACTCAACATGGACCACAACCGACAGTGGCCAATGAATTCCCTACCCCTCCATGTTTCTGTTCCACCTAAAGCCATGTCATTCCTCCCGAAAGAGGTAGTCTCTTGCTTCCACTCCCCAGCAATGACATGAATTGGTACAGAATATAAACCTAGACATGCCCATGTGGGTCTAGGCTCTGCCACCTTACAACTACTGCAAAGAAAATTAACTCTGTTCTGGTTGAAACCAGGACAGAGAGATAAGTGAAAAAATACAGGTCTGTTTCTGTTAGGGATATTTTTGCGGGAAGAAAAACTGCAAAAATTCTTCCCCATTTTTTTTTCCAAATTTCTTTGAGCCTTTGTGTTTCAAAAAGTACTTCAGTCAATGTGTTTTTATTGAAATTAAATCAATATCTTTCAGGGATGGATTTCTTTCAGATGTCATTCAGTTCTGCAACTAGTTGTTGCACAGAAGACCTCTTTTTCTCATGTGCTAAAATCTCCAGTCCCAGACGTGTGGGAAAAAAGTAAAAATTCCAAAATAATGCTGAAAACTATACTTTATTAAACATGCTGGAAAAATAAAAATACAATTATTTTCAGACAAGAATAATAAATTTAGCAATTTGTGTTTTTTTAATGAAAAAAGAAGTGCAGTTTGATGATGATTTCTTATAGCCTACAGTTTTAAGCCCACTTTTTTGTGGAATTTTTCAGGTAATTTTTCAGGTCAGGCCATTAAACAATGAAATAGACAAACCTCCCATTTTCTGGCAAAGAATTTTAACAGATAAATGTGAAAATGAACTCTATACACATAAAAAATATTAATATTCACATTCCATTCTCCAACACTTCATGAAAGGACAAACATTTTCTAAAAATCCATAAGATATGAGAAAATACCCTGAAAAATTTTCAGAAAATTTCATTTGGGAAAAGGAATGGAATATTCCTAAAAACAGTTTTAGAGTCCTGTTGTTAGAGTCCCATTGCTGTTGTTTTTAAATTAGCAATTGGTTTCATTTCAGCTTATTCAGTCATTGGGCTGAGATTGTTCTCAAGCTACATTTGCCACAGTGTTTCTTTTGAGGTAGACAGCTTTAAACCTGTTTCTGCGTGTCGTTGTTTGGATATATAACATTGTACAGCAACAAGCCTATAGGGCTTTAATAGGTTTGCATTTTGCTTCAATTTATAAAAACATTAATATTAAGAGTGTTTGTAGAACTTGCATTCCAGAGTTAGACACATAAAAGCACAGGAAAACAATTCAACATTAAAGCTAAGGAACCCAGCAAAATTCTAAATATTTTTTAAGATCAAATTCAGGCCTTTAAAGTCAACCTTTTCATCTTACATTATGTATACAAAATCTGATACCTTAAACCAGAAATTCCTGTAAACCCAAATGCTGGTAGTTATTGAGTTACCTGCTAGTGAGCAACAGAAAGGCATTGTGTTCTGCAGGACATCCCTAATAAAGAACTTGTTCTGGGTATCAAGGTATCAACTATTTCAAGTCAGCTCCCTGGCTTTATTTTTCTCATGGAGTCTGGAAATCTCTGCCAGTATTTTGCTCTATAAGGAGTTGAAGCCTTAAGAATTGCAGTCTTTGTGATTTAATAGTTCAAATTTAGAGTACATATGTATGATTAATAATCTGAGATTTATTCTCACCTGACTTGTGTTAGTGTGTTCTGATTATGCACCCAGCCTCATAGTCTAAAGGGAATGTTGGATAAAAAAGTCTACCTTCTTCTATATGTAAGAGCTTCATTGTACATCAAATAATTAAATGCTAATTGGAAGCTGAAAAGTAAACATGTGTGAGCATGACTTTTCAAACAGTTATATCTTTAATTTGGGAGAAGTAACACTTACTTCTGTGCTACACTTAAGATAAAATACCTCAATGTTCTTTAGAGCCAGAATTTGACTGTAAATCTCTCCTCTGTCAGCTTACATTCTAAGTCATAAAACTAATTGAGTTTGCTTATTTTCTTTGTCTGAATAATCAACAGTTCTATGTGTAGTAAGACATCATAAATTTAGCTATGTGGACTTAATTAGTCTTATGGATAAAATATTTAAAGTATTGAAACTCCAACATGACATTGTCTAAGTAGTGATCCATGGCACATTTTTCAGAAAAAGAGAAAAAAAATTTTAAAAGTGGGACTTTTTAGCTACATTTGCACAAGGAGACCTATAAATAATGAAGCACTAGCTCTGAATTCTGAATTTTTAGAATTTCTTATATTACACTAATTGTTCTCTGTATACAACTTTCTCCATCTGTCCTCATAATAGATTGTTTGCACAATTCCTTAAACACACAACACAAATTATTACCAAATATACCCTTGCGGAAAATAAATAACCTTCAGATTATTGTGGAATGTGCAGCCAAGTTATATTGCAGTCCTCTTGCAAACATCTTATTTTCTCCTTGTGCTGGGTCTGGTTAGGGGAAAGAAAGAAATAAAGAAAACATCATTACACTTTTGATAGTCTCGTTCTTACTCCATATGTTGCCCTTTACTCTTCGAAAACCAGCATAGCTGTTGTGGAGACAGTGATTTCTTACACAATAATTGTCCTTGAAGATTTGCTTATGACACCAGAGAAGATTCAGGATGTATGACTACAGAGTTTTTTGGAGTGCCTTCAAGGGAAGACTCAGAAAAAATTTTTTCACTCCATCGTAGAATAATCTTTTCTTTCTCTTTCCTTATCAGAATTGAACTCTAAGGATAGCTATAACTACATTGCTAAACATATTTTTATTTCAAAACTTGGAATGTGTAATTATGCTTAGTTCCTGCACAGAAAAGTTATCTCTGAGAAACAAGTGCCTTTAGAATTAGAGCTGTACACTATCAACACCCAGAGTAAGATTTGGTTGAATGCTGATTAGGTCCAAGAGGCTAAAAAGAAGCTAAAACCCACAAGATTGAAGTCATAAACATATTTAAATTTATAGAAAGTAATATATATATATACATGCAGTGATAATAGCAAATATATTTTTTTGCTATTAGAGCTCCAAATACACTGATGATCAGTCAGAAGGTTAATTTTCCAAACATATGTAAGGGTTCTTCATTCTAGTCCTTGGAAAGGTCTGAATGCCTGTTTCCTTTCACATCATCCACAGACTGGCATTCTTTTGTAGTTTGAATATTTCAAAAATATAATGAGTTTTCACTAAGCATGTGAAATTTGGGTTATTTAGAATTTCCTTTGATTTTTCTGGGTAATGGATCAAGCCCTTAGTCAGTGGTCATGTTCCACTGTGTGGAACTGCTGGGAGTTCTTCTTAAAGGGATGCTCCTGGACAAAATTAAGTCAAACGAGAGAAATAATTGTATCTGAGAATCGTTTATTGGTAACAAAAAAAGGCATTGTCTACTAAAGAGGAATAGAAAAGACGAAAAACGAGGAAGGAAAATTGAAAAGGGCTGAAGAGAGAGAAAAAGGGGAGACAGAGAGAAATAGTGCACAGCATCACCACAGGGTCGAGGAGTGCCATTGTGCCCAGGCAGCCCGGGTTGTGCACTTGCTGCGGCCAGGGAGCCTGCGCAGCTCCTGGAGCTCAGTGGCTCCACTGGCACAGGTCCTGCGGGATGTGTGGGGAATGAATGGCTGGGCGCTCGGGCAGGAGGCGCAGAACCTCGGACAGGGTCACAGCAGGAATTGCTGGATCAGTGGAGCAAGGTTAGGGGCAGGTGGATAAGGCAGGAACGCAGGGATGAAGCAGGCAGGGCATCGGGCAGGAACACAGGGCGGCAGGACAGGCAGTAGCTGGGACAGGCAAAGGGAAAGGGCAGGACACAAGCTACACGTGAAGCTTAGAGGTCAGCCATTGTCCTGCCAAGCATCCAGAGAGAGGGAGGACGAGCAAGGAAGGTAAGCAAGGGCCTGCAAGGGCAGAACAGACAAAAGGCAGGCTGAAGGCAGAACAAAAAGGACAAAAACAGACTACAGCTTGAAAAGCAGCAAGACTAAATGACTTCAGAGTTTCCACACGGTTGTTTTTATGCCCCCTCACCTCCCAAGGTCAACCTGCTGATTAGAGACCATTGGCCCAGTACAAGTTTCCACAGCAGTCCATTGGTGGAGACCTTTTGCTATCCTAATGCAGAGCCTTTCCAGAGGGTACAGCGTCCTTGGTGGTCTCCTGCTGTCTGCCTGTGCCATGTGAGATATGAAACGGCTGCCAGGCAAAGCCTCCCCAGACACAAGGCTTTCTCCCATCTTCTCCTACTTGCCTTCTGCAAGGGGCACTTGTACAATCCCTCCTCCACATGCCTCTGGCAAATGATGTCGCAACAGAAATCAAAATTTAATTGGCTCCTCACATCAGCTATCTGTGTGCTTTATCACTCTATGAACTAATGTCTTGAGAAAATCTACGAGTCTATATCTGAAATGAGCTATACAAAGAAAATAATCTCTGAGTCCAGTAATTTGTATGTGACAAGATACTAAAATTTTTAAAGCTTAATGTTTTTTGTAAACAAAAAAAGCCAAAGCCAAAACCCAAGCCAAAAGCAAAACCAAAACCAAAAATCCCCAACAAATAAAAAAAACCCAAACTAACAAAAAAGGAAAAAAAAAAGGAAAAAAAAATTGGCTAGGAAAACTAGCCAATTTGGCCTGCTACAATTCAGCTTCAACTGTAAAACTATAATGAAAAATAGAGAAATATTTAAATTAGCCTGCGAGAGAAATACATGGATGCAATTTATACAGTGAAATAGACAATCATATATGCAATTAAGTAGACAGTTTTCTAGCATATCTGTCAAGCCCTCTAATGATTGTGGCAATAGAAAGTTTCTAGTCACGATTTTGTCCAAGAAAAGGAAAGGTGAAGCAGGCTTTACAACAGAAGGGAACATTATAGTTCTATTAAGAAACAGCAAAGAAATTCCAATTATTCCTTTGTAAATGCAGACCACTGGAAAAATTGCATATAGCTTTATAGCTGATTCTTTAGGATAGTGTACTGTCTTTTAATTTTTTTCTTCTTTAGATTTCTCTCTTAGAAGTCTCACTTTATATTTTCATTGTTATTACTTTTCTCAGTGTTTATGTTTTCAGAGTTCCTGATTGTTATCTTCCTAAGCATCAAAAACTATGACATATTATGGACACCTTTGACTGCACTGTCTTTATAGCAATCATTTTAGCCATTTCCCATGGCTGGATTTGGTTCTGGCCACAATTAAACCAGAAAAAGTACTTCTGTTTGTGTATCCATTTTTGGGAAAAAATTCACCAGTACAATAGTAAGTATCAGAAAATCTATTGCACTGTTTTGGAACAATCTGCAGGGTAATGAATTTCCCTAGTTGTCCACAACTTTTTTTATGTCATTCTGTTGTTTACTCCCAAAATATTTTTTTCACTCTGACATTTGATAATAGATTTTCCATCACATGCTTTAATCTTTTTCTTAAAAAAAAAAAGAACATTGAGGAAGTCTATGAATTACTAGCATTATTTTTGTCAAAGTTTGACCAGCAGGTTTTACAAGGCTTTATCATCAGAATTTGGATACAGTAGTATTGAAAAGATGTAGCGGGTAATTTTCTGTAAGTAAATGTTTAAAATATTTATTAAAAGTATGTTTCATAATGCTTATGAAGATGTATTTTCAGCTATGGATATTATTCAAAACATTTATTCCCCACAAGCAATGTATTTTTTTTAACTTAAGAGCTTCCATGGACTAAACCAGTATCTCAGGGGGTTTTACATAAAAATTAGAACTGATATTTAAAGTGGTTTATTGCTACAATTAAGCAATATTTTAATATCTAGTAGGTAAATACATACATTACACAAACTGGTGTTCACATCTTCTTGAGAAATTATTTTAAAAAATAGTTACATGGCTTTGATGGATAGATCCCTCAGTGGATAAAAAATTGTCTGGATGGTCATACTCAATGAGGTTTTGTCAATGGCTCCATGTCTGAGTGCAGACCAATTACAAGGGGTCATATTTGGACTGGCACTGTTCCATATCTTTGTCAGTGACATGGACAATGGGATGGAGGGCACCCTCAGCAAGTTCATGGATGACACCAAGCTGAGTGGTGCAGTCACCTGAAGGGAGAGGATGCTATCCAGAGGGACCTAGAGGGGCTTCAGAGGAGGGCTCATATGAACATCATAAAATTCAATTAGATCAAGTGGAAAGTTCTGTACCTGGGCTGGGGCAATCCCAAGCGCAAGTATGGGCTGGGTGGAGAATGGATGTGCTTTTTTTTTGGTTTGGGAATTTTTTTCTTTTTCACAGGCTACAGATAATCTACCAAGGAGAATCAGAGCCAGAGTCTGGAACCACATGCAAGACTCAGACCCACCATCTTGCAGCCAGTGCTTCACTTATAGTAAGACATAATCTTTGAGGTTAATACTTACTGCTGAAGTGTAGCAAAACTGAAAACTAAACCGTGAAACACTTAGAAATGTTATTTTGAAGAGCACAATACAAACGTTTGTTAAAACTTTCTGTTAATAAATAAACAGTTCTTTTTTTTCTTTTTAAATTTTCTCTCAGCTAGGCATTGTGACTGGACCTCTGTTTTATGCAACTAAAATGCTTTGTTTGCCAGAAAATAAAAAATACTTTCACATCTAGGAAAGGCACATTTTCCCACTAAGAAAAGACATAACAGGCACTTTGCTTATGGCACTTCTCTAATAATAATACTCTTGCTGTCAGTTGAGTTCCTAGTTGACAGGTGTCTCCATAATAAGAACAAACGAGACATCTCTCAGAAATGACACCTTCAGAGTCAGCACATGCTTAAAAAGACAAGAATTTTCAATAGAATAGAGTTGTCAGAGGCCTTCTGTGAGAACATGACTGGCTGCATAGATGAGGAGAGAGAAGTGGACGTCATCTACCTTGACTTCATTGAGGCTTTTGATGCCATCTCCCCTAAAATCCTCGAAGGAGAGTTCCGGAAGGGCAGATTAACTGAATAATAGTGAAGGGGATTGAGAACAGTCAAATGGCAGACCCTGGAAGGTTGTGGTAATTGGTACAGAGTATTGTTGGAGGCCTGTCACTGGTGACGTTCCCCCAGGCGTCACTACTGGACCCAGTCTCGTTCAGTTTGCTCATCAATGACTTGGATGCAGGGACAGAGGGTACCTTCAGCAAGTTTGCTGATGGAACAAAACTTGACAAAGCATCTGGTACACCACAGAACAGTGGTGTTCAGTGAGACCTGAACAGGCTGAAGAATTGAACCCAATGAAGTTCAAATGCAAGGTCAGTACCTGGGGAGGAATAACCCCAGGCAGCAGCACAGGCTGGGGGCTGATTTGCTGGAAAGCAGCTCTGCAGAGAAGGACCTGGGATTCTAGTGGACAACAAATTGTCCATGTGTGCCCTGGTGGCCAAGAAGGCCAAGGATGCATTAGGGATGTATTAGGAAAAGCATTGCCTTCAGGCAGAGGCAGGTGATGCTGCCCCTCTGCTCTGTGGGTGAGGCAGTATCTGGACTATTGTGTCCAGTTCTGGGCTCCTCAGTTCAAGTCAGAGAACCACCAGATGGGGTCTGTGTAGGTCTCTAATTATGATCATAGCATCTCTCTTTTGAGGAAAGGCTGGTGGAGCTGAACTTATTTAGTCTGGAGAACAGAGAAATTCTTATCAATGCATACAAATACCTCAAGGATGATGTCAAGAAGATGGCACCAGATTCTTTTCAGAGGCGCCCAGCAAGAGGACAATAGGGACAACAGACATAAGCTAAAACATGGGGAGATTGATCTCTATATCAGCCAAGACTTCCTTACTTTGAATGCGGAAGAGCTCTGGAGCAGGCTGTCCAGAGAGGCTGTGGAGGTTCCTTCTTTGAGGATATTCTGTGTAATGTACTTAAAGTGAACCTGCTTTAGCAGGAGAGTTGGACTAGGTGATTTCCATAATATCTTCCACTCATACCAATTCTATGATTCTGTGATTATTCTATAAATTCCACTTTATTATAGCACAACAAATCTTGCACTGCCCTTTTTTTTCAGCTGAGCTATCCTTATTAGGGGCAAACGGGAAAAGAAAAAGGAAAGAAATACCACCAACCTTTTTTTATTTTCAATATTGTCTATTCATTTTAAGGGTAGAGGTTTTTGTTGAGGAGAAATAAATTCACTTTTAGATCTCCAAGTTTTGGTATTTTGCCATTATGGCATCAAAAACCATTTGCACGCTGACAGTTTATATACAGCACGAACAGGACGGGACACTCGGAATCAGTTCCTTGAGTGGTTTATTTTTCACATCAGTCTCATAACATTGTTTTGACAATGGAGACAAAAAGATGTGACCATCTCACTGCTTCCACAGAATGCCAAAGAAACTTAATGTTACAACATAGCATAAGACAGTCTCAGAGTAGGCTTCAGCCAATCACATAGAGGAAAAGCACACTGACAGTAGTTCTGTCCAATAATTTGAAGCATACATAATTCTGGTTAAAACAATAATGGCTTATTCTCAACACAATAGCTTGTTCATAAAAGCCTAAGTACAGAGCTCTATTCATATTTAATCTTCTAAAATATACATTAAATAAACTTGTTGCAACTTAGAAAGTTATCCAACACAGGCCTATTGTTCTATTTCTCACGTCTACACTACAGCTTAGAAAACTTTTTTCGCTGCTTTAGCATCTGTTCTCATAACTTCTGATTAAGGCTTGCTTTCTTAGCTTTCCTAAAACCCTCTGATTTTTATGGATTCCAACAGTATTTGACACAAAATGGTGCTCTTTTTTTTTTTTTTGGTAACTAATAGCAGTTACTGAAGCAAAATTACGAAAGATTATAGCACTGTAAAATAGTGTAGTATAACACATCTTGCATCAGTTATTGACTCCACCATGCTAGAAAGACTGGGTTTCGAAGATGTACAGGCTTCACAATTTGCTCTGAGCAAGTGAAGCATGTTATTAAATCCTTTTATATTTTATACCTAGATGCTTCATGATGTTTTTGGTTACTTTCTATAGAGAATACATAGAGCAGCAAAATCCAGTAATTCCTGACAAAGCTATTTAAACAGCTGGAAAAATATTTTTCTTACTTTTCTTCAAAATGTTACTGAATGCAAATATATACACGGTAACTCTGTGTAAAACTTTCCAACAATGGTAGTCCCTACTAAAGCTCTAAACCAAAGAAAAGCAAATGTTTACCAACCATATAAAATTAGGCAAAAGAGCAACTTATATGTATGTTCTACTGTAGAAAAAGAGCATGCTTTTTGAATATAATCTTTTCTTTTAAAAAAAGATGCAATGCCATAAAATTAATGTGGCTTACAACTGAGAATTTCACTCTTTGATTTCTTTAACTAGTGGTGTCTTCCCTCACAATATTTCACAGAAATTAAGAATGGTTTGAGTTGGAAGGAACCTCAAAGATTGTCAAGTTTCAACCATCATGTCATAGGCAGAGAGACACCTTCTGCTAGACCAGGCTATTTATTTACCCAAGAATATTCTGTTCAGGATTTTCCACTGAACTTCCTTGATTTGGGAAGTGATATGACTTGAAGTGCTTCTTGTCTTCCAGGGGCACCTTTGTAACTGACAAAGAGTCAGTTTTGTGTTCACTCAGACAGCAAGATGATAGTATGGTGGCACAGAGAAGCTGCGCTCCTTACACAACCTCAGAAGCAGTCATGTCGCATACCACAGCCCTAAGGATATGGAGATTCAAGAGAGAACTTGAACGATTGTGCAAGTCTTCTGCAGAAAGTGTCAGTGAACTTACACCACGCTGTTAATCAAGGTTTCACTCACATATTTATTTTGAATTGTCATGACTTAAAACATTTTATATTAACTGTTTAAGGACAGGCAATGGATGTACTTTTTATTTCAATTTCCCATGCCCTATGGTGAAGCGTGACTTAAAATTAAAAAAAAAATTAAAATTAAAAATTTAAAAATTTAAAAATTTAGAAAATAACTAGTTTTAGATTAATCAACTAATAAAATTTACTATATTTTGTATTACTGAGACCGACATATTTGCTCACTTCTTCATCAACTGTTATTCTTAGTTTTGAGAAAAAAAATTTTAAAAACTAACCTAACCAAATATGACAGAAAGCATTAGTAACCTAATGACTGAAACGAACATATTTGTTTATTCCTTTATTCCTAGATCATTAAATAAGATTTAATTTCTTTATTAGTTTCAGACACACACAGTGCTGTAATAAATTAAAAAGTAATTTGTTGCACATTTTGTAAGAATTGTAGCTGCTTCCAAGCACACAATGGCTTCTGAAAATTCTAAAAACTTTTTCAGAATTATGAAAAACAAATATTTCTGGGATATCTGTAGAAATATAACAATATCAAATCAATAAAAATATAATTTAAGAAAATATATAAGGGAAAGAAAGAAAAAGAAGAAAGCATAGTAGTAGATAGAGGAGAGGAAAAATATCACTTCCAATGGATCCAACGGGAAAGCTTGATTGTTGCAAAGCTTGATTGTTGCAATAATGGTGTTCCCTGGTCAAAGACATGGTTACAATATTGGTATATTGGGAGTGGGTGAAGCCTGTGAAACACAAAGTTCTGTGGGTTAATATGCACTCAGGCTCAGCCGGGATTGCCCAGGCACCTCTCCTGGAGGGGAAGTTTTACACTTTCTCAACACTGTGGATCAGTTCTCTCATTTTTGGACAGACCCAAAAATGAGTCTGGGGGCACTGCGGGGGTCTTTGATGATTTCTAAACCCTTTTAATACATGGCAGCTGTTTCTCATGCTATTGTAGTTGAGCCTGTTATGCCTTATCAGAGGGATAAACCTCTTCAGGCCTAAGTGTGAGTGTCCTGATACCTCCTGTAGGGCTGGGGATGGAACAGGGGTTGGAGTCTTACATCTGGGCCACTTGTTTAAGGGAGGACTTGGTCAGGATAAAAAGTGTTATCCCATCTCACAAGATCCTCTTCTTACCAGTCTTTCATCTGACTCAAATGCATCTTCTTGGGAAATAAAGACTGGTTTGCCGTGAACATCCTCTGGTAGTGTCTGTGCGCCCCCTCTGCACCTGGGCTGTTCTTATGTAGATCAGAGGTTTCATCCTCCACCCCCCGCTTCCCCCCCAAAAATTCTTCTCTTCCTCTTGGTTGTGGGGTGCAAACCCAGCCTCAGCAGAGCACCCTGTCTGACTGTTTGAGTATTTAACACTTCAGACTCCCATGCCAGCTTCCTGTAAATTTCACTGGGCCATGATCTGTCATGACTATATGTGATGACTTATGCATAATTGCCAAATTCAGAACCTTAGAAAGGCAAGGCATTTTGTTAATCTGGAAAGAAAGATCCATTAGTAACAACTGAAATGCAAACACTTCTTTTTTTTGCTTTCAACTACAAATGACAGGTCAAAAGTTTTCCAGAAAAGAACAACCAAAGAAAGAAAGAGCATGCTATGACCTTTTTTCATCTGAAAGAAACCTTGTTTTAAAGTTTCTGAATAATGCGTTAAGCAACATTGATATTTTTTCCCCCCGAAAGCTTTTGACAGAACTAATGGGCAAGCATAGACAACAATAAATTTGATTAATGGATCAACAGTCTGCAGCTGGGAACAGGTTGAATTTAAGATGCAACAGTCATGTCAAACGTTGATACAAAGAAGATTAAGGCTGATTCTATTTTATGACCTTTTTCAGATTAGGGCAATTTAAAAGGCTTATAATGAATGTCAAGACATTATCATGTACTTAATTTGCCACTTTAAATATATAAACTTCTGTGAGTAATAAAACAGGGATCAGAAATCTGATTTTTTTTTATAGCCACTTTGCTTTGCTTTGTTTCTCCAAGAGAGTGATAGTGTGTGAGAGATGACTGGTTTTATGTTGCCCTCGGCCAAGAATAAAATGCCAGGGATGTGAAAATGGCAGTTGGCTATATGGACATCAGCGTTTGTGAAATCTCTCAAGTGAGACAAATGGAAAAATAAACCCTTCCATTCTGAAAATGTTTCTTCTTATTTTACATGAAGAGAAAGACAGTATCTAATGCCTGAAAAAAGCGTGCTTCCTGAACAGAAACCTATTAGTGCTGAAATCTGACAATTATGAGTTTGTAGATTCTTCGCAATTTCATTAGAAGTTGATGTAGCTAGAAGGTACAGTAGTGAAGAAATGAAGAAAAAGAACGAAATTTTAAAGCAATTTTATAAAGCATTAAACACAAAAACATATTCAAAGTTTAACATTCTAGAAAGCAACCTGATCCCATAGAAAAGACATATTTTGTGAATTCACGATCAAATTTGATTTCATACTAAGAAAGAAAATATAAAGCTTCAATTTATTGGATTTGTTTAGAACTTATCTGTGTATTTTCAAGGATATTTCAACCTTTCCTTCCCAGTTGTATTTACTTCCATGAAATAGAACACATATTCCTTAGCGAGATCTAAAACAGGGAGGTTTCATGATTCACTTTTTTTTATATTTGTGAAAGATTTGTTGGAGTTTTTTTCTCTAACATCTCTAACTCCACACTAAAGTAGCAAATGAGCTCAAGAGAGGTTTAATAAAATTTGACCTACTGATAATTCTTTTCACAGTTCTTCTTCTTAGTCTCTGTCTTTCTTACTTCATACAGAGGGGAATAAGTTTGATGAATAATAATATTTTGTTATTGTGTATCAAAATGGTGTTTTCATGGAGTTAGAAGTCTACCTCGTGACTTCTCGACCTGACAGGATTCTACAGTAAGGAAGACCTCTAGAAATCTGATGTCTAAAAAACCCTCCTTTTTTCCTCCTTGATATTAATTTGATTTCTAGAAAATCATGTGAAATGAAGAGGTTGCATAGTGGCATCACCGTTCTCTGGTCTAATTCTGTTTGCAACTTTGATCATCCTTCTGTGTCTTACTTGTGCTATAATTAATTTTATATTTTTCACCAACAGACAGACATTACCTGTCAGCTGAGAAAAACAGAGATGATTAAAACAGAAAACCATATATACTTAAAATATCTGCAACAAAACCACATCACGTGATTCCAGCCTAAAGAGCTGAGGTGATGATTATTGGGATAAGGCTCAAGAATGAATTGCTTCTTAATATCCTATTATGTAGCAGTTACAGGGCACAGAGTCTAGACCAGGGGAATGGCTTCAAACTGAAAGATGGTAGGTTTCAATTGGACATAAGGAAGAAATGCTCCACTGTGAGGGTGCTGAAGGATTGGAACAGTGCCCCAAAAAGTTGTGGAAGCCCAGTCACTGGAAGTATTCAAGGCCAGGTAAGATGGGGCTTCGAGCAACTTAGTTTAGTGGAAGGTGTCCCTCTCCAAAGCACAGCATTTGGAACTAGAGGATCTTTAAGGTCCTCTCCAACCAAACCCTTCTGTGATTCTGTGATTCTGTAGCTAGCATGAGACAGCATTTTTATCTTATTTCTTACTTTGTGATAGCTGTTGAAGGCAAGGGCAAGAGTGGAACAATTAAAGTAATTGTCATACTTGATGAAAATTGATCAAATATTTTTATGGTCTGAATATTTTAACTAAAATTCAGAAATAAATAACTTCCAAGGATCTTTTCCATATGCAGTCTTTATTTCTAAGGAGAAAAAACTAACTCCCCTTCTCTTATATTTAGGCTACATGATCAGAAATCAGGTCAGGGACAGACTGTAAGCTAAGGACCAGTTCCCAGTTTCTCCTCACTTTAACAAATTTCTAACAAAATGTAATACTCCCTTCAAGAAGGGAAGCGCAAAACTGAGCTATTTGTGGTTTTATGGTTTTATGTAATATTTCTCTTCCTTAGTTATTCCAAATTTTGCATTATCTGAGTCAACAAGACTTGAAATCTTTATCTAAATGAAGTAGAAGAGGACACTGAAGCAACTTTTCAGATCTTTCATCACATAAAAAACCAAATTTGTGAATTGTTGTTGGGTTGTGTTTGTTAAGTTGTTCTGTTCTCCCCTGCCTAAGTTGGTTTGTTCTGTTTCCCCCTAAGTTATAAATGGTTCTGCCCGGGTTCTCCCTCCTCTCTCCATTAAGTGTCTGTCACCCCAGTTCTTATGGTACCAAAGGTATGCAGTTATTCCCCTCCCCAGTTACCCTAGAAACCTAATGTATCTTTCCTTCGGTCCACCAGTGCCCTTCTGTCTTGGGCACGGCGTGATTGGCTCAGGGGCTGGGGCCCCTCCTTTCAGTAGTTTTGATCGGTTCTTCTCATGTGTCAGTCTTATGTACCCCACTCCCCCCTGCATTCCTCTTTGCTGCGAAGCTGGTTTCACCCCTTCCGCCCACTCCCTTTTTAAGTTCATGAAATCCTTGCCCTGCTCTCTTCGGTTGTTGGCTTCCCGTGGGCTGTTCAATAAACCTGGACTTGCCCCGACCGGAGAGCGCTCTCTGTCTTCCTTGCTGGCCGCAGCCACTATCTGGCCTCATCCTGCACCTGGCAGCGCCCACTCCTGAAATGCGGGGCGGCTGCCTGAGGCGCTATCCTGAAGCTGAAGCTATCAGGACAAGTGCCCCCTGTGCTGCTGGTGGTTGCTGGCTGCTAGCTGGGACGTCCTTTCCTGCCAGACCGCTGCAAATTGTCATGTACAAAATAGATCAATTAATGTACATGAAATTTACACTTTTTATTGCATATTTGAGAATTATTTTACAATACCTATGAGAAACTCTGTTTCTGTTACTTTTCGGAGTCAACACACTTCTAAAGTTTAATCCATGAAAGATGATTTTTCTTTTCCTACCAATTATGACACAAAGAATATTTTTTTACATTAACATCCTCATTAATGAGTATAAACTGGGATGCCTGGGAACACAACTGACTCGCGTGTTCTTGTACGCTGCAGTTAAAAAATCAATTAAAAAAAAAAGCTACTCTCCACTGGCAGTATGGAGGCGAAGAAACAAAAAGATACACGCTTCAGATTTCAGTTCTGTCACAGATGCAAACGTTAAGCAAATTGTGTAGAATTAGAAGTAAAAGTGTTACCTTTAAGCACCTTATTATGTTATTAATCCAGTCAAAATCTTAAGAGTTTATGATCTTCCTCTTTTTACACATTTTTATTTGTAAACAGGGGCAAGCTTAATTGTAGTCTTGGTCCTCATTCATAAATATGTAAAACATCATAGACACTGGTGGATGGAAATTTCTTAGCTCAGCAATCATTAGAACAATTGCATATTAAAAAATCACTCTGCCTATTTCTTATTTTGTAGTTGCCCAACATGTCCTGTTATTTTATGCAAAATTGAAAACACTTGGATATTTTGAGATAACAGATGCTAGGCTGCTAGAGACTATAGAAAACTTTGTTTATGCAAGATTTTTTTTGAGACAAGGCATACATATTTTCCAATATCCTGATAGTATTAAAAATATTATTAATTTTTAATAGATGACAGAAAACTTTTGAATTTCTCTAGTGGAAATGTAACCTAAAACAATATTAATAAATACTTCAAAATACCAACATTATTATTTTTTCACCTCACATACATTATTTGAGAAAATGCTTTCATATGTCAAAAGCGGTTTCATATGCTTCTTTGCTTCAAGCAGTTAATTAGTAGATGATTTTAAATGTATTTCAGTCACAACCTTAGGCTCATTCTATTTTGAGAGAGTGACCGTGGTCTTCTGGGTAACTCAGCTGATCCATATTTTTCTAAACTTTGTTTAACCCACTGCTCCAAATGCATTAGCATCTTGTTTTGGAAGTCTAGGCAAGCATTCCTAGAGGTTAAGGCCATAAATTTTTTTAAGACAGTTACGTCTAATACAACACTTTATGTACCAAAACCTTTAAAGCATGCTTCATAAAGTAGAGTTTCTATTAAAGAATTACTATTAAATTGTTAAGAAATGTTCTTTGCAAATATTGATTTAATTATTTTTGTGTACGTTATATGTGCTGACACAGGAAAAATTTGGTTCAATATATTACACAATAAAAAGTTTATTAACCAGAAATGTGATACTGTGATTTTTTATTCTTGCTGTAAATTTTATGAAATATGAAATAGAAATATAAATGTTTTTATTTTGTATTTTAAAAGATTATTTGGAACAGAAACTAGTAGAAAATGTTCTTGTAAATTACCTGTTCTTATACAATAAAACCCATATGTCATGATCTAAAGTGCTACATTTGGCATGTAAAAAGCAGTAGCATATAGAGTTATAACTACCTATCTTAGTAATATGTGCTTTGTAATATGCAATTTCTGTTGTACAGAGACAGATTGTTTACAAGGTTACCATCATTAATATGCATGGGAATCATATCCAGCCCAAAACTGATTGTTGGAAGGTAAACAGAAATTATGAAAATATCTCAACCTGTGCCCTTATTCTTTAGCATAACTTAGTCTTCTTTAAAATGTCTTAGTTTTAATATGAATAATACCTAATATCAATATTTGTGAAGATTTATGTAGAACACTCTAAGGACATCCTGCCGAGTAATACTTTCAGAAAAAATAATGGAATAGATATTTAAAGAAAAAGTTAGGTAAAACTTTCAAAGTTTTTATTGGTTTACTTCCAATAAAATAAATAATAAAAGTGAGATATTATCAAGATGATGTCCTTTGATGATGAAATAACTGGCTTTGTGGACAAGAAACCACCAGTGAACATTACTTGCCTTTACCACATCTTCTAACTCAGTCTATATTAGCGCCTGTAATGAAGCATAAGCAGTGAGGTAATGAAACATAAGAAGTGAGGAACCAGTGTGTGAACTATAGGAAGCATGAAGAGGAATGAAAAATGGGACAAACATTGGGCTGAAAAGGTCATTATGAATACTTCAAAGTCCAGCTGTCAGATGATTATGAATACATACCTCTCGTGCCAGTACAGGGACCAATAATTCAAATCATAGAATCACAGAATGGCTTGGGTCGGAAGGGACCCTAAAGATCATCTAGTTTCAATCCCCCTACCATGGGAAGGGACACCGTTCATTAAACCAGATATCTCAGAGTACCCTTGCCATCAAACCTGGACTTGAACACTGCCAGGGTTGGGATACCACATCTTCTCTGGCCAGCCCATTCTAGTGCTTCAGCACCTTCACAGCAAAAAATTTCTTCTTCCCATCTAATCTTTACCTACAGTCTTTCAGTTTGAATCTATTCCTCCTCATCCTGTAACTATACCTACTGATGAATGGTCCCCCTTCAAATGCTGGAAGACAATGACACACAACCTTCTTTTCCCTAGGATGAATAACTCTAATTTTCTCAAGGGACTTTATTCTCCTTGTGGTCTTCCCCTGGACTTGTTCCAACAGGGAGATGTCTTTGTTATGCTGGGCACTCTTAACCTGCATGCAGTACTCCCAGGTGCGGGTCTCACAAAAGCAGAGTAGCTGGGGAAAATCACCTCCCTTGACCTGCTGGTCATGCCTCTTTTGATGCAGCCTAGGACATGGTTGGCTATGAGTGCACATGGCTGCTCAGGTTGAGGTTTTTGTCAGGTATCACCCTCAAGTCCTTCTCCAAAGGGCTACTCTAAATCACTTCTCTGCTCAACTTGTATATGTGCCTGGGATTGCCACATCCCAGGTGTGAGACCTTGTATTTCACTTTGTTGAACTTCATTTTGTTGGCTTTTGCATAGACCCAACTCTGAATCCTATCCTGGTCCCTCTGGATGGCATCCATTCCCTCCACCATGACTGCACCACACAGGTTGATGTTGTTGGTGGTGTTGGCATTCGTTGAGTGTGAATTCTATCCTGCTCTCCATCAGCAACAAAGATGATGAACAGTGTCTGCCCCCACGCTGACCCTAGCAGGACGTTACTCATCAATGGTCTCCACATGGCCAGTGAGCTGCTGACCACAACTTTCTGTGTGTGGAAATCCAGCTTGTTCTTTATCAGTTCCCTCAGGACCTGCAGATGAATCTCATCAGGTCCCATGGACTCATTTAGGTTCCTTAGACAGTACTGTTAACACATCCACTCTCCTTCAACATTACTGATCATTTAGACTGTATTGTTGTCAGCAGCAAGTCTGGCAATTACCATTACGCCATGCCAAATCCAATGATCATAACTTCATGTAATGAGTATGGTCACAATATATTCCCACAAATTATTGGGATCACATATATTAACTTGAAACACTTAATTTAGATTATGTATTATGTAAATTTCACACAGTAATGAGATTTCATTTATTGTAAATTAGACAGTAGACCTTATCAATCAATAGATTTAAAAATAGAGAACAAGATAGGAAAAGAGAGGAAGGGGGAGGGGGGAAATGAGAATTAGGAGGAAGGTAACAGCCAGAGATACAGCCAGAAAGAGAGGCAAGGAGAGACAGAAATAGAAGACAGAAAAAGACAACAGAGAAAGAAAGAGCTGAAGTGACAAAATGTTACTGACTTAAAACCAATTAGCTATGACAACAGATGCAAGCTTCCAATAATTTAAAATTGCATTTATGCTCTATGTTTGCAGTGTTGTAAACAAAGATAATGTTAATTGAAGCAGCTTCACAAAATTTTTATTGTGGTAAAAAGTTGTTCTTCTACTAATCAGTAGTCTTAAGAAAGAGGGAATTGATATCCTCTGATTTTCTTTTTTTTTAGAGACGCTCATTTCAGCACCATAACCTGTAGCTTCTGTTAACAGCAGCCGTCTGTACATTATTGCCATTGGGACCATCACAGTTAGGTGAGCAATAAATGTAGTAAAGAGGGGAGATATAAGGAAATTAGAGCAGCTTTACAAGTCACTGTATGAGGGATCATTAAAAAGTACTGAAATTCTAGATTATCTTTAAGATTTTCTTACATGGTTTTATTAAATTCATGAAGTACTTTCTTTTCATTGAAATGCTGCTGAAATGCAAAATTTTGTTCATGACATAGTTTCTACATGGACTGAATGAGAATTGGGGAGGGGGGGAGGGGAGGAAGAGGAAGAGGAAGAAGAAGAGGAAGAGGAGAGTTTAGCAGCCTGAATTGCTGCTAGTAAAGTCCAAGGTAAAGGAGTAAAAAGGGCCTTTGCATAACATCCACAGATGTTTAATTCAGCCGTGCAGTGAGATGTTCAGGTTCCAAACACACACATATGGATGGTCCAGATGTTTTTTCTCGCCAGGGGCCCAGGGGCTGAACCTGGTCTCTGGGCAATATAATGATAAGCACCAATCAGGGAATAGTGAAGGAGTGGCTCAGGAACATGGGAACAGACTTCGGAACAGGGGAAGGGGCCAATGGATGTAATTTACGGGATGCTCCCCAGGGCCTCCAAAGGAGAGGAAGAGGAAGAGATGAAGGGGAGTTAAGTTCCAGGTCAGTTTGGACAGAGCTTTGAGCAAATTGGTCTATAGAAAGATTACTGATGTCTCTGTCCATGGCAGAGGGGTTGTACTAGATGATCTATCAAGGCCCCTTCTGACTCAACCATCTTTTGATTCTATGATTAAAAGACTTCCTCATTATGGGAAAAGCTGTGAAAATAAGAAAATATGACAGCTACCCCTTTTTTCAGTAAAAATATTGTAGGATTTCTAGTAGGAAATATTGTAGGATTTTCTATAACATTGGTTATGACCAATGTTTAAGGCATCCTCAGGATAACTTATCATCATATTAGTTTTTCTTTACTGTCTTCAACTACTGAATTTTTTATCATACTGTGGTATGCTGGTCAGGCTCTTTGTAAGGATCAGTGATAACACTGTAGAATCACATAGGATGACAGCTGAGAGAGAACTGATCTACCTGTGTTCTGTGATAATGTATTGGCACTTGTGAGGGTGACTAAAATGCGTGCTGCTGTATCTGTTCACACAATTTTTCAAAATAAACTGAAGAAATGCAAGAAACATTTGAAAGAAAAAGGAAATTTTGAGTTTAAGGGAACTAACATTCTGAGCTCTCTATCTTGTGATGTTATTTTTAAAGGAGCTAAAGAATGTGTGTCGCTTACTGTAGGAAATGTAGCAGGAAATATAGGCTGTAAATAATGAAGACTTACTGCATTACTTAAAAGGCAGATGATGCAAACACAAACAGAATGAATGACATGTAGAAGAACAACTTCAAAGAGGAAAAAAATGAGTTCTTTTAGGCAGCATTAAAACACAGAGCCTGCAAGGTCACTTGAATCAAAGACTTAAAGAAGCATCCAACAACCTGCCTGGAAAGTTCAAGCAAGTCAAACTTCTCACATGGCAAAAAGACAGAAATCATAATGTGTCAAAAATGAATTGTCGTGTGGGGTCAAGGGACCAAATAAAGAGGGAAATACCGGTGGAGGAGTGATCAGCATTGTGCAAAAGTTTGAAAACTTGCAATTGAATAACTGAATTTCAAGTATAGTATTACAGGCAAGGGAAGATTTAGCTAGAAACTAGAGTTTATGAGGAAGGGCAAAATTACACACTTTTTTTCTGATTTTCTTATGGCTTATTTTCTTTTCTGCTACTTAAGTTATTAGAATTTGTGGAGTTACAGGTTCTACTTTGGTGGATCTACACCTTATCTGTACCAAACAGATTTATCTAGCTGTTAACTTATTTTACAGACCCATACTTCTAAATATAAGTCTTTCTACATATGCCTAGATAAATTCATATTTGTGTATCCAGTTAAAGTACAGGAGGATGAAATAGAAATTGCAACAGCAATCAAATGCCATTTGAACACCCATAAGGAAACAGCTATCAAGATTGAATTCTGTATGAGAAGGGAGAATGAAGAAAAGGTTCTGAATCCTGTATTTCTCTTTCAGTACTTCATAAAATAAGATTTATTTTAGAAAACTTAATATAGATACATCATGCTAAACACTATAAACTACAAAATCCTTCAGTTAAAAAATTTCAGTACTTAATTTCTAATCAGACTGGATATTTAAAAACAATTTCTACAAGTCAGGATGATGCCATTCCATTTATTAAAGGCCAAACAGGCTGAAGATGGGTTCCCAGAAGCCACATGCAAACAAAGAGCACTTTATGCTCCATGTATGTACATATACACAGCTGGCTGCATAGATCACAGACAGATGTACGCAGAGCACTCTCAGAAACATAGACAGCAAGAGTCCCAACCACCTCCTCCTTCTGACTGAGCTAGATGGAGGCCCATAACTTAACTGACAATATATACATTTGAGTATATGTATATTCAAAGAGCCTGGTTCAGACTCACAGCCTGCCCACAAAGTGCGTTTGGATTTAGTCTCCCCAGTTCCTGGCGCTGGCATATACAATCCTCAAGTCAATAGATCCACTGCTGGATCCCCTTCTGCAGCATCTGGTGCAGACCACTGTAAAACACACAGTCACACAGTTGAGTTAATAAGTAACAATAAAGTCATGATCCATCACAATTAGAATTATCTTATAAGGTAGAATATAGGAAATTTAAAAATTTCTTAGTCAACAAGGGAAAGTATTTTGTTAGCCGGAGCCCTACATTGCAATTTTAAAAGGATGAAGAGTAGAATTTAGAAATAGAGGTGGGAGTGGCAGCTATAGACAAAAGCAATATCAAACTGATGCTATTTTCACTAAGGCAGTAAGGGTGTTTAATAGTGCTCTTGGTTTTCTTCCACTAAAATCAATAGCAAAGACTGCATCCATTTATTTTGCCCTACAGTAAGAATACACAAAATAATTTTCTGTTAACAATTTTCTTCAGACAGTTGGTAACACTTGACAGTTTGGTAAATCTGTCTGACATTTAGCTTTTTCCAGATTAGGAAAGTTGTAAGATATTTTAACGTGCAGATTTGTTGATGATAAAACTGTAATTTGAAAGGAATATATTAGAATTTAGACATTAGTGTTTTTTTTTAATGAAATAAAAATGAATATGGAATATTTATATAAATTTTCACTTTTAAAAATTTGCACTTTTTTGAAAATATGGGCTTAAAACGTAAGTAGCAAGCACGGTAAAATGTACATATATAGAGTGTAATGAAAAGATAACCTGAAGGAAACTTCCACCTGGCTGTTTACCAGAAGAAGATATGCAAAACATGAAAAATCTCCTTATCTTATTTAGAGGAATTTCCTTTCTATGGCTAGCCTATGTTTCCATCTATAACAAAGTACATACAGAACAAATGAGTGGCTTGTTCTTGAGGTCATCCTTTTCAGTATATGTTTGTGAACTAATTCTGAATTGATTTAGAGATGAAAGGACCTTTTCTTCCCTATAAAAATATGTAAGTTTAGTTACTGTTTAACAAAGATAAGAGGATATTACTTTTTCCTAGATCTGACTTTTAGAAGAAAGTAAATTCTCAGGTTTTTTTCAGAAGTGCCTCCGTAATTTCAATTTCAACTGAAATGATTTATCAATTAAGTAAAGAATATACAGAGTAATTATGCCGGAATACTTTTCATCAGCATTACTGAAAAAGTCACCTTTTACAGGTCAAAGTACAGTTAATTTCAAATTCACTTCCTGAAACGTGAAGTTCAAAACAATATTTCATATAGTTCAGGAAATATTCAATTTGTGATACTCTCACTCTTAAAACCAAGATATTCCTAGACAGTTGTAGCAGAGGTGTACTTTTTGTCAGAAGTTGCATGAAAGAGAATCATAGGGAACAGTTGTTGGTTTAGTTTTTTTCCCTTCCCAATACCAGACGTCAAAACTTTGTGTGGACAGAGTTATCCCTCTAGAGAACAAAGAGGCATATATAAATACAGCTTTTAACTTGGTGAATGCTGACTGCTTCTGCTGGCTTTACTGAAGTCTTAACAAACCAAACGACAAGTCATGATCTTATCCAATTTAACTTGTTGAAAATGGAAGAGCTTTTAATGGTCTATTTTCATCAGCTACCCTGAACTCCAAAATATGTACTCATACTCACTATCATATGACAAACTTGAAATATAGCAGTGTGATTAATAATATAGTCATTACCAGCAATACCCCATTTTTCATCTAAAAACTGAAATTATTCTGAGGTTTTAAATGTGCATCCCCCCTTTTTTCTTTCTCACATTAAACTGGGAGTATTCTCTTCCTTAACCATCATTTTAACCAGCAAGAATAATATGCTGTAGATTTTTCTTTGAAAATCATCTCTTTTTTTCTTATAGCAGTAAGTATTAAACCCCTAAATCCAGAATTAATGTTTGCTGATTGATCAAAGATTTGATCGGCACGGAAAGTTTCCTGCAGAGTTAGTATTCCTTTTAGTGTTCATCTTCCAGTAGAGGTCATTATGGTAAGATTTTATCAATATTGAGATTATGAGATCATAACTGAAAAAGGTCAGTGCTTAGGATACTTTGGCCTAATATTAGTGTTAACTGCAGTTCTTGTATGCAAATAGTTAAATAATCAGTAGAAATTAACCAGTGTAAGATGGAAGAAGACATACATGTCAATCCGTTGTTCACACACACACACACACACACACACACAAAAACACACACGTAGAGAAAAAAAAAACTTCAGAAAATAAATAAAAACTTCAGAAAATAAATAGCCTTTTGTGGTCAAGAGAAAGAATGAAATAATGCCACTTTGTTGGCAGATAGACTTTTAAAGACTTGTATTTTAAACAGCTTTCTGTCATTGCGTTATTTTAAAAAAATGTGAATATAAAACAGCGGAAAATTCTTGTATGGGCATTGAGCCTTAGACAGAATACAAAATAAGACAGACAAGTTAATACTTTTTTTCACTTACTTTGGTGAATAGTAATATTTCCACTGTCTAGAAAGCTCCACATCTTGCATCATCCCAGGAAATAGGTGAAAACTATGTCTTGACAGTAGGTTATAGCTCTCTAATTTTTGGTGTGCCTTTCAAAGAAGTTGCTGTGTAAAGGAAAAACTGTGACAAAAGAAAGGAAAGAAGGAAAGAAGTAAAGAAAGAAAGAAAGAAAGAAGGAAAGAAGGAAAAGAAAGAAAGGAAAGAAAAGAAAAAGAAAGGAATAAAGTATAGAAAGAGAAAAGAAAGAAAGAAAAGAAGGAAAAGAAAGAAAGAAAAAGAAAGAAAGAAAGAAAGAAAGAAAGAAAGAAAGAAAGAAAGAAAGAAAGAAAGAAAGAAAGAAAGAAAGAAAGAAAGAAAGAGGGAAAGAA
>JACDOX010000344.1:73436-88013 GCA_014549065.1 Cardinalis cardinalis | reverse complement strand
AAAAAGAAAAAGAAAAAGAAAAAGAAAAAGAAAAAGAAAAAGAAAAAGAAAAAGAAAAAGAAAAAGAAAAAGAAAAAGAAAAAGAAAAAGAAAAAAAAAGAAGAAAAAGAATTATTTTTTTAGGATCAGCAATGTGATTGTTTTAAATTTTTGCTGCTTATATAGTGGGATGGAAGGACAGAATGTGAATTGTTATGCCTCAAAAGTACATCATTCAAAGCACACTCTTTAAATACAAGAGGGCAGAAACTAGTGGAAAGAAGCAAGGAAACTTACTGGACCATGTGAAAACATAAGTAGCAATACCAGAATGTCTCATTGAAATAGTTTTGTATAAATATTTTTGTTTAAAATGGTTCCAGCTCTGGATTATGTTCCTATCACTATTAGCTAAGCTCCATAAAGTGCTAAATAGCCATTTGTTCTAGTTGAGAAAATAGTTTAATAGTTTTCCATTTGACATGTGTGGTCCTGAGCTAGCAGCTATGTGACAACTTGGCTGTAAGGTCTACAGAGAATTTCAGGACAAAATCCCATTTGAAATCAAAGGGATCAGGTACCAGATCATCCTGACTTTCCCAGTGTTTCTTTTTATTGTTCCGTTATTATCTCAAACACTAGTAAGCCAACAGAAAAGAAATATTCATAGCAGGAAATAGGAAGGACAACAAAATGCCCTCAAACAATTATAGAGTTTAGGATTCAATTTCAAATCCAAAATCAACCTTTTGATTCTTATTTTTACTTATTACAGATTTTGTCCTTTACTTTGAATCATACATACATACCTATGACAGCACTGATAGCACTGTATTTTCTCAGCCTCAATTTAAGTGAATCATGAATTCTGTGAAATTAGATTATTTTAAGGGAATCAAAGTAAATGGTCCACCTGCTTTTTTGGAATTAATATAGATTAAAGTTATTTTTACAAAGTGTTAAATTACAAAGTACAAAAGGTGAATAGTGTCTCAGCTCCCGAAAACTCTTTAAGGGATTAAAGCCAGAGTTGAAAATTCTATAAAGGTTTCTGTATTCATGCCAAACCGAGCTGGAGAAATCTAAAGTTGTAAGATTTTATACTTATGCTTATTTAATTGACACATTCATTTAACATCAATTAATTTAACTGATAACTATCTGTTTAGAAGTCATATGGGGCCAATTCTCCTCCAGGTTACATTGCTTTGAATTTGAGTAGTGGCATCCAAATTAACAGGCTTAGTCATATTAGTGATGGTTTTTTATATGAATAATTCTTTCCAGAAATTGTGTCTTTAATTGCAAATTTTTTAAAACACACTTCTATAGATATGTTTGTCCTTTAATGATTCTGTGTTAATTTGACTTCAGTGCAGGGAAAGGTTATGCAGAGATCTCCTTGGGTGCTGTCACATGGAATATACAGGACAAACCAGGCAATCAGGCCCAGCCAGAACTGATTTGTGAAAGGCAGGTCCTTGTTGACCAACCTGATCTCCGTCTATGACCAGATGTCCAAGGAGGCCAGTGGCATCCTGGCTTGTGTCAGGCGTACTGTAGCAAGCAGGATTCAAGAAGGGATCATCCCTCTGGACTTGGCACAGGTGAGGCTGTGCCTTGAAACCAGTGTTCACTTTTGGGCTCCTCATGGAAAAGAAAGACATTTTGGTGCTGGATAATGTCCAGAGAAGAGCAAGAGAGCTAGTGAAGGGAAAATAAGTGTGATGTGGAGCTGCTGAGGGAGGTGGGGAAAGGAGGCTCTGGGTAGATCCTATTGGTCTCTACAGCTACCTGAATTGAAGGTGAACTCAGGCAGGGTTTAATCTCTTCTCCTAGGAAACAAATGACAGAAGTAGAAGAAACAACCTCAGATTGCTTCAGAGGAGATTTAGATTGGATATTAGGAAGAATTTCTTCATGGAAAATGCTGTCAAGCACTGGAACATGCTGCCCAGGGAATGTGAACCCTTACGAGCAAATAGATTAAATACATGTCTGTACGGAGAGGGTTAACTACATTTTTGCAGCATGTGCCTTAAACATTCATTTTTTGGTGAAACTTGCATAAAACACCATGTGCGCATATACATAACTGCAAAGAGGAGCAAGTTGCAGTTCTGGCCTTGTGGAGGTACCGCCAAACATAATAATTTTTGAGACAACTGCTCCATTGTCGAGTGTTATATAATGGTGGCATAACTGCACTAGCGCAAAAAGGGCAGTTACAAAAAGGAAACTTCATTCTGGGGTGTCCTGGAAAACACGAAATTTTATAATATTCCATATCTCTCTGTGCCCAAAATTGTCACTGTCTCTTTAACACCCAACAGTGGGGCCAGAAATGGAACTGTATGGCTGTGGGGTTTCCAGGGGTCGTTTTAAAGAGTAGGGGAATGAAGTCAGAGTTCTCTTGCCTCTCTCTTGCCTTTTGGCCTTACATGCAACTCGAGCAGCTCTAGAAGCTGCATTTTGCAAGGGAAAACCATTTCAGAGTGAAATTTGCAGCTCCTGTTCGTAGTGCAAAGCCAGAGCAGGTCCAGGGCAGGGCCACCACTTGCTGGTGCTTGAGAGTACAGTTCTTTTTCCTCCCTGAATTGGAACAGGGACCCAAGACAGCAGCACCAACACCAGTGGAGTCCTGTGGGTGTCAGGAGGCAGCAAGTGGCAGCGCTGACTGCAGATGGCAGCAATTTCAATCTGTCAGAGGCTGGATACATTTGATGTCTTGCAAGAAAGCGTGTCTGTATGTGTGTGAAATTCTAGAAACAAATGACAGAATGAGAGCAAATGGCCTCAAGTTGCCTCAGAGGAGGTTTAGATTGGATTTTGGGAAGAATTTCTTCTGATTTTGCATGCTTCCATTAATTCATTACTAGATACCACAAAGGAAGACAGACAATTCATTAACAATGTATCAAATTTATCAAAGTATTTTAACGGCACATGCAAATGTCACGCTTAGAAGTTCAGCATCTCAAAATCTTTTAAGATGAGGAAAGTTGTTATGAAGGTAGGCTATATGAATCACATTTAACTAGTGAAATTTTACTACTTATAGTGACAAAAAATTCCCTTTTCTACTCCACAACGGAATGAAATATATAAAATTCAATGCGACCGCAATCATAAGTTGATATTCTTCATTTTATAACTTGGATAGGTATAATTGTGAAAGAAAAATCCCATATGTAAAGGGAAAAATGAGCTCCTACTCTTTTTCCTTTTTTAAAAAAAATATGGTTATTTTATTAGTTGCCTGATATAATCAAGTCCTGAATAAAATACTTCATGATGCTATATTTTGTACAAGCCACGTGTCTTCCTTATATTGGATTTGACGATGCTTTTGGCTAAAGTGCGTCGCCTCTTCTGAGTATAGGTTACCCAAAAACAAGTCACTTCTTTCATACCAAAACAATCACTTTTCCCTTCATGAAATTCGTTGCCTGCAGACTTTAGTTAGAAGATCACAGAGTTGTAAGACACTACCCATAAGTTAAAGCTCTAACATTGCTGCCCATGTAAAATCAAGCCAAAGTTAGCAAAGGACCAATGACTTACTTGTACTCAGCTATTTATGTCTAACAAGTGAAATATGATTAGTACTGGTCTCTGGGGAAAGAATTTCTTATTTTCCCTGAAACTGAATTTTCCACTCCCCAACATGCAGTGAAGATTCGTCCATCTTATCAACAGTGATGCCAGGGCAAAGGGTGGAAGCAAAGGCATTAAATTCTGCCATGGCTAGAAAATGCTGATTGAAGGAAGCCTTGATAGGCTCAGTAGAGCAGTGTAAGGCAAACAAAGAAACAGGATATGAGGAATGAAGATATGGATAGAAAAAACACCATACCAGCAGCTGATATCATATAATTGCTTCCTGCTTTTCCATTACCTCATGCATCAGAGATCTTGACTTAGGTCCTAGTTTAAAAATATTAACATTGACAGTATCACAATGAGTGTCAAAATGATATATATTCAAATATGAGGAATATCAGGATAACAGCTGTTTCTTGTACTTTTTAGTTTTCATAAATGAATTATGAGATTACTCTACTTACTGTAACATAGAGTTGTGAACAGCATGCTTTTAAACCAAATATATGGAACGGACAATTATTTATTTGAGATCCAAGAAGATTGATATTATGTGATATGACATGATTATATTAATTATATTATATTACATTACATTATTTGTTATATGTATATTATTTGTTATGTATATATATTATTTGTTATATATATTTTATATAAAATCACAGAGAAGAAATAACACCATAATCTGAAAAGAATGCCTATGCAACAGAGGTCATATGAGAAACTGGATAAGTCACCATCACAGCTACACCATAATATTTGGCCTGTGGGAGTTTTTTACTTAATAGTTAACATAGAGACACTATAGTGGTTCAATATACCAACACCACTGCCACAGTGAGGAAAGTGCTGGGAGTTAATAGCTATAGCAGAAGCAGATTTACAACTGAGCTTTCAACAGACCAAGTAACCTGCAACACTCAGGGTATTGAGTAATGTACGCATTGCTGAATGTTCACTGAGAATTTTCAGAATTAATAGGAATTTTGAAACTCTTTCAGATACTTAACATTTAAAATAAAACACTCCAGAAAACTGTACTTTAAGAGCATCAATTTCCAAAATGATGTTATTAAATTTAACAAATGCAATAACAGTAAGCTGGATCAGGATTTACCTCAAGGAACATAAAAAAGTGCAGCCCTGTCCAAACTGTAATGTGTCCTGCTCATACACCTTGACACTCATAAAGAGGTTTCCAAAGGCATTCTGAACAATCTGCCTTCATCATGTTTCTGTGTCCATCTTCCTACATCTCTATAGCTTAATGAAAAATGTTTCTGCAAGATAAATTTGATCAAGATAATTATATTACTCACAAAGAGAAGTAAGTCTGGAAACTCTATTTGTGTTACTTGGAATTCTAGTTCAGGCTTTTACAGCTTCATTTGATAGTGCTTAATCTATTCAATAGAAGAAATCTAGGAGACTTCCTGTATCTTTCTGATATGTGACCGTGACAACAGCTGACACAAACATCAGATGATAAACGTCAGATGGATTATGTGAATGCTGCTTAACATTAGAAAATAAATACTTTCAGTATATATGACTGAAACAGCAGTCATGCTGCCCCTACTCTGTCTGTACTCTGCCACTTGAAGTAGAGAATCAGAGTGACCACAGGACACATAGTGGTGATTTTCCTGGGGTTGTGCAAACTTCCAGTTTACCAGGCAACCATCACTGTTCTCTCTGAAGACAGACATAATTTCATGAACTCATGAAGTAGCAACCTTATGTTTCATTGTAATGGCATTAATGGCCAATCTGTCATTAATAACCTGGCAGTTTAGAAAGATATACTGATTTCTGGTTTTATTAATTAAGATAAATAATAATGTCTTTCAACATTCCCCTGAGAACAGTGAAGCTATTTGTTGTGGTTTAACACCAGTCAGCAACGAAAGAACATATCGCCACTTGTTCACTCTGCCATCAGTGGGATTGTGGAGAGAACTGGAAGGCTGACAGCTGGAAAACTGGTGTGTTGAGACAAAGTTTAACAGAAAAAAAAAAAAGTCACACATGCAAGCAAAGCAAAACTTAAGAAATTAATTCACTGCTTCCCATGGGTAGGCAGGTATTCAGCCGTCTCCAGGAAAGCAAGGCTCCATTGTGTGTAATAGTTACCTGGGGAGATTTTCCTCCATTCCACCATCTTCTCCCAACTTATATACTGATCCTGATGCCATATGGTGTGTGATATTCCTTTGGTCTTTTTTTGGGTCACCTATCCCGAATATGTGGCCTTCCTGCCATTGTGGCAGTATGAAGTAGAAAAGGCCTTGGCTCTATGTGAGCCCTGCTCAGCAATAATGAAAACATCTCTGTATTATCAGCCTTGTGATCAATACAATACAAATGCAAAATACAGCCCCATACCAGCCATTGTGAAAAAAATTAACTCCACCCCAGCAAAAGACAGCACACCATTAAGGATGGCCCCAGCAAATCCATCCCTCTCCTGCTGAAAGGAGTACACCTGTTCCAAGCTGACTGCCTTCTCAGATGGTTCAGGCTGAAAGTAACAATCGGTGTGACAGGACTTTTGTTCATGGTAAATTTACTGACTTACAGCCATGGACTTAAAACTTATGGACATAGGACACAAATCTTATGAGGGGTGAGATAGCTGGGGTTGTTTACACTGGAGAAAGGGAGGCTTAGGTGAGACATTATCACTTGCTACCCAACTACACAAAAGGAAGTTGTAGTAAGGTGGATGCCAGACTCTTCTCCAAGTAAAAAGTGAAAGGACAAGAGCAAAAGGCCTCAGCACCAGTGGAAATTTAGATAAGGCAAACATTTTTCATTAAAAGGATAGTAAGGTATTGGAACTGACTGTCCAGAGAAACAGTGAAGTCCCTGGGGAAGTATTCAAAACATGTGACTATGGCTTGAGGACATGTTTAATTGGTGGTAGTGTTAGGTTAACATTGAACTTGATGGTCTTAAAGATATTTCCCAACCTTAAAGATTCTATGATTTTATTATTTCTTGTACTTTAATTGATCAAGCTATAGAAATAAATGCCACCAGCACAGAACATGCAAGTACCATTCACAGTGAAGAAAACTGACCTTCTCATAGTGACTTTTAAGCTCTTACAATCTCAGGAGGTGAATATGATTTTCTGTGTGTATAGATAGGCAGTGAATCAATTTTACGTTCGCTTGGCTCAGTGATTAACAAAATCACAGAACATAAATTTAAATGAAGTAATGTAAAAGTCTGTTCACTTATATAATAGGAGATAAACTGAGATGCCATACCTCTAAAATTTTAAACATTTTTTAATACTTATTTCAAATAAATGTAATAATTTTTTTGTTTGTTTACTTGTAACTTAACTGTCTGTGGTAAAAAATGTTTAATTTTTATCCTTTGTTGATGGAGAAGATTTGCATATCATAAAAAATATTTATGTCAATAAAGCACAAGGTGATTTATAATTTGAAAATGTCAAGTCTTTTAAAAAATATTTTGTTCCAGAATGAGAACTACAGAAGTAGTCAGTAGCAGATCTTACTTCCCCTCTCACATGTGAGAAAATAAAAATGATGAATTTACATTAAGAATGCCAAAAGAAAAATGTCCCAGTGTATTTATAAATTAAAGAGCAACCATTTAGATAAATCACATTGCTCTCAATTTGAAGCACATTAAAGAAAGAAAAGCCTAGTCACAAACATAGAAATCTCCTTTTGTCATCACATTATAAAAAGTATATAAAAAGTTTAGAGGGCATCCAAAGGAATGCTGTGAAGATGGTGAAAGATAGAGGGAAAACCATACACCAAGTGATCGAGGTCACTTGGTCTGTTCAGCCCAGAGGAGACTGAGGACAGACTTCACTGCAGTTATAATTTCCTCATGAGGGGAAAAGGAGGGTCATACGCTGATCTCTTCTCTGTGGTGACCAGTGACAGGACCCAAGGGAATGGCCTGCAGTTGTACCAGGGAGGTTTAGCTTGGATATTAGAAAAAGGTTCTTCCCCCAGAGGGTGGTTGGGCATAGGAACAAGATCCTCAGGCTCTTCACAACACCAGCCTGACAGAGTTCAAGAAGCGTTTGGACAGCACTCTGTCCAAAGATGTGTGGTATGATTCTTGTTATTGTCCAGTGCAGGGCCAGGACATAATTTGGTGAACCTTGTAGGTCCATTCCAGCAATCCACAAGTTATGGGTCACTGGGCCAAAAGATTTCTCTATATATTATATTGTTTCTCCCACTAGCACCTTTCTCTTTATCATCATTTTTGTTGGCTACATTTGCTGAAATTTTTTACTATTGTGATACTAACAGTTTTGTTAAGATACCGCAAAGAACATTAATAGAGAACTAGGACAGATAGACAATTTTACAGAAGGCTGTATTCTGCCAAATACAGAATGGAAACAAAAGATGGATATGAAACAGAAAATATACAGAATCCTAAATATTCAAGAAGCTGTAAAAACCTCTGGAGCTTTCAGAAACTCTCATGCTTCTGAATTTGAGTTTTTGGCTTTATGTTTGGGGTTGTAATTTGTTTGTTCTATTTCCAGTTAAAAACAAAACAAAAAACAAAACAAAACAAAATTTTCCAAATTAGTAAAAAGTGAAGGTCTTAAGGCAAAATCCCTGAACTTTAGCTCAAAAAGAGATCAGTTCTCTGTTTGCAGCAAGCACTTTAACAGTAGTCATTGGGTTTATGTGACTTTCTTTACAATCAAGCTTCACATAAGCATTCAGTTGGCTACATTGCTTCCCATATTTACAATTCAATAGACACTTTTACTCTTCCTTGCATATGCAAACACCCTGGCATTTGAATCTACCCATGAATCTACCCATGAATATAGAAAATCTCTGCTTCAGTCGGATTCAGCAAATTCCTCTCAACCTTTTTTGCATACATCATACATCTAAAAATGTGTGATTGTTCTTACCTAAAAGTTTAAAAGTTTAGGTGTTCAAAATGAATAAATTTAGATTTAGAAAAAATAATTTCATTCATGCCTTCACTATCCTTCATCTTGACATGGCAATTTCCTATTAATAATTACATCCATCCTACTGATTCAGCTCGTAACTAGTTTGCTAAAGTAATATTCATAGCTTTTACCATATCTAATTTTTTGCTTGAAACTCTCAGGCATTTATCAAATTGTATGACTGGACTTACAGCTGCTGTAGCTTAGCTCTTTCCCAGTAATGTCAGTAGATAAAATTCAATATATAATTGCAAAGAATCTTGTCCTCGATCATGTTATCTCTTTTTACCTACCTCCACCTGTCCCCTTCTGACCACATCTACATTTTCAGCTGCCTCACAAGATTGTCTCCTCATACTAATATTTTTTTTTTAATCTGATCCCCTTTTGTTCTCAAAAGCCTCCTACTGCTGGTATTTTTATTTTCTTGAAAATTCATACCACATGAAAACACCTGAATGAAACAGGAAGTTCCATCTTAATAGGTAGGTGACAAAGCATTGGATCAGATGGCCCAGAGAGATTCTGAAGCCTCCTTCTCTGTAAGACTCAAAAGCCATCTGACCACAACCTGTGCAATCTGCTCTAGTGAACCTGTTGTACCAGGGGCCTGCACTATGTGATCATCAGAGGTGCCTTCCAATGTGAACATCCTGTTATTCTGTGAAAACATATAAAAAGAGAAGAAAGAAAATTAAGGTTCAGAAAGATTAGGGAGCAGTAATTCCTGGAAGACCTGGAGACTTAGTACAAAGAAATGCAGAAAGTTTATTCTCAGAGAGAACAACTGCATGTGCTAATTAGATAGAAGAATTTCTGTAGTCAGGAAGTACCTATGGAAAAAGTAATGGCTAATGCATCCTTAAATGAGAAAGGAATAAGTTACAAACTGAGAAGGGTGCAGAGAAGAAATCCTATTAAAAGGCAAGCCATATCCGAATGACTAGAACCAACAATTAGATTACAATGCTTTGTAAATTATCTGGCATTGAAAAATGATAGGAGAGAGATGGAAGAGATTCTTGACATTCAACACATTTACCTTACAACTTTATGTTGATGAAGACTTTAGTTAGAATTACACTAAAGATTTTTATGGCTGAAATTTCATTTGACACGCACTTTCACATTTTGGAAGGTGACCTACTAACAACTGCTGTCTATGTAAGATTTTCTGAACAGCTGCTAAATGTTCTGCCAACAGTTAAATATAATACCTTAATTAGAGAGGATATCATAGAATAAAGACATTACAAAATCAGTTTTAATGATTAAATCCAAAACATTCATGTGCACATTGCTAATCAGTACCAGTTTGATGTTGAAAATTAAATTATTCTCTCATAAATTAATTGAAAAATTACAAAAGGCCTCATTCTTGCTTGTTTGGAAGATGAAGAGTATTTACTATACTAAAGGAAAAATAAAGGAAAAAGCAAAACCAAAATGGAAAGCAAAATATCTTTGTTTATATTTCAATAGCTTGCCAATAAAAACCTGCCCTTGTTTCAATAAAAATTGCAAGTAATAAGTGTTGGATAATTCTGAAGGTTTTTAATACCCATGATCCAAAATACTTTATTTTAAATTTTAGATGATTAATATGATAAAAACTGTACTGAAAATCTGGAAATTCAAACACATTTAGTATATTTTTAGCCAAATGTAACATGGTTTTTTAATCAGATGACCAGTCTTCAGCTGTAAGAAAGTGCTTTTTTTCCTCATTTCATGAGATTTGGTGTATACTGTGCTCTTGGCAGGGTCTCAGAACCACAAAAACCTATTTTCTTCCTCCTGTCCTCCTCCCCCTAAATCACGCTAGACTCTGTCTTTTCTTCTGACATAAGATGAACTTATTTGTTATGTGATTCCATAATTATCTTTCCCATTTATTCTATCCTACAACTGGACAATATTATCATTAAAATCTCAATTTTTTTTATTCTCTGGAGAATAGTTTTTGCTGCTTTAGTGAAGATAAACCCTGCTTCTGGTCAAATATTGACTTTTATGTTTTTGAGGAGAGAAGCAAAGGAGCAATGCTTGATTGCAGAGAGGAATTGTTTTGGTTCTTGTAGTTGCACAAACAGATACAAGCCACATAATTTGACTTCAAGCTTTTAATGTATCCAGTGTTTCTGTAATTGATTGTCTCAGTGTCCCATAGCAATGCCATAAAGTAAACTAAAGGAACTCTCCCTTCAAATCAGTTCTCTGGCCATTTAGATATTATCTTAAGGTCACCACTGCAGAGTAGAGCAAGACAAGGAATCTGACTCCTCATTTCCTATTTTTAATAGGAATTCAGCAATTCTTTCATTTCACATCAAGGATTCTCTAGAAATGTAAAAATTTTTGTTTAAAGATTTGGCTTACTGTCTCTTGAGATGTAATAGAATTTCCTTTATTGTAAAATTATAATATTTATTGGTAAGGTTTTTTGCTTTTTGCAGTTTTGTTATTGGTTTGAGTTTTTTTGTTAATTTATGGTTATACAAAGCAAAACAAAGGTTTTAAGCTTTTCTTAGTGTTTTGCTTAATTTCCTTTCTGCATGCTGTTAAAGAATAGTGTATGTGGCAGGTTTACACATCAGTAGTATTATACAAAATGCTCCAGCAGATGCAAGTCATGAATTGAGGAATGAGAACCTGTGGAACTACCTAGTTCTTTCGAATACATAAAGAACTGTACTGTTTTGCACCAACTCCTTATGGTACTGTTTGCCTTTTCAGGGTTACAGGCACTCACAGTTCTTACTGTTTCAATATTAACAAATTCTCTCATTCAGAGTATAGCCACCTTGAAATTTATATGGCAGCATGAGAGAAGAGAATGTTCTAGAGAAAAAAAAACAAAAAACAAAAAAACCTCCCAAAAAATCAAAAACTTTTACATTTTAAACACAACTCCAAAATGGAAAAGTTCTTGGCAGAAACAGGATAAAACTATACCAATATTCCACAAATAAAATACAATAGCTCTTGAAGAGATCTACACATATTATTTTTCTCATTAGAGTGACCTATTCCCTGATGTATGACTCTGTTTCATTCTGAAAATAATGAGGAAATCTTAACTCATGAAAATAAAACGTCCTTTAAGCCCCAAGGTACTAGGTATTTGTTTCCTGTTTGGAACATTTCTGGATTTTTTCTTTCAAATCTGCTTGAAGGGAACAAAAAGTACTCTTTTCCACTGAAAAACAGTAAAAAGAACACAGGAATGCATAGTACATGCCAAGTCATTTTTGCTGAACATTCAGCTAACTTTCAAAATGTGTATATTGAATGAAAAGTCTCTTTACTCCTTCCCTCCCTTGCATTTTTAAAATTTTTTTTAGATTAGAGTTTTTAAAAATAATTTTAAAAAATCAATATCTCAATCAATCTCTCTCTAAAATGTGGTTGAAACTCAGTTTTACTTTGTTTAGTGGTAGTGGTCTCCAGTTGCTGCGTGAAGGGGTCAACAATGGTGCTCATGAATAGTAACAGCATAAAAGATGTTGCTTAGACAGGAAAGTTTTTAGGATGTATGAGTCAAAAGAAATAAGAACAACATAACAGTCTGCATTTTGAAGGTTCTTGGGTTTTACAGCTAAATTCATGTCCACATTGCACAAAGCATGTGCTTAGCCATGCAAGCCATGGCTGTCATGTACCTGTCAAATGATCTACATATTATCTTTATTTTATTACTGCCAGCCTGACCTTTTCAAGATCACTTCAAAGGGCTTAAAGAGTAGTGGCAACAGTCAAAGATAAAGTTGAATTTACTCACACACCTGTTATCTTCATTCTTCACTCCAGTGTTGTTAGAGAAGAACCACTTCACAGTGAGAAGAATTATGGCAATAATGTCTTCTCTAAACACAGAAGAAGCCTTTGCCTTTGTAATACAGTATGGATTGGTCAGCATGTAAAACAGACATTTTTAGCAAGTTTCTAGTTTAATTAGAAACCAGTGTTCTGTATTTCACACAGAATTTCTTGTAATCTGTTCCAAGACACTAAACACAGCAAATGCATCAAGGATTCTGCCCTATTATGGAAATAGTGTGTGTATATACCTATATATCCAGTGTTACTGCATGAATGTGCAGTTAGTCTATTCAATTATTTATGGATATTGCACTGTTGTTCTTTAACAGCTTTACACGAATGCAATGAGTTCTTCCCAACAAATGCATGGTCAGTTGCCACATTAGAATTCTCTAACATCCAGTAGACAGATGAGCTTGTTTAGAACTGGAAATACTGTCCAGATATAGAAAAAATAAAATTAAATTCTTTGTAAATGATAAGGATGCAAGCACCAACAGAAAATTTCTTAGAATAAGAAACAACCCACACCCTGTCTCATGTTGAGAGCCTCATGTCGAGAAAGTAAAAGTTCAGAGCTGTCTGAAGAAGGTCTATTTTAATATTTGCTCTTTTCCTCCTAACTTGCTCATGTTATTTGGAGAATACAGTAAATTGAGTAAATTTTTATCTGGCCTTACCAATCATTTATGTTCTGCTAATGGGTATGCTTACCTTATTTCTCTATCTGTAATCCTGGCTTTCAATACAGTATCAGCATTCCTTGCAGTATGTTGTACCATAGAAGAAAATGTGTGAAACTTATTAGAGACAGAAATGAAGTCAAAAGAAATGTTTAGTTGCCATACTAGGGCAACTGAAGGGTCCTATTCTTGTCATCTCACTGATACCCCTTTCGTATATATGGTAGATTAAAAATGTTACTTAGCTACTGCAGAAATGCTTTAACTAGTCTTCTGCTGCACCTCCTGTCTCTCTGACATATAAAATACAGGAGAGAACAAGGAGTGTTCTATATTTTGAGGAAAACATTTTTGTAGTCAGTTTATTCAGTTGATGTGATAGTTGGACACCCTGGACAAAGGTTAAGGGCTAGAGAACAATCTGTGCAAGATTTTTTCTTCCAAATATATTTATTTTTCATTCAAACAGGAGATTGGATATTGCAACACTGAATTGAAAAGTCTACAGTTCATTTAACCTGCAATTAACTTAGAGAATTTTAATGGCAGCACAAGAAGCCAGAATTTCCCTATTAGGATGAAATCTAGATCTGGAAATGAGCTTTCAATTACAGCAGACTCAGCATCATGGACTGAGAAGAGATAAGCTGAGAAGTTTGAAGTAAATTGATCAAAATGTGGAAATGAAGAACCCAATATTTGAAGAACTCAAATAAATCTATGTGCACCTGTGTCTGACCCAGATGATAAATTTAGTCCTGAACCATCAAATTCATTGCATCCAGATTATAGTTAATATCACGCTGGTTTCCAGCTTGGATGAAATTGTGTATCCTACATCTAAATTAAGTCTTTCCACATAAGAGATTAGGAAAAAAAATTGCTTCTATGAAATAATCCAATGTGATAAAATCTTTAATTTTGCTTGTGCTCTAGTATTATTAGACTATCAAAAATTTCTGCAGCAAGTTCTAATAATTTACCTTAGTATCTGAAGAGAAGTGTATTCTTTATGATTTGAACCTTGTAAAAATGTGTGAAGACATGAAAACTAATTGAAAACTGAATTTTTGAACATGATATATATTTTCCAGTAGATAATATAATAAAGAGAGTGTAGGCCAATTTTTCTTTAAAATTCAATGTTTATCCATTTTCATGACAAGTGACTCAGAAATCAATAGAAGGTATTCCTAAGATTCAGTAAATATTAAGGAGAGTGTTTCACTTATTTAAATAGTTTATTCATACAAATGGACAAACCATGATGAAATGAGTATAGAATTTTAAAATGCTCTATTTGTTTGATTTTTTTCTGTGATTAAATACTTTTCTTTTGAATTTTTGTGATTTTGAAAACCAATTCATGTGAACAAAAAATAACCACAAGTATTGATACTTTTTTTTATTCTATTGGAATACCTACTGTAAATTTATCAACAAAGTTTCATTTATGAAACCTCTCTCATCATGTTTTTGAGAAAGACCACAGTCCTGGCAGGCAGG
>JACDOX010000344.1:0-73317 GCA_014549065.1 Cardinalis cardinalis | reverse complement strand
AGGAAGGAAGGAAGGAAGGAAGGAAAGGGCTCTGTAATGCTAGCCTATATGACATCTGGAATGATTTTTTTTCTCATGAACATTAGCAGTGCTAATAAACAGTCATGATTTTTTCAAAATAAATAGAAATTTTCAGCAGAAGGTGGTCTGTAACTTATCAATACAACTCAGGGAAACAAGGAATAGAGAGGGCAAAGGAAAAGAAGAGTAAAACTATTAAAATATACAAGGCCCATAGGAACTTACTGTTCAAATGAACCTGAAGAAAGAGGTAAGAAAAACATTTTTAATTATTATTCATGTATTAAAAATAATACTCCAAAATAAGGAACCAGAAGTCCAAACCAGTTTATGCACCAGATCTACTTTATAGGTTTTTTGTTTTGTTGTTGTTTTTTCTTTTTTCAGAACAAAATTCTGTCCTAGAGAAATTAGGTAAATATGTGTTTCTTTCCCTTAGCTTTAAACAATTTTTCTTTATTGTCACAAACTTAAAATGCTTGTTGATTTATCTGGTGGTTTGGACTGCTTCTTATTTATTTACTGGTATAAAGTAGTGTAAACATCATATTAAGATGGTGTGTCGACCTTGATTATCCACCAGGTGCCCAGGAACCCACTCTGTCACTCCATTTCTTCACTGAACAGGAGAGACAAAATATAATGTACATCTCAGGAGTCAAGTTAGAAACAAAGAGTTCTTTCAGCATTTACTAATATAGGCAAAAACAGACTTGATTAAAAGGAATTAATTTATTATCAATTTAATTGAATCCAAAGATTATAATGAAAAATAAAATCTTTTTAAAAATTCTGCTCACCTCACCCCTTGCTTTCTCCTAGACTCAACTTTAATAAGGAGTTATTTTCCTCTCCTTTAGATTGGAACAGAGACATGGGAAATTGACTCTAAAAGTCACTAAAATTACTAAAAACGTTTAGGCTTGAGAAGTGGAAATATGTTTTGGTGCAGTTTATGTATATATTTAATTTACATATGATTTATATATAATGGCATTTCCCTAGCTCTGTGTACCTGGAACTTCCCACATCTTTAATTTATAGAAAAGGTTTATTTACTCTGAAGTAATGTGTATAAACTACAGACTTCCAGTAAAACTTTTCTGTTGTTGTTTTTAAGAATAACTTTAAAATCTATATAATGCAGTAAATTACATTAACATCTATATAATACATACTTTTTGAAAAGTTGTTAAAATATGTTTTAGAATCTACATTTTTGGTATGACTCTGTATTGCACAGGAACTTCCCATATAAAAATTGAAATTACATTCACTTCAGGGATATTGCATAAAACAGTTATTTTATCTCTTAACTATTGAAATGTAAAAAAAAAAAAGTATACCAACCCACTTAAATATGGACAATATAACTTTCATAAAGATTTCCAAACTGAGTTTTAGTTCTTTGGAGTACTCCAAGAATATAAAAGTATCATTGAATGGTTCATGTTGGAAGGGACCTTAAAGATAATTTTGTCCAAAACCCCCACCATGAGCTAAGAAACCTTCCACTAGACTGGGTACCTCATAGCCCAGTATAACCTGGCTTTGAGCACTTAGAGGGATGGGGCATCCATAGCTTCTCTGAGCAACCTGTTCCTGAGTTAACGACCCCTCTCACAGTATAGAATTTCTTCCTAATATCTAATCCAAACCTGTGCTTGTATTCTCTGCATCTCTTTCCTATGTAAAGTTCTGTTTATCTTAATACAAAACAAGAAAAAAATGAGGCTAGTTTCTTTTATTTTATGATGAGAAAGTTATTATATGGATTGTTTTAAAAGGCAGTGATAAAGTGATATGATTAAATATATTCTAAGTATTGTAACTTTTAACTGTGACTTTGGAAAATAAAATGTATTCTGAAAAGAGATAGAGATGTTTAGACAGAATTCAGTGCAAGTTTCTGGTAACACTTCTTAGGTAATTAAAATTAATACCATTTATCTGAAGCTATTCACAAAGTGACCAACAAATATGTATGTTGAAAAGGCCTGAGTTCATTGAAGAAAGGAAGAAAATAATACTCAGTCCACCTCAAATCCTACTATTAGGTTTACTTAGAAGGGGAAAGTAGAAGTTCAGGTTTGTACAGAAAGGTTCTATTTTAATATTTGCTCTTTTTCTCTTAAATTTTTCATGTTATTTGGAGAAGACAGTAAATTGAGATGTCTGCTAGGAAAATAATCCAGACAAATTTTCTTATCAGAGTCAATCTTAAGTTGATCATGATTTTTACTAAATCACTGCACAATTCAATTGGTAGCTGCAGTTATAGAAGCATGCTTTGGAAGGGGCTTTTAAAGGTCATCAAAACAAGCAATCCAGCAAATGAGCACAGATACCTTCAATTAATCAGGTTAAAAGTTTTCAAGAATGAAAGGGTATTGGTGAGTTTTAGGTATAGCTGCCATGAGAAGAGAGAAGATTAAACAGTTTATAGGTTTCCTGGTCTCTCAGAGCACCTGTCTGAGGAGGAATTGCTGCAAGTTAAAGAATGGGGAGTGACTTTAAATACCCTGACAATGCACCAACAGCATCACATCAATTGAAACACCTTGTTTTACATCCGCAAGTTGGTTCAGTGATGGAAGAGTCAAGAAGTGATCAGTAAATATGCCTTCCAATTGATATCCATTAGTATATCAAAGTCTAACAATAGTCACCACTATGCTCTAGGCTCTTTCTCTGCAATGAAATCCTTTAGACACATTTTTAAATGTTAAGCGCAATTTGATGTGCAATTAAGTAACTATAAAGAAACCAATTTCTTTAACTTTAATCTGTACATAAGGAAGTACATGATGGACCTGAATGCAGTTAGTGAAAAATACATCACAGGAAAAAATTAATTTAGGTGCCTATTTCATCCATTGTATTTTATGATACCTCCAATTTTCATTAGAATATGCCATCTATTTTTCCAAAGCCAAAATATCCTCCTGGTAGATTCTCTCAACCTCAAAAGCCTGGTTTTTTGTTACTTTTCTCATTGAAAATAAACATTCAATTTATTTGGGCTTCTAAAGACCATTTATTTCTAATAGTATCCACCTTTTACACTGCTTCTGGTGGTGCTTCTACAGTCTGCTTTGATTTTGGATAACTCAAATGTAGCTCTCTTTCTTAAAAGTAAATGTTTGTGTGCTGGATTTGCTTGACTTACTGTCTCCACCACAGTGTTAAATTATTAAATTATTAAATTATAGGGTATTAAGCAGTTTGCTCTCATATTTCTCTCAAATTAGCCTCCATGGATTTAATCCAAATAAAAATGAGGATGGTGTATTTGATAGTAGTCAGCCATTAAATCCCAAATTCTATTTCCATATCCCATTTTGATATGTCATCAATCCTGTCCTTTTGTGGACAAGTGTCTGTCAGTATTAACAGCCCAAATTTTCAGCTGGTTAGTTGTTTCTGGATTTTTGTCTTGAGCAATGACCAGTGTTAGTGTACTATTATATCTTTAGTATTACAACAGGGTTTTCCCTTTTCCAAGACCATTTTTATGCTACAAGGTTTTATGAAATCTTTCAAATGCAGTGCTGCTCCCAGTATGTGCTACTTCACAGTTCCCACACAGGTGTTAGCCATATCCTACTAATTACTCTCCTTCACACGTCTCTGACATGCCTGTTTTATTAGGGTAATTGATGCCAAGAACTGTAGTGTCCCATTTTATTTTTAGAATGCCAGAATTCATGTTGTTTAGCACTAGCAAGTGTTACTTTAGCCTGCTGACTTAATGTTGCATACCCCAGTCATCTGACATTCAGGCATCTTATTTGTCTGTTTTTTTATTGGTTTGTCTGTGGTTTGGGTGGTTTTTTCTTTCCTTACGGCATTTGCAGAAACACATTAAATGTCAGTCAGAGATGCTTTGGCCCTGTCAACTCAAACCAGATGTTTTTCTGTGCCTGACAATTTTTCTCAAGCAGCATTTTCCCATGACCTTTTTAATTTTGTGTTATAACAGTCTGGTTCCATTAGAATGAAGGTGTAACCTTTACTTTCCGATCAAATTTTCTTTCAATAGAGTTCAAGAGTTTCTGACGTACCTGAATCTTTACTCCTTGCATGATTATTTCCTTCATGCATAAGATTCAAAATCTCTACACCCTACATCCTATATCCTACGCCTCACAATATTTCAGACTGTGAAAGTCTCTCTTATCCTGAGATAAAACTCCAGAATATCCTTCCTATACTGGTAACAAATGTACTGTGACTAGTAGCTTTTCTCCCATACCCCAGGTGCCTGGTATACATAATTCTTAAAGTGAGTTGCCTTCACAATCACAGTCATTCGGTCTTTAGACCTCAATCCTCAGTCTCAATCTCAATAGAGACTGGAAACTCTCTATTACAACTTTAATTTAAGACTTTGACTCTTCGTTCCCATTATATTGGGAAGCTTCTATGACTTATATATGTTTTGGAGATCTCTTTTGGATGTTCTTGTTCATATAGCTTCTCCTTAGAAGAAATTATTTAGTTTCTTCTTCTCTAAATCTACATTATGCTCATTATTTAAATTAATAAATGAAATAAAGAAATATTCATGACCTTGAAAAAAAGGCAGTATGATGCAAAAGGAAAGCTGATCTGAATTCTCTGTAGCTTTACAGCTCAAAGATCTGTTCCTCAACTGTCCAGCTCCTGCTCTTTTTCCTTATTCTGAAGAATCTGTTTCCCTCTGAGATACAGCTTCAAAGAGTAAAAGAGTATTGCCAAGACTGCTCACATTGTCCTACAACTCCCATGTGAGTCAGTGGCTCCAAAGCCCTCAGAGGTTCCTCTGGTACCTCAGTGATTCTTAGATATTCAACCAGCGCACACAGTCATATCCTGCTCCCCACACCACCCTTACATCCCTCCTAGTCTTCTTTTGTGTCAGGAACCAGCACCCTTTTACCCTTCTCTTCCCTCTGCTCTTCCCAAAGTACCAAACACATTGTTTCACAAGCTCTGCTCTCTGCACTATGTATATAAAGCTAAAATCAAGTTTACAAGTAGTTTGCTACTTCACTCTGGTCTAACCTGGTTACTGCAATTGAATGCTTAATACTTCTTCTATGTATCCCTTCATCATCCAAAACAACAATGCTGCTCCAGTTTGCACATCTGTTATTTATCAAGGTGAAAAGCAAAATTTAGAAAGTAAGGAAATGTTCAGTATGGTCAGTCTTCAAAATCTTTATCTCCAGAAAAAAAAAAATTGAAAGAGTTGAAAACAAATTAATAAAGCATTAAGAAAATCCCTGCTATAATTTGTCTAAAAAGCAGGAGAGATTCTTGTGATAGTATATTTAATTCTTGCTAAGGTATTTCTGAAAGAACATTTTTAGAGCATACATAAATCAGACAAATTCAACTCCTCAATTCTCATCACACCATGAGATGCTTCTAGAAATTTCTTTTATTATTTCTTTAAAGGAAATTTGATAGCTGAATATTAAAATGAAAATGTAATCCTTTAAAATTAAATTTAAACAAAATTGTCTAATCTGCTGAGAAGTACAGAAAAACTGTTATTAACTCTTCTGATCCTATTTAATAAATGGGAGTGTAGGATGAATTGTCTTCTTAAAAGCCACAAAATAATTATCATGCCAATTAAATTTTATTTTCTCTGAAATATGGCAAAATTCAAGGGCTGAACAGAGTGGACAAGAGAAGTGGCACTGGACAGAACAATTGAAGTCAGCAGGTAACAATATCTCTGACAGATGTGTATGGTATCTTATGTTATTATGTATTGATACCACCTTTCATGTTGCCCATTCCACTGTGTCTGTCTTGCTGGGACATAATTCTGTAAACTAGACATTCTGTACTTGGAAGCTGATATTTAGAGAACCTGAAACATTTCCCTAGTGTCCTTCAGACTAGTGGGAACACTGTAATTATCCATTATTTAAGAGAAAGTTTGGATCCAGAGGATCTTTAGAGCACTACTTATGAAAATAAAATAAATTTTAAAAACTTCTACCTAGTAAAAACAAAACCAAAACTGAAACCAAAACCAAAACCAAAACAAAAAACAAACAAAAGAACCTCCAAAACCAAAACAAACCAAATGCAAAAATATCCCCAAACAAACACAATCTAATAAGTTTCACTAAGACTACATCAGGTCAGGCATTTTACACTAGTATTTGTCATGAGTCTGATCAAGCTGGTTATCACCAAAGATATTCAAGAGAGGTAATTACTCTTAGAAATTCCCTGACATTCTGAGTCTGGCATCCAGATGTTGATATACACTGATACTAATAAATACTTTTTTGACAGAGCTGACAGCAATGTCCCTGGAAGCAGGAACTCTGAGGACAATATAATTTAAAAGTGTTTTTAAATCTTCGCTTGAACCAAATAAAATAAAAAAACCCATAAGTTAAGCTCCATCCTTTAGTTCGCTATGTTGGAAGGGAGGACAACATCAAAAGAGCACTGACATGTAGGGGTCATTCATGAAGTACTGACAGCACCTGCTCCTCAGTAATTTGAAGGATAATTTTTTCTTTCATATCTATCTAGGAATTACTTTCTTTTTATACCTTTTCTCCAGGAAAAAAAACCAGAAAAACCAAAAACAAACAAAAGAAGTAACCCAGAGTTCCAAAGCTTCAAGTATGGCTATGGAGATATCTTTTTACCATTTACTACTTCTGTCACATAGTTTCCAGCACAGGACTGTGTGGGAGCTCTGAAGTAAAAATATCAGCTCAAAATATAATTTGATTCATTCAAATCAACATTCAGAGTCACAAAGATGTGCTGTTCACAACTTTTTTGTACTTCTGTCTTTACCTGTTAGCAACACTTTGCGTACAACTGTGGAATACATTCAGTATTCATTAAGAAAAGCACAAATTGGAAGGAGATGGTGCTCAAATCTGTGCTCAATCCTGCCCTCAGGAAATTCCACTGCAAAAATACTATTTATGTAAAAGATAGCAGGATGAAGCCCTAATATAGTAGTACTTCTGGTCATATAACTGCAACAATTTCAGAAAGGTATATTCATTTTGAAACCTTTAATGCACAGCATATAATGGATTTTCTCATATCTGATTTAGGAACTGAATGAGACAGATTAGAATACTATTCCTTCTGCTATACTTCACACAGAATCTACTTACAGACCTACAAGTTCATGTGCCATTTGAGCTGATAATGCTCTACCTTGTTATTGATATCCTTTGCTTTTGAATAAATTGTTTTTTCGAAGCTGTAGTATAGCATTTTCTCAATAAAAAATGTTTAAGAAAGGAAGAAAGAAAAAGGGTAAGGTGCATCTATGAACAGTTTGCTGAAAATGACTAAATGGCAACATCAATCAAAATAGGAGTTTTGTAATTTTCTTATTCCCAGCCTGTGTGTGTGAGAGATTTACTGTGCCACTTCTGCATGAAGCTGGTCAAAACTGATCATGCTTTCTTTCTGAAAAATTCATGACAGCCAAATATGGTCATAAAAGTATTCTCTGCTCTCACAAAAGGCATGATATGACTTCAGCTTTATATGATAACAGCACCTTGCAATCATCAAATCCAGGCAACTGATGGTTTACATCAAAATAGTGAGTTCAGGCAGCATTTTCTTTTCAGCACGAGAGAATGGAATTACAGATTTTACCTAAACACGGTTGAAGTTTCAGTTTCAAAATATCCTGAAACAAGAAAAATACCTAAAACAGAGCTTGAAATTTGCCCTAGAGGCATATAGTCAATACTGAAATAATTCTAGACAAACACCTTTATAAAGATACTTAATGTTCTCTAACAGGTCATACACTTCTTATACCTCTCTACTTGAACATCCTGAACAGAAGCTGACTCTTAATAACATTAGCATAACTAAATTTCTAATAAGTTTCTAATATAATACAAATAATTAATGAGTGTTCATTACTAGCTTCATTCTTTTATGACTCAATTTCTACACATAGTAACTGAAGAAATTATACTTTTCTGGTAAATACAATTTACTATGAATAATATTTGTACCTTTTATTTTCAATCTGTGAAAGAAAAAATGCAGTCAGAAAAAGATAGCATTACAATTTAATTTTAATTATAGATTGAATGTTGGAAAGACCATTATCAAGAATTTAGATTTGGAAAATTTTGTTATATACCTTAAAAGGAAAAAAAAAAGGTTTCGTGAATGCAGTATGTACTACTTTGACAAAAAAATATTTTTGCCTAACCAATTAGGATCTATTGTTCATAACAGCTTTAGGCATCGTATGAAAAACTTTACCTCTTATGCCAATTACAGTGCTTAAAAGTACACAGAACACAACATAAAAGAATATCACTGGTCTTTCTTAAATATTTATATGTTTTACTGATGAGGATGCCTTTGCATCCTCATCAGTAACAAAAGTAACAAAATACAATGAAATATAAGGAAAACAATGTTTTCCTTCAATTGCTTTAGTATGTTTCTTCACTTGAAAACTCATGATAGACAATAATAATAATTATAATTCACATGAAATCAAAACCTTAATTAACTATAGTTGAATATCAATTGCATGTTATGTTCTCTTAAATATTGGACTTTAATAGATTGCATATTTTATACAAAACTTGGAAAGATACATTTTTTTTCCATTGAAGCACAAAAGTATGGTATATGTTCTATGGGGTAATATAGAGATTCTCTTAAAGTATAGCAAATCATACTGTAAACTCATCACAAATGGTACAACATTATTTTACTTACTGTTAAATGTCCACTAACTTTTAAGAAATATTTATGTGACCATATGAATACATCTCTACATGAAGTGGATGCCTGTAAAAAGATTGCAATTTTGTGGGAACTATAGATTTTTAATAATAATTAAAAGGGTTGAAATACTATGTTAGCAGGCAGTTAGATAAATAAAAGGACTTACACACTTATCTTCATTAGCTTTGATTGTATAAATTGAGAAATGCTCAAGGAGTTTATTTTTCCTATGAGGGACTCAAAATTCTTTATTTCTAAGGATTTATTAATTTTTTGCATCATTGAATCTTATGGAAGTTCAACATTAGGTAAAGGACCAATTTTTTTTTTACTCTCATTACTTTTAAAAGTTATGCAATATATGCAAAATGATGATGGAATTTAAGTGAACAAACCATGTAATCTCTAACAACTCCCAAACAGATTTTTTTAAAATAAGTTTTTGACTTGATACTCATCTATGGAAGCAAAGAGGTCTATATAAATATATTTGTGCAGGTTAATTGAAGAAATTTGAAGTGTATGGCCTGAACCTTGGCAATAATAAATGGAAATCTTAATGTCACCTCTTTGTTTTTAACATATACTGATTTTTGCCATCCTTGGTAAAAAATAGGAGTAATAGGTACTAAAATGGTAAACAGGAGAACAAAATTTTAGTAATGGGTGGAAAAAATTGCCACCTGAAACTTCTGCAAAATATTTTTTAAAGTGACAATAATAGACATATTTAGGTAAAATTGAAGTAAGTCTCTATGGAAAAACATGATAATCTTAAGAGAAGACAGAGAGAAATAGTTAAATTTCTATAATTAATCAAAAATTCCATCCCTGTCATTCCATTGTTTGAAAGGAAAGAAACATTGAGAAACATCAAGAAACATCATTAAGGTCTGGCACTACTGTACCTCAAGACATATGTAATGGAAACGGTATTCATCAAAGGTCAACAGGGTTTTAATCCATTGAATTGCTATTGTCATAATGACAGAGAAAATTAAAGCTCAGGTGACTGTCTTGGAGAACAAAGCATGTCTATTTTAAGCTTTAATTCTGGTGTATTTTGAAATGTATCGGTCTCTTGAGGAAGCCAGTTATGGTCTCTGACTGGCACCCTCTTCATTCTCTTTTCATAATAATGTGTTAGCTGTTTTGTAATTAATAGCCTGAAATGTGTAGAGTTGTTTTGGCACAATTCTTTAGCGCTTTTGGTAGAAGGTAAAGGCCTAACACACTGTCTTAGGTTGGAAATGGGGGTGTGTATTCCATTCCCATCTGTTAGAGGTGGGGCAGTTATTTTCTGTTAATTGAGCAGTTTTCTTTATCTCTTCCATAACCAATCCTCTCTCTGGGGAGACATCTGCTGTTAATGGGCCATTGAGTGTCACTGCATGACTGATAAGAATTACATCATCCCATTGTGAGAACTTCTGCCTGGCGGGGGAGGAGCCAAGCATTCTTACCTGGATATAATCTGAGATTTGGAAGACCACAGCAGCCTTTTCCTACTAGATTCCCAGAGGAGCAGCTGTCTTCTCCACTGGATTCCCAGAGGAAGGCCAGGCCCATCTGCACTGCCACTGGACCTTGAGAGGAAGACTGCACCCTTCTACAGGCTCAGTGCTCCAAGAGAACCATACCTGTCACTCCAGGAGGACTGCCGCCATCATTTAATGGGACTGCTACCAACACCCTGACCAACAGGGTGTCAGGTTGTATTCTGACTGTCAGTGGGTTTTTTTTGTTGTTGTTTGCGCTATTACATTTGTATTTTTAGTTTCCCTAGTAAAGAACTGCTATTTGTATTTCCATATCTTTGCCTGAGAACATTTTAATTTCAAAATTATAACAATTTGAAGGGAGGTGGTTTCCATTTTCTGTTTCAGGGGTGGCTCCTGCCTTCCTTGGCAGACACATGTCTTTTCAAACCAAGGCACACACTTCATACTGAATTAGACTTTAACAGGTTGAATATCATTGATACAGTTGGTCATAGCTGAATATGAATGTCATAAAAATCTATTTAGCTTTCCCCATTTAAAAAAAAATTAAATATTATATAAAATGCCAAAATATAATACTACAGAGTAATATTACATTAAAAATACTTGCTGTTAAATTTCTTGTGGATTTCTATATAGAAAAAAACCCAGAAATGGCACATTTTTACAAGATATTAAATTTTCATACTTTGGGATACAAAGTATGAAGATATTAAATTTTCATACTTTGGGATTTTCATACTGAAAAAGGGCTTCTGACCTGTGAAAATTTTATAAGGATTGTTGTTTTGGTTTTCTGAGGTCATCACATGGCATTTAAAATTTTATATTTGGGCTGGTATATATCAAGAAGGTGAGGAAATAAGATTTTTCAAAAATCAGCATATTTTAGAATAATAGGGTGTAATTCTAGAAGAAAGTAGCTGTTAAGATATTTGAAGATCATAGTTACTATAAATGTGTTTAAATAGAATATAATCTATTTTATTATTGAAAAGAATGAATAAAATATTGTGGTATTCTAAAATAGTTGAACTAATCTGGGCTTCTGTAGTTTTTGACAAACAAAAAACATGCATATCCAAAAGCATGGTTGTCCTAGGAAAGAAAACATAGGTCATAACAGGTATTTGATCCTAGTTTAGCTGAACAGGAAGACAATTTTAAAAAAAGGAATTACAGATTCTGAAGAATCATTAGCTGAACACCAACCAGATACATTCCTGGAAGGAGTCTACATTCTTTAGAATAGGAAAAGAAAGCTAAGACAAGATACAGTAATATTCATATACATATCTCTGCTAAAAAGACCACAGAATTGATTTTTCTCCATATTAAGGTTTTTTGCCACCATTGAATGTGTAACACTGAACCACTTGTTCAAATAGATATAGATATAGATATGTAGATAGATATAGATGTAGATTAGATATATATATATACATATATATATATGTATACACCATTTATGGAGTAAATATTAATGTCAATGTATTTATGGAGCTTTCAAGCTGAACATAGTTTTCAGTTTGATCGTTGCATGGCTTTGGCATTAATTACACTTCTTACCTTAACATATGAGGAAATGAAAGCGCTACCACCACACTTAAGGTAATTTCCATTCTATTCTATTCTATTCTATTCTATTCTATTCTATTCTATTCTATTCTATTCTATTCTATTCTATTCTATTCATCCTATCCTATAAAATCATTGAATAGCTGAGGTTTAAGGATTATCTGGTTCGATCTCCTTGCACAAAGCCATGTCAACTAGAGCAGGTGGCCCTTCTCAAAAGTGTGTGACAACTGTAAAGTTGCACTTATAGAACTCCAGCCTACATTCTACACATCGACCAATGTTTTTAAATGTCTTCATAGCAGATCAGGTCAAAGGAAAAATAATAATACCATCAACTCTAAAGAAAATGTAGTACCATTCTGCTTACTGTTTCTCAAGACAGATTTAATTGGAAATATGTTTTAAAATACCCTGATAGTTCCCAGGTTAAGTACCTATGCATCTCATTTATGGAGTTAAAATTCTCAATCAGGGATTTGCTTCCTAATGACATTGCTTTACCATCAATGGCTGTGTTTCATCAGTGCAGTTGAGAGTGCCATTAAGAACAGGAGGAGAATATAATGTTCCTTTTAAATTACCCGTGAACTTAATTTAAAACTGCTCCTTGCAACTCTTTTACTCTACTTACTGCACATAATGTTACATGGTGAAACAACAGTAAAATTAATACAAGTGTTGTGGGGAAAACAAAAATATTTTATCACCATAAAAGAGTTAATTACATTTTTTATATACCAGTATTTAAAATGACTCTTGATCTTTTCACCTCAGGAAACCATTTTAAGCATAATGCCTAATTATTCACTGTAATAAATTACTGTGTGTTCTACAAAATCCACACTAGTTTTCTAGCTTTTGTTGGCTAAAGCTCCTCTCTCAGCCAATCACAACTCCTGCAGTTGCTATTTTCTATAAAAGCAGCTGTGCCACACTATTCTCAGTGACAGTTTTCTGATCTTATCTTCTCTCTAGGAAAAGTCATCAACCCTGCTTGAACAGTATATCATAGGCTTCTGAGAACTGATGTTTGGAAAACTGATACTTCATATTTAACAGGATATTTTAACACAAATATTTTACTCACCAAATGTTAAAAGTAAAAATGCCTTGTGACAGACATGTCATCTGCTCACGCTTCAAAGGATTACACAAGTCTCAGAACAACTGAGATGAAACAAATTATATTTGCACACATTTAAATATACAACAGTTTTCTTGAATGCTCGATCTGGTAAAAAAATGTACCACTGTTGCATTTGAATTTCAACAGCGAAGTAAAGCTGACTTGTGAATAAAGCCTGAACCAACATTTCAAATTCAGTCATGATATTCCAATATTTCCACACAGCTAATATATTATCAAAATGAACTTTTATGCTTCTCTTATTTCCTGTTGTTATGATCACATGACATTTTTACAACATCAATTGCTTTTGTGGATAAGTGGCATTATGACTGCACTGAACTGTTTCACCCTTTCTTAACATAAAATATTATGTGTACACCATTAGCACACTATGAAAATATTAAAAAAAAAAAAAAAAGGAAGACATTACTTCTCAGGGACATTAAATTATAACTCCTGGAACGGGAAGAAATGAGCAGCCTCTGGGAATCATGATACACTGAGGTTCCAGCAGCCAAGAAAATCTTTCTTTCAGCAGATTATATGGGATTTAAAAAAATCAGTGATCTCAGTGTTGGTCCACAATTATATAATTTGAATTTATTTACTAAGGTACCTAATGCAATTGCTTATGTCTATACTCCCAACAGATGCTCAGAATGCAGCTTACCTCAAAGTCATTAAATGAAAGCCATGTTCACAGTGGTAAAATGTTTGGTGCACACAGCACAGTAAAATCCTAAGTGCATAATGGTACTACTAAACATGAACATAGGCATTTGTATGTTTGTCTATATTCCGCATTATTGGAATCATGTCCCATGGTTGTGACAAAATTTGACAAGTTTCCTTAAGGCCGATATACAAGCCAAGTAATTATGTATAATATATAAGACATTAAAACTCCTGGTTCTGGCTAAAAATAGAGAGTGGAAAAGTACCTGAAGAGTACCTCTCTATAGCCTCTTTCTAAAAACAGACCAGTTCAGGAGAAACCCTAAATATAATCACTGTTAAAAAGTTTTATTTTATCATTATTAACATTATGAGCTACGTATAATACATATTCATCAAATTGCTGTAAGTTCAAGAACGAGAGCTTAAAATTCCTAGATAACTGACTTCATCATGAGAATGAAACAGCTTTATAGTAGTTTTTTCTCTAGAAGACAAGATAATTTTTCTTTTCTTGGCTGCACATTGGCAAGATGCTGTCATTGTGGGTGCTGCAGGGAGGCCTCTGTGGAAAGACATCATGGTCTACCTCACTCAAGCTACAGCTGGTTCCATCTGTCTCCAATAAAACCACCAAGGACACAACTGAGCCCATCAGTCTCAGCTGGTCTCCTTTCAAAAATATGTGTAAAAAGTTGAAAACTGCCAGATATAGAAAGAAAAAAGAGTGAGAGAGACCAGAGGGAATACCAAAGTCAAAGCAGGGAGGGGAAGAACACCTGGAGAAGTTCTGCTGGAAGAGTTGTACTGTCTGTACCCTGCTGCACCCTGCTGTACCCTGGGTATTTCTGGGGGAACTGCAGAATATAGAGGGGTCACACTGGGGCAGAGGAAGTGTGAGGAGAAAGGAGAGGCAGGAAGAAGTACAGTGTACCGACTTTAAATCCCACTGACTACATTCCCCGGCACCAGTTGGTGAGGACAATGGTGTTTTGTAGTGCAGGATTAATGATCAGCTTGAGAAAAGGGGAGGCAAAGGGATTGTTAAAAGGTTTTTCTCTCTGTATCCCACAAAGGAAATGAGTAATTACGTATCTCACTGGCAATAATTTAAGATAATTTTCCCCAAGATGAGTCTGTTCTGCTAACAACTGTCTCCTCATCTGGTGGGAGAACCAACTACAGAGGGTGTCCCATTGGACCTGTTGTTTGCAAACAGAGAAGCACTAGTGGGTGATGTAGTGGTCAGAGGCTGTATTTCACACAGCAGTCATGAATAAAGAGTTTCCAATCCTGGAAAAGTAATGAGGGGATCAGCAGAAATACCACTTTGGACTTCCAAGGGGAAGACTTAGACTTGTTTAGGAGACTGATGGACAAAGTCTCTTGGGAGGCAGTCCTGAAGGGCAAAGGAGGCAAGGACATCTAGACATAAGAAGAACCAGAAAGAGGATGTGTGGAACTACTAGCCTATCATTCTGGCCTGAGAGCCAAGGAAGGTTATGGGACAGGTCATCTTCAGTGCCATCACGCGGCACATATGGGGCAGCCAGGTGGTCAGGCCGAGTCAGTACAGGTGTATGAAAGGCAGGTCCTGCCTGACCAACCTGATCTCCCTTTATGATGTGCACCTAACTAGTGGATGAGAAAAGGGCTGTGGGCGTTTTTTACATGGACTTTAGTAAAGATTTTGGCACAACTTTCCACAGCATTCTTTTGGAAAAGCTGGCAACCCATGGCTTAGATCAGTGTGTTTTTTACTGGAAAAAATCTGTCTGGGCCCAGAGAGTGGTGGAATTACATCCAGTTGGTGGCTGGTAAAACTAGTGTTCCCCAGGGCTCAGTGCTGGGACCAATCCTGTTTAATACCTTTACTGATTATTTTGGTGAGATCAAATGCACGCTCAGCAAGTTCACAGATGACACCAAGCTGGGGGAGAATGTTGATCTGCTGAATTATAGGAAGGTTCGGATGGTTCTGGACAGGCTGGGTTTATGGGTCAAGGCAAATTGTAGGAGTTTCAGTGAAGGAAAATTCAGGGTCCTGTACTTTGGTCGCATCTACTCCATTCAGCACTGCAGGCTTGTGGAGGTGTTGCTAGAAAGCTGCCCAGCAGAAAAGGACTGAGGTTGCTGGTCAACAGGCAGTTGGGTGTGAGCCAGCAGTGTTTCCAGATGGTCATTTCTGTCCTGGCTTGTATCAGAAATAGTGTGACCAGCAGGACCAGTGAAGGGATAGTCCTCTGTATTCAGCACTGGGGAGGCTGCACTTCTAGTTTTGATCTCCATCAGTCTCTCAAGAAAGATATTGAGGTACTGGAGGATATCCAGAGAAGGGCAATGAATCTAGTGAAGGATCTGGAACACAAGTCCTATGAGACAAGTCTGAGACAGCTGAAGGGTTTTAGGAAAGAGAGAGAAGAAGGCTCAGGAGAGATGTTATTGATCTCTAAAACTACCAGAAATAAGGATGTGGTGAGTAGGGAGTCAGTCTCTCTTCTGAGTCAGCCATGGACAACTGCATGAGAAACAATATCAAAGTGGACCAAAAGAGGTTGGAGTTGGATGTTGGGAAGAACTTCTTCCCTGAAAGAGCAGTGAACAAGCTCCTTAAGGAAGAGGTGAAGTCACTATACCCAGAAGTGTTCAAAAAATGTGTAGGAGTCATATTAAGTGCCAAGGTTTAGTAGATGTGGTGGTATTCAATGCAAGGTTGGACTCAATGACCTTGAAGGCCTTTTCCAACCTTGATGATTTTATGAGTCATCAAAATCTGGGATCTTAATTGGTGTTCTGTTCAGAAGGCTTTCTCTTCCATATTACAACAAAATTCAAATCTTTTCATTTCATTTGTGAACAACCAAGAAATCAAATAAATAAACATCTTTAAATTTTCAACATTTACTTGACAAAAAAAAACCACTACACAACCATATTGTTCTGCCAAGACAATATTTAATCAGCTTGGCTTTTTTTTTTACTCTTCCTGGGTTTTCTCCACATATTTCTTATTTATCTTTAGCATATTTCCCAGCTAAAAAATCAGTAAAATTAGCATGTTTCCAGCAGATTTTTCTTGTGAATTGTGGGGCATTTTTGTAATTGTACAGTTTAATAAGAGAGAAAAAGTGTGCATCACACACATGCAATGCAAAAAACCTCAAAATCAAAACCACTAAACTCAACAAAAACTCCAGAATTTTTATTTCTTCCAATGTCAATGAGTTTTGAGCTTGTTCATGGACCAGTGGTATTATCTGGGTTTATCTTTATCAAGTATACTTTTTTTTAATCCTTTTTTTGAGCTACTTGATATTAAAATCCCCTGAAAATGTTAACCAAATTACTTTGGAAGACAAATGCAACTTTCTCTTCTGAAACACAAATGTCATTGTCTATGTCTTTTCTTAAAAAACCCTTTTGCTAAACACCTGTAATACATCATGACTGCAATAAACTGCTGTATCTTTCTCCTGAATTCTAACATGGTTCATTTGATAAAAGAGACTTTTTTTCATGTTCTTGTTTCATGACTTATCCATGAATACAATCTATTCAGTGCTTAGTCTTAATATCCTTCTGATATTTTTCCCCCTACTCATGCACACATAAGAAAGAGTTCTAATGAGAGCACAGGATGGTTGGATATAATAATTAACTCTAGAGAATAATTCTAATGAATTCAACTTCATGTAAGACATGAAAGCTGCTTTCAACCTTGGAAATTAATCTCACCTCCAAAAACATATCTTGTATTAGTTTCAAAAGTATTAAAAGCAAAGTCAATGTCTAGGGCAGTCAGAATTAAACACAACCCTCAGATTAGAACAAGTACCTAAGGTTGAAAAGATCTGAGCTAAAAAAGGCTACAAACATAAAAAAATGATAATGTTCTCCCAAACAAGGGATAAAAGGGAATTTAGAAAGAAAATAGGTAAATGAAGTGCTTCCCTTTGCTGTTACCACCCCCAAAAACCAAAGAATAACTGAAAAATAAAAGTAAACCAAAGTGGCTTGGTTTATCACTAATATAAGAAAACCTGATGAAATAGCAAGTGTTGTCCTGAGGCATAAAAGTTGTCAAATGCACTTTTACAAGTTTAGTAGGTTACGCAAGTAGGCAGTAATAGTTTCAAAAGTCAGGAGTCCTGAATAGAACATTACCATGCAGGAAGGAGAATAAGAGGAAGCAACAGAAATTAAAAGTTTTTTTAGGTTTGGGGACTTTTCAAAACACAAATTTAGCAGATATTATCCAGTACCTTTATACTTTTTATGTCAAACTCATCATAGATACCAGGAAGATGATAATGAAACAGAAAGAAAGAAAGAAAGAAAGAAAGAAAGAAAGAAAGAAGGAAAGAAAGAAAGAAAGAAAGAAAGAAAGAAAGAAAGAAAGAAAGAAAGAAAGANGAAAGAAAGAAAGAAAGAAAGAAAGAAAGAAAGAAAGAAAGAAAGAAAGAAAGAAAGAAAGAAAGAAAGAAAGAAAGAAAAAAAATTTCTCAACAAAATTGCCAATCATTTATGCACTTGTCCAAAAGCTTTTGTTATGTCCAAACTGATATGAATGAAAGAAGGTTGCCTACCATTTATTTTTTTTATTGCTAAATAATCTAAGAATATATAGTATTTTTATTACAGACACTATTATGAGAAAAACATCTGATTTGTACCATGTCGTCTTTCTGCAAATAAAATACTCAAAAATGCATTATACTTTAAGGTTCCAATATTTAAGGAAGTAGTGAAGTCTAGCAAGGATGATAGGTTAAAATTCATCATCAGTTCTTTCCTGGCTGCAAATCTCTCTGTTTCAGAGTTCACACCATCAAATCATCATCAAATTCGGATGTATTTATTGACATCAAAAGTAAAGGCTTGAAATCCATTTCATCAAAATAATTAAGCTTATCTCTAATTCTAATATCAGTCATCAAATAATCTTAATGATACCATTTAAATACTTTAATTTTTAACCTTCTCCATGGTTTAGTCATGTAAAACTAAAGTTCTGGAACTCCTTGGTTTCATGAATAAATATCAATTAATTTGGGTTTTAGATGGAGAATTATCTCCCCCAAAATGCCAGATCTTAGAATTTAATATTTAATTTTCTCTTACAAAGAAAAAAAATAAAATTGCTGGAGTGTGAAGCCAAGTCTAATCCAGCAGCAGCTTTGAGTAATCCCTGAACCCTTTGTTTAAACTAAAGTAAAAATTTCAGGGATGGATGAGAAAACAAAATACATGAAAACTAACATTCATCAGCCCAGCTGTGAATGCAAAGTACACTACAAATCTTCTTAATTGGATGTGCAGAAAAGTGATTCAAAACCTAATGGTGATAATAAATGCATTGTATAGTAGATAGCAATTTCAAGAGGAAAAACTCTTTAGACCAATAGCTACTCTCCCAATGTTCAAACTCTCTTTTGTATTAAAAAGGGAATATAGAGGCAATTTATACTGACACTTTCTATTCAAAATAAAACTTACAGTGCAGTGGTGAGCTGCTTTTCTCTCTTCATATAAATTAAGTATAAATTAAGTGTTTGAAGTTCCTGAAATTTTACTTTTCAGATCAAATACAAATTCATGTGTAGTCATAAAATTAAAGTGACTGATTAAAATGTCTGTATCCAACATTTTCTGTGTAACAGGAATAATTTTGTGAATACCTTAATGCATAAGTGATACATTCTCCATTTTTACTTCAATACCTTACCATATAATTACACAGATATACATATGCACTTACCTCCCAAATTTCCTATCTTTTCAAACTTTATATTTTGACTTTCACTTATATTTTGACTTTTAACTTCATATTTTAAAACACAAGGAAACAGGATTTGAGTATGTAAGTTGCTTTGTTAGCTTGATCCTTTTGAAGTGAATTTGCCAGAAAAGCTCTCTTTTAAAGGTATAACGACAGACATTGACCGTGAGGGACTAGTGAACTATATTGTTAAGTACTTTTAGGCTAATTTAAATATTTTCACTGATTTAATTTTTGTCTTTGACATAGATGAGAAAGGAGTTGGACAACAACTTTTGATTTTGCTAGGCTTATTTGATTAGATATACCTTGTGATCAGACTGCAGCACATAAATGTGATGAAGCAAGATAAATAGAAATAGAGAAAATAAACAGAGAAATAATCACCACGTAACCAGAACAACATTAAGCTGAAAGCTGAAAACTAGGTAAGAATCTAAGTCAATACAGCTAGCATGGCTTGACATTTCTGAAGATCCATCCTTGTGATTTTTGTTGTTATGACTTCAATCTTCTATCTATATTTTTGTCCTAATTGATAGCTAACTTTAGCCTGAGTATATCATGCTTGAACTTCAGTTCATAGCAGTGATTTTAGAATGAACACCATTTCTGTAGCTCAAAGTCATCCTAATAAAAAGGTGTGATACAAAAACCTTGTGTCATTTTAAATGCTTAAATATGTGAGACAGCTAGACTAAAAATAAAAACAAAAATAAAACCCAAACCCAAACAAATCCAACAAATCAAAGCAGAAAATCAATCCAGAGATCAAGACTTCAGTATCTTTTCAAAATGCATTTCTGAGAAATATAAATACATTAAGCTATTAGGCTTTTCCTGAAAATACAAACGTTGTAACACTGCATAAAGAATGTAAAAAATTAATCCAAATGGAAAACCAAGGAGCTAGCTAGTTCTAAAACTACAGTCGAAAAAAACAAATTTCAGAGGAGGTGAATCATATTACCTATGAATATCACAAAACATATTTGATCTAGAAGGCTCTCCAAATGCTTTCTATCATATATGTCTTCATATTGAATAGTCAGTCTAATACCATTGTCCTGAATGTTACGGTTAGAAAAGATGTTTGAGATCTTTGAGTCCAGCCATTAATTCAGCACTGCCAATGCTGCTACTAAACCATCTCCCTGAGGGCCACATCTACATATCTTTTATGTACCTCCTTTATATTATTTTTTCCTTTTCTTAGGACAAGATGGTTTTGTCTCTCCTGTAATATGTAGCTGGGTCACACAGATTTGTATTTTGTCGCAGAATTTCACAAATGGCCACTACTAACCAAGGCAGTACTAGAGAAGAGCTAGGGTGCAAAGTACTGATGTAAAATAATAAAAATGTATTCATGCACATGAAGTGTACTAGCAGTAGCGAGGCATCCTGAATGTGATTTTATATAAGGTTTGAATAACCTTTGAAGGTTCACAGATACTGTGAGTTGATTAATCAGTAACACCACATTACCCATTACAAGTTATAGTAAATGTCTGAAAGTAACTACATTTTTTCCAGAATTCTCACCACTTTTCTAGTGATTCAGATGTCCAAGGAGATGGACTTTCCATAGTTACTTATCTATGATACCAGAAAACATTGAGCCTTCCACCAAAGAAAGATGTGTTAGAGGGACTGGCACGCTGGTGCTATCTTGGCTGTCCAATGGTGTCATTATCCTTCATAGACAGCCACAAGCTTCCAAGAAGGAAGGCCCTTATTTTATGGGCTAGACTGTTATTTAGTATTTTTCTTCAAGCATGGACAATACCTAAGTCTCCTAATATCTAAGTATTCAGTAAATTCCACTAGCTCATTACCTTACATGGCACTATAATATACTTTCATAATGTAAAGACTGATTGATATAACAGCTAGGGAAGGAATTTTCTTAATTTGCAACAATGGAAGTTGCTGTAATGTTTATAATGTTATAATGTTTATAAGTTGAAGAAAGTTTATGATGTTGTTTATTTTGAAGACAGACTACTGGTCTTGACTGCTATCTCAAATGAAAATATCCAAAACTCTGAGACTTTAGGTAGGACTCTGTCTGCTGCAGTGTCACCACAAATGGTTAGACAGCTTTCAGGTCAAGGAAGCTGAGGGGGTGTCTTTTGTTGCTCCTTGATTTACATAAAGAAATCTGCACCTCATTAGTAAAGATCATCTACTTGAAAACAAAACTTGCAAGATCTGGATACAAAATGATGAAAATTATGCCAATGTATATGCATGATCATGCAATGTGCTTGAACTAATCAGTCATAGCTGCATACGAAATGGAACATGAAATAGCCTGGGCTTTGTTAACAGTATATGGTAAATTATAATAGCATGAATAAAACAGTTTATGCAAATAAACACTTAATGAAAATAATTATGGTTGAAATTACTGCAGTTTTGCAAAGATACATTCATTGGAAAGATGTTTAAGATACTAGCTGAACCAGTAATGTTTCTAGTTAAAGAAACATTTACTTTCACCAAATACAGCAAAATTCTGGGTGAATTTCACAAAAAATAAAACTCTGCAAACAAAAGATTCAGAATAAATACTGATTCTCTTTTTCAACTTCTTCCTGAACAATGACCTTTACTCTTAGACTATATGGGATACTCCATTCCATTCATTGCTTTTGAAAAAATTCAGAAAAATGTAACCTGAATAAATAAAGTCACTTTCAGAACTGTAAAGTGTCTGTAGACACTTTTAGAAAGTGATCTTGCATTGAGCATATTTTTGTGCAAACTGCATTGAAGCATGTCAATCAAATCTCACACAAGTTTCATGTAGAAATATCATTTTACACCCTTATATGAACAGAAGTGTTTAAATCCTGTTTATATAGGTAGAAATAATGCACATAGAGAATTCTCTATAGAATATTCATCTAACATATTTTGAACCAGCCCAGAGTTAGAGACAAAAATGTACAGGCCCATATAAATATTAAATCAAATTTATTGGTAGCAGTTTTCACATCTTTGAAATGTCATTCATATTTGTAAGATTATCAAAGAAAAGGCAATGTTTTACATAGATCACCAGACAAATTCAGGTCAATATAATTACTCAAAATGGCATATTTCTAAATTATCTGAGGAGCATTCATGCTGAGGACCATACAATTGGTGTCCCATCTGTTAGCAGGTTGGAGGGTAATAAGGTTTCTTTGCTTGTTTTGATTTTTTATACTTTATGACCTGATATAAAAGTATATTGTGCTGATTTTAGATATTATACACTGTTGTGTGATTGGTTTCACAATCATAATGCTATCATTTGCCTACACAGCATCAGGCATGGTGGCATCAAATTAGGCTCACCCTTCTCTATGAGGAGGGAGAGTCTTTGATCAGAAACTAGGAGGGGTCATTGGCAGAGATTAAAACTAGATGCGATGGGAAAAGGGGAAAATATCAGGCTTATCCCTGTGGGAAAACCTGCGGGATGATACAAAATGGTCAGAGGGACAGGGTGATGGAAGGGACCTCTGTTGGTGACTATGAGACATATTAGCCAGCCTGGAAGACACTTGCAGTCTTAGGGACATGAGGTAACAGAGCCCAACAGGGAAATATTTTGACTGTAAAGAGTGCTAGCAAAAGTTCAGACGCGTTGCATCACTTCAATTCCACACATAAGGACAGCAGACTTCAGGTTGTTTGGGAAACTAAAGAGTAAAGTCCCCTGGGAAAAATCTGGAGTGCATCAGTGCTGTCCGCTTTTGAATCATCGCTTCCTAAGGCACATAAACAGGCAATTCCTGAATGTTAGAAGTAACCAGATGAGGCAGAAGGCCAGCATGGTTGAACAGGGTTCTTCACTTTGAAGTAAGGAAAAAAGGAAGGTATATGAGAAGGTCAGGCAGCATGGGAAAAATATTGAGGGAGACTGCAAAAAAATATGAAGAAGGAGTTTTTACAAGGGCATAGAGTGATAGGACAAGGGTGAATGGCTTCAAAATAAAAGAAAGTATGTTGAGAACAGATATTGGGAAGAAATTCTTTCCTGTAGGAGTAGGGAGGCACTGGAAAAGGTTGCCCACAGAAATTGTGGATTTCCCCTCTCTGGAAAGCCAGGATGGATGGAGCTGGGAGTAACCTGGTCTAGTGGAAGCTCTTTATGGCCCCTATGGGGAATTAGAACTAGATGATCTTTAAGGTTCCTTCCAGCTCAAGCAATCCTACAATTCAATGAATTTTGATTTTAACCAAAATTCTTCTTTGTTCTTGCAGTATAAGTTTTTATAGTTTTGTTGTATTTTCCATAATGCTAATGTTTTCATTATTTTTACTTTTTTAAAATCAGAGTCTGAAAACTTTTCCGGTTTAGGGAGCAGTAACAAAAAGAAAGATATTCCACTTAAAGTATGATAAGGGAAGTATTTAAACAAAAGTGATTTTTTGTTTGTTTAGGGGATTTTTTTCTTAGTTTTTTGGCGTTCGTCTGGTATTCTTGTTTGTTTGTTTTCAGGCTTCCCCCCACACACAACTTTTTTCTTATGCAGACGACATGTTTCTTTTTTCTTTTCCTTAAAATTTAGTCAAAGTACTACATTAACTTAAGGTCAATATTCCTTGTTTAATACTTGCTACCTATGTGACATTTATGAAGTATATGTAGGAGTTCTAGATGGTCTACTGTGTTAAACAACTGTTAAGGTACAAGTTTCAATCTTTCTGGACTGCTCATTACAGATTAAATCTTCACATAAAATCATAGCCAAATAACTTTTCTACTGAGCTACAATTTGTGTTCATAAGTACAATGCTGTGATGCTAGGCATACTCACCTGTGAGCAGCAATCAACTAGAATCATCTACACTAGCTCTGTGACTGCTCCTGTGTCAATAGTATTTCCATTACTTTACCCTAGACCTATTTTGGTGACCTTGGCCAGACACAGAAAAAGTAGTTTTGCAAGGGTCACATGCCCTGTCTTCTCAAAAGAGCACACCATCCCCCTTTTCTCTTGAAAATCAAAATTAGCATAATCTTTTTTATGTTTCTGAAAACTTACCAAGTACGCAGTATTTAATGACAACAACTGTTAAACTACCACTCTATGAGGATTACTGTTTTTCTTTCTTCACAGTTATGACTCTTACTCTGTACATGAACCTTTGCTTCATTTAGACTTCCAAATGGATCAAAAAAATTGGTCTGGTATTTGCAGTTAAAGGTAATAATCATCTCTCTGGAAAGCTGAGTCAATTTGTAGAATGAAATGTCTCAGGCTTATTAGTTTTAACAAGAGAAAATGAGTTAGGATAGATTTCTTTCCATACTTCTCTTTTAGATCCTGAATAAAGCCTTAGATTTAATATTGTTCTTGTTTGGAAACATGTAAAGTTGACAGTTTCCTGGGCTTTACAGAAGAGATATTTTCATGATAAGTGCAGATAATCACATAAACTGCAGCATTTTGGAACAAGATTAAATCTATGGCCTAGCTCTATAGGTCTCGTAGAAATTTTATTTCAGATGTTTTATTAGCTGAGCTCTAACATCTCTGCAGGACACTCAGAATTCTAAAACTACATAAATTATCAGGAATGCACAAAGAAAAGATTCATGTGGTTTGTTTGTAAGAAACAAGAGCATACCATCAATTAGGATGGTAGAAATGAAAATGATAAAAGTTGCATGTTAATTACTACTGATTCATTGCAGGCTTACACTTCCCTGTAAAATACATGCTGAGGCAAATTGTTTGTTTTGTTCTCCTAAATAAGCAATTACCAACATACTCCTTCTTCTACCTGACAAACTGTATTTTCAATTCTATAGTTCTTTTATCTGTTTGCTAAATTAGATACCTTGATTATAAGGGTAAAATTATATAAAAGCCCAAATAAACCTCACAATATTTGCCTTCACCCTTTTAAAAATGTCCTTGAAATTTCATTATTGTATGAATGTAACAAGATTTTAATGAGTGACATGGTTGAAATAGAAGAAAAATCAAGATACTATGCTATGTCTCAAAGCTTGATCTCTAGTGAATGAGAAACAGATTGAGGGTGTATTTCCACCATCATAGTCCTCAGTCTAATAGTACTGCGGATTTATTACCTCATTTGGGCTAGTCATCTTAATAGTGACTCAGATACTGATAAACATGCTTTCATTTTTCTTTACATCTGCTTAGATATAATTCGGTGTACATCAAAGGCAAATTGAACATGAGTCAGCAGTGTCCTGGCAGCCAGGAGGGCCAACCCCGTCCTGGGGTGCATCAGGCACAGCATCACAGCTGGGCAGGGGAGGGGATTGTTCCACTTTACACTGTACTTGAGTGGCCTCATCTCGAGTCCTGTGAATAAGTGGAGGGGCCTGAATATAAGAAGGATTTAAAGGTACTAAAGTGTTTCCAGAGAACAGTGCTCAAGATAGTGACAGGTCTTGAGGGCAAAACTTTATAAGGAGAAGCTGAGGTCACTTGGTTTGCTCATCTTGAAGAGAAGGCTGAGGGATGAACTCATCACAGACTACGCTTTCCTCAATATAGGATTCTGAAGTTAATTGGGTCATCATTTTTTCCCTATAATATACACAAGTACCTTTTTTAAAGTTTATGACACAAGTCCTAAAAGAAAGTCTTCCTTCTTTTGTGTGTGTCAATGTAATGTTTTCATGCAGTTTAAAAATACTGACAAAACTTCTTGTCTCCTTTTAGAATTAATGGAAAGAAAACTATTAGTGTGAAAGCTGTGAATTTGGCTGCCACTTTTTCACTACACTGAGTCCATGGCAAGTTGTTTTCCCCCAGTTCTAAGCAAACAGATACTCACTAAAATTGTATATTACTCCAACTGGCTTTGTTAATCCAGAAAAAACAACATAAAATTTAAAAGTGGATTACATGTGCTAATACTTGTAGACAAGAGCATAAATTTAGAGATTTTTGGTTATCTGGCTATAAAGCAACAAGGTTTATTAATAAGAACACTTTCCTGTATAGTGCCTTTTGAAAAGGAGGATTCCAACACCAACATGCAGATTAACTGTCAAACAGGAAGTAACAGTACAGGTATTCTAGATAGCTTGATCACACAACAGATGATATGCAGCGGTAAAGAGGTGGAAGGTGCATGATCTTTTCCTCAATGAGGTCATATCTTATGCACAGTAAGAACAAGACTCCCTCTGCCTCCTGGCTTTTTTCCACGCTGTTTGCCTTTCCACACATATTGTTTGTCTTCTGCTGCATCCCACCATTTCTAAATAATATTTCTTTTAAAACCTGCCTTTTTTCAGGGTCCTCCCTATTCCAAAAAGCAAGGTGCGATGCGCAAAATTTATCTGAAGATAAAAGATCAATGGAATGAAAGTATTTCATAATCTTAATATCAAGATAGAGCATATATTGATTTCTTCTTTACTAGTTTCTAGTATGTTAATGCCATTGTTCTATTTTTGGAATTTGCTGGAATACTGTGGACATGCATAGGGGCTACATAGTAAGAAAAAAAATATTTTTGAAAGAAAATCTATTGATTTTGATATGAAAATGAAAAAAAGTCAGTTTTTCAAACAAAATTCACCTTATACTCTTGACCAGGAAAAAGAATTTAGAGGAGTTTAGTAGTATTTTGTGCTTTAGAACTTTTTCAATTTCTCTCTTAAGTCATTACAAATAACCATGAGCTTCCCATCTTAAACTGGAAGAAATGCAACTGAATTCAGATATTTTAACAAATATTCCAACAAAAGGTAGTTAAAGCTCCATCTTTTTGAAACAAGCACCTATCCCTGCAGACTATTTTTGGATTTGCTCTGCTTTTGAAGGGGAAAAGAGAAGCATGCCTTTATGGGGCTCATTCCAGGAAAGAAAGGTACAGCTTTAAAATTATAGAGTAGATTTTTCGCGGCCATATAAGTATACTTAATATATGTTAAAACCATGACATTATATAATACATTTCTCCCATTGAATAACTCCTCTTTGGTGAGAAAACAAATTTAAGGACATATTGGGGTGGAAAGTAAGGGGGATAGCCAGATCAACCATTAAGGATTAGATGAGTTCTAGAATTGCTTCTAACCTACTTAAATTATTCCATGCTCCTCAAATAAGACAAGATTTTTTTATCTCTAAACAATTTAAAAATTCTTCAAAATACAGAACCATTCCAACACCAAGGAAAATAGTGACTGAATGATCTGTACTTTATCTAATATACCCACTTATGGCTCAAAAAATGTAAAACCTCTGAGAATTGTTTTGTAATATTATAGGCCATTTATGGTTTTGGTTCCTCTACAGCATAATAGTCCTTTCATGGGAAGAAAAAAACCTCTTTTTATTGCTTCACTCCAGTGTCTCATATTTCTTTTTTCTATTCATTTTAAAACCCCTTTTTGGGCTATGTACAGTCTCAGGTGAATTGTTTGGCCTTCTAAAAAAGCAATCTTTCTTTTGATTGAGTTTCCTGTGCTTACTCTCTATGAAAATCTTAATACTCTTTTTCTATCCAATTTCAGCTTATGTAAAAATTTTCAAAATGTTTTCCTACTCAGTTTAAGCTTCATAAAGATACACTTTAAAAATCTTTCAATTATGTTTACTGCATATTCAACCTGGAATCATTCCAGGACCTTCTTCCCACCCTTCTCAGAGTGAGGGGCACCAGGACTCAGGGTGAGGGGCACCAGGGCTGAATCCAGCAGGATGATCCCAATCACAGCTGGTAATATTATAGGCTATTTATGGTTTTGGTTCCTCTAGAGCATAATATTCCTTTCATGGGAAGAAAAAACCCCTTTTTATTGCTTCACTCCAGTGTCTCATATTTATTTTTTCTATTCATTTTAAAACCCCAAGGTCCCCCCAGGACACACCTCTGTGCCTCTGTGCAGCCCCAGGGTGGTGGTGCCTGGCCTGCCCTCACAGCTTTCTGCCTGCCCACAGAGCCTCACCATGTTCTGCTTCTCCCACCTGTTCCAGCTGCGTGCCTGGGGCTGCTCCAGCGCCTGGAGCCATCTGGAACCATCGCTTGGCACGGGAGCCGGGCCTTCCTCTGTGGCTTAGCAGCAACTCCTGCTATGAATCCCAGCAGCTGCCCTCTGTCCCTCTGCTCACTTTGCATGGCCAGCTTGGCTGCAGAAGGGGACCTGTGTCAGAGGAAGGTGAAGAGCTCTGGGGAGCACAGAGGAAAAGCGCTTTCCTGTGGGGTTTGCTGACAATATTTCAGGTCTTCATTGGAAAAAAACTGAGATCTACTGAACATGAGTAGTTTGCAAAGCATGTAGTCTTAGTGGATGATCAAATGCAGTTTTTTTCATAGGAGTTGTTAATAAAGCCTTTTTTTAATCTATGAAAGTTTTTTAGAACTAGGAAAATAAGAGTGATTTCTGCTCAGTGTCTAGAATACAAGTGCATGCCGGCTATGAGGCATGCCAGTTTAAAGCTGTAATCAATGGAAATAAAGTCTTGCACAAAGCTACGTTGCCCAGAAATGAGTGAGTGGAACAATTATTTTGGCTTTGTAGATTATAATATTTCTCATTTTGTATCACTTGATACAAAGATTCAGACATGCTTAGCTGTCCTTGCCCAAATTATGGTACAGGATTAAATTGCAAATTCCAGACTTTATCTTGTCTATTCCTACATTCTGTTTCACTGAAACAACTTCCTTGTCATTTAATATCCTAGGAAATCCATCTCCATATAAATTAATTCCTTAGACATCCCTGTTACACATACTACATACATTTTAGAGACAAAATGAATCTTTTAAGGAAAGCATTAGTTTTCTAAATATTCTATGAAAATTTCTCTAAGCACCTGTTTCACACTTTGCCATTGTTCCCGACCCCTTAAAAATAATATCATACAGTGGTATATCTGGGTCATGAAAATAAAAACAAAATTAAGCAAAACCAAAATCTAATGTTTGCATTTTCACAAATTACTATGAAAACTATTTTATTATAAAAATTATATTTTGTACACCTATTTTAGGCTGTATAAGGAGGAGTATTCTTGGGACTACAGGCTGAAAGCTGCTTAGTGAAAAAAGACCTGGGGGTGCCGGTGGACAGCCAGCTTCACATGAATCAGCAGTGCCCAGGTGGCCAAAAAGGTAGATGGACTCTGGCTGGATCAGGAATATCAAGAAAATCGGTGTGGCCAGCAGGACTAGTGAAGGGATCATTCTCCTGTCCTTGGCAGGGGTGAGTTTGTTCCTAAAATCCCGTGTCCATTTCTGGGCCTTAAAATTTAGGAAGAGCATTGTGGTGCTGAAACGTGTCCAAAGAAGGGCAATAGAGCATTTGAAGGTTCTGGAGCACAAACTCTGTGAAGAGCAGCCCGGGGAGCTGGAGATGTTTAGCCTGGAGAAAAGGAAGCTAAGGGATGCCTCTCTCTACAAATTCCTGAAAGGAGGATGAAGCCAATTGGGGGTCAGTCATTCCTCACAGGCAACAAATGACAGGACAGAAGAAAAATAGCCTCCGTTTCTGCCAGGAAGCATTTATATACACTATTAAGACTTCTCTGAAAGTTTGGTCAGGCAATAAGTTGCCCAGGGAAGCATTGTAAAGGTGTGTTTGTGGCACTTGGGAATGTGGTTTAGCGGCAACATGTCTACGTTACTTTAACAGCTGGACTCATTGATATTGAAGGTAATAATTCTATCATTCTATGACTCTATGGGATTTCACACAGATTTTGAAGTCAACAGCAAAGGGAAAATTAAATAGATTGAGTATGGATACTGTTTACTGAATTTCAGAAAAGATTTATTATGAAGATTGTCAGTAAACTATTTCCCTGGGCAGAGTATTTTAATGATCCACTGCTTAGCCAGGGTGACTAATCTTTTGATGTAACAAATCTGTCTTAGTCTTAGAAAGCAATCTTTATCCTAAATGCAGGTTACAGACTGTCAGTAATGGTTCATGCAGAAATTTTTTTTGGAACATGTTACACTGTCTTAAGTGCTGTTCCCTGATGTGCCTCAACACCTGCCTGTGATGTATATCAATGTTCAGGTATTCAACCAGTCTATAGCTGAATTAGAGTGACTATTTCTGATGCTTGTGATGCCATTAGTTACCTCATTAGTTTTCTCATTATTTCCTGTTTCCAGTGCTAAAATTCTGGGTGGCTTTAAGTGACTATTAGGCTATGTGATCAACTTCTAGGTACTGTTTCAGAAAACTAATAGTATTTCAGTTCTGCAATATTTAACTGGTGCTCATTAAGTGTTCCCACAAGGCTGAAATAATATTTATTGCAAAATATATAACAAAACTTCATAATTTTTCCTGTGTGAAATTATTTTCTTGAGAATAGAACTTGATTAAAGTCCTCCAGGTGTTTGAGGATCATTCAGAAGCTGAATGATCAGTAAAAGTTATTGTCAAAGTTGAATTTCAATCCTTGAGACAAATTATGGTGGTTTTTTGGTATCTATTCAAAACTGGATTAAAGGTTCTGATGTTTCCCACTGAAAGTTTTTTAAAGCTAAGTGAGGAAAGGATGGAAAAGTTTAAAACATTACAGGAATCAATCCCATACAGGATTCAATCCCATACTGCTTGAATATATTGACATGGAAACCTAATGAACTTCTCAGGCATTCTAAAATGCATCAATTTCTTATTTCAGTTATTTAGTCCATGAAGTCTTTGTTTTTCTTTCTAGTATTAAAAATTAGTTAATAACCGTAACCATTGCAGTTGTAGTTCAGTTTGCTTCACCAGCTGGGAATTTGCAATCAATTAATATGAAAATTCTTAAAGTAAAAATACAGTTGCTTTTACTGTAGATGAAAGTTTCTTATAATTTTAAGTCAAAAAAGTGTTGGCAAGGAATGAATATTTAAAATTATCTTTAATATTACACATTATTAAATAACAGGCAAAGTGCTTTCTGTGTTTTAGTAGGTTTCCATGGAATAAATGTAAACAGCAGAAACAATACATATAGTTTCAGGCAAGAGATGATAATATATCACTTTTTCTCATAACTCCATATCACATTGTCTCCACTTCATGATCCTTAAGGTCAAAAAGTTCTTAATTTATTTGTTCTGTTAGATATTAGCTGTCAGTTTTCAGCAAATAAGATGGTTAACATTAAAATCATCAAACAGACTAAAAAGTACTCATGATAAATAATGAAGTTTTTACATTTTCACAATCAAATCTAGAAAGTTGTTCTATAACAATTCATTCAACTTGTTGAAGGATTTGGACATAACATCTTGAAATTCCAAATCCATTATCCCTTGAACAAATAAAGAATCTAGAAACACTGGTGAAAAACTTTTTAGAAAAGTATGCTGTAACCGTCTATCCAGAGAGGACCTGGAACACTGCAGGTGTTGGGGTGTGGCCAGCCTTGTTGAGCCATGTTCAACACTGCTCAGTGGCCTCAGGAGGGTCTCTGAACCTGACAATGAGATGACAGCAGGGCCTGCAGCTGGTCCCACCACAGTGACAGACACTGGACAGATGCTGGTACCAAAACCTCTGAAACTGAACCAACCGGTGCTGCTGGCAGCGGGGCCTGCAGAGACACAGAAAATACATGAAAGTCACCTGGTAAAAAAGCTTTAGCAAAAACAGTCAAGGAGGACAGGGAGAGAAAAGAGGAGGAAGAAGCAGAACCATCACAAGGGTGATTTTCAGGGCCATCATCAAGGCTATCACTGGAACTGGAGGAGGAGACAGAAGAGACAACCACATCTCGACCCCTGTCTCTGAGCGAGCTACAGAAGCCAAGAAAAGATTTCAACCATCATCCATGTGAGCATTTTACTGCCTGGCTACTCCAGTGCTGGGACAATGGTGACAGTAATGGCGAGCTTGAGGGTAGGAAGCCAGGCAGCCAGGATAACTTGCTAAGGAATCAGGCACTGACAAAAATATAGGGAAAAAAGACACAAGCCCTTAGTTGCTGAAGGAGATTCTTATCAAGTGTGAGGGAAAGGTATTCCTCTAAAAATGATGTTCCATATAACTCAGGCAAATGGACTATAATGAAGACAGGTATTCAATAACTGCGGGAAATGAAATATGAGAAAGAAATGAAATTTTGAACCAGAAAATGTGCAGCTCCCCACAGATCCAGATGACCTTTTCTGTCAATGAACTTTGTGGAGAAAATTTGTACAGAGTGCACCAGCAGTACATGCCAACCCCTTGGCAACAATTTTTTGGAAAGGTGATGCACCACCAGCAGTCAGTGACTTGATTTGGCAGTTCTGGGAATTTGAAGAGAGTATTTATTTCTCCATCATTGCGGCTGTGGGGAAATTGATAGATAAACTGACAGATAAACTGGCTCATGAGTTCCAGCAATTCAGAGAGAATATGTCCTGCTTCCCACCTGTACAGGCCCATATTTCAACAACTGACAGCAGGTGTTCTTTTGTACAAGAGAGAGAACATAGAAGGACACACCACAGGGTACCCTGTGGCTTTACCTTTGGGACCATGGAGAGGATATGAGGAAGTGGGAGAGACAACACACCTTGAATTTATAGGTCTGGAAATTGCAGGAAAAATGTCTACAAATGTTTTTTTTTCCCCAGGCAATTTTTTGCTCTATTCTCCAGTGGTAAATTTTCCAGATAGAATGGAAGGTCTGATCATACTACTTTCTCTAGGGAGAGAAGTTTTAGTCCATTTCTACAAGATGTTAGGAGGGAACATTGTGATCAATGTTAGAGGGATCCTGTTTCCAGCCAGGTGGAAGAGGCATAACTGGGTTTACCGGGCTGTCTGGATTCAATGGCCTGGCACAGCAGCCCTACAGGAGCTTAAGGCTGTAGTAGACTCTGGTGCCCAGAGTGCCCTAATGCCATCAAGCTATGTTGAATCCATCTGTATTTCTGAGTTACAAGGGGATCCAAAGAGCTGAGATTACCCTGACTAGGAATGAATGGCAAAGGCACACTATTTTGCCTGGACCAGAGATTCTACACATTCTTGGCATAGTTTATCTCAGGAGAGGATATTTCAGGGACCCAAAAGGGTAATGGTGGACTTTTGGTATAATTTCCAGGAGACAGAATAAATTAAGCAATCGCCTACTTTTCTTGGTTTTTCAGACAAACCATTTGTTGTGGGGTTGCTGGAGGCTGAGGAGCAGCAGTGCCAATTGCTACAACAACAGAGCACTGAGGGCAGTAGAACACCAAGAAAAAACTGTAATTCCCATCTATAAACTAATTTGTCACCTGGAAAGCCAAGGAGTAATCAGCAGGACTAGCTCACAGTTTAACAGTCCCATAGAGGCCAGTCTACAGCCTCATACAGAAAGTCTAACAGGGAATGGGGGCTGAGTAAAGCATTGTATGAGTGCTGCTGTATGAGACATAGCACTTCAGTATGAGCTGGAGTAAAAGGCAGACAAGTGGTGCCACCGCTGACGTTGCTGATGCATTTTTCTCAGTCTCTGGCAGCAGAGTACAGGTCACAGATTGCTTTCACTTGGAGGAGTGTCCAGTATACCTAGAACTGACTGTCCCAGGTGTGGAAAAATAGCTGCACTATTGGCCATGGACTGATCCAGACTGTACTGAAAAAAGGTGAAGCTCTGGAACACCTGCAATATGTTTTTGATTTCACTGTGTGGGGAAAAAAAAAAAAGAAAAAAAAAGAAGAAGAAAAAAGAAAGAATTGATTTTGCCATAAAACTGATTAAGGTAAAGGGACCTGCACAGGAGATCCAGATTTTTAGGAATAAAATGCTAAGATGGACATCATCAGATCCTAATGGACATTATTAATAATATATCAATGGGTGGATGGGCAATGTCCCCACCCACTAACAAGAAATAAACACAAGCTTCTTTTAGGTGTTTTAGGCTTCTGGAGAAGTTGCATTCCAGATTAAAGTCTGATTACAAGCACCTTCTAGTGACCCAGAAGAATGATTTCAAAGTGGGTCCTGAGCCTCTGCCAAATCAAGCAGGAGATTGTTCATATTGTACTCCATGCTCCAAATGTAGAAAATGTGCTTTATACTGCACCTGAGGAGAATGGCCCTACCTGAAACCTCTGGAAAAAAGCATCAGGAGAGACTCAATGTTGACCTCTAGGTTTTTGGTTAGGCATACAGAGAATCTGGAACATGTTTACTTCATCTGAAAAGGAGATGCTGAAGGTGTCCAGTTTACTTTGATTTGAAGGTGATTTGTACTGAGCAGAGGTCCTCCTGGCATCCTGGTTACCTGTGTTGAGTGAGTTGGATGTTCAATGGAAGGATGTCCTCTACGCATCATGCAACAAATACTATATGGAAAAAGTCGGTTGCAATGATCACACAATGAGCTTTTATAGGAAACCCTAACTGTCCAGGATTCTTAGAAGTAATCATGGAGTGGATAGAAGACCAAGATTTTGGAATGTTACTAGAGGAGATGGTATTACATGCTGAAGAGGTCATACTATGTAATAATACAAAATGAGCAGTAATATGCCTTATTTACAGATTGGATCCTCTTGTTTTGAGGGAAAATATCAGAGATAGAAAGCAGCTGTATGGAATCCCCTACCACAAGATGCAGAAACTGATGAAGGACAAGGTGAATCAAGTCAGTTTTCAGAGGTGAAAACCATCCAGTTAGCCTTAGACGTTGCTGAGTGAGAGAAATGGCCAATACTTTACACTGATTCATGGATGGTGAAAAATGTCCTAGGGAGATGGTGGCAGCAATGGAAGCAGAATAGCTGGCAGCAACAGGTAAACCCATCTGGCTGCTGCATTGTGGTAAGGTATTGCTGCCTGGGTGGAAAATGTGGTTAGGCAAGTACATCATGCAGAAGGTCATGTACCCAAGAGTCAGGCCACAGAATAGCATCAAAACAGCCAGCAGGTGGATCAGGCTGCTAGGGTTGAAGCAACTCAGATGGATTTGGATTGCCAGCAGAAGGGCAAATTCTAGCTCAGTGGACCCATGACACCTCAGAACATCTGGGAAGAGCTGCCACATATAGATGGGCTTGTGATCAAGAGGTGGACATAACCATGAATCCTTTGAATGTGGAGCATCCTCTGTCATCATTTAAGCCAAGCAGGTCAAACCTCTGTGGAATGAAGGATGATGGCTGAAATATAAGTGTAGGGAAGCCTGGCAGGTTGACTATATCACACTCCTCCAAACCTGAGGCAAGAGCCATGTGCTTCCAATGGTGGAGTCAACCATAGGACTGCCAGGAACTTCCTGTTCCCAGTCACACTGCATGAAACACTATCTTGGGACTGGGAAAGCAAGTCTTACCATGACACAGTGCTGCAGAAAGAGTTGAATCAGACAATGGAACACATTTCTGAAACAACCTTGTGGAGACTTGGAACAGAGAGCACAGCATTGGATGGATAGATCACATTCCCTATTGTGCACGAGCCTCTGGAAAGTTCAAGTGGTGTAATAGTCATTAAAGACTGCACATTAAAGATTGGATGTTAAAGAGAAAAGTGGCTGGTGGGACTTTCAAACTTTGGGATGCACACATAGCGAATGCCACCTGGCTACTCAAAGATCTGCCAATAAGGCTTACTCTGACCAGTCAAAATTCTTACCTTCTGTACAAGGGCATAAAGTTCCTGTAGTTCACATTAAAATCATGCTGAGAAAACAGTCTGCCTCAGCAAAAGGGACTGCTTTTGCTTGAGGACCTGGGTGCACTTAGTGGGTAATGCAGAAGGATATGAAAGTCCAGTGTGTGCCTCAAAGGGAATTTGAGTGAAATAGGCAATGAGTTAAATTGTATTATGCTAATATCTAACACTGTGTATTACCTCTTCTATGGTGTCTACATGTGTATCACCTCACTGAGCACCTTAGGGCATCAATCTTAACCAAAAATGTCCTGGGAATCTGAACCTGACATCCTTGCGATTGTTGCACTTGAACCAGTGAAGAATGAATCCTGATAAAACTGAACAAGGGCAGAAATAACTTCCCTCCAATTTTTTATCTTTTAGTAGCAAGTCACACTTTGTTCTGCTGATTAACATAAATTGCTTATAAGAAGATATTTCTTACGTAAAACTACTTTGTTTGGATGCCTTTGCAAGTTACATAGCTAAGCACACATTTCTAGATAACTATACAAGAATTAATACAGAAGTATTAAGAGTAGTGAGCATTCAGAAAAATGTATGGTCTACAGGTGGGCTTAGAAACAGATATTTCCTCTTGTGTTCACGGGAGACTGATGATTTTACATATCATTACAACTCTTGTTTATATAAATTGGTGGTCACTTACAGTAAATATTGGCCTGTTACTGACAAATAATTCAGATAACTGCCAACTAATAAAACAGAAATCAAAACAGAACCAAATATTTAAGTAAAAGTATCTTGATTTCTGTTGAGCTTTTTTCCTGACTACCTAGTCTGTACTGGTATAATTAGTTTGTCAAATTTGTGAAAGACTTGTTTGTTGCTTCTAACTCTTAATGCATTAGAACCCAATCATATTAATTTTTTTCCTGATTCTACATCAACAGATATCACAAAAAAGCATAAGGTCAGATATGACAGAGTATGTAACATAAAGAGTAACAAATATTCATCTTCATGTTGAAGTAAGCATGTGTTTAGAAAGTGATGTTTACTAGAACATGTAATTTCTCTTAAACAGATTTTAACTTCATGACTTGCAGTATTTATTTGAGTATATCTTGCTCAGAGACATTAAGTACTATGCATTGTACATATAACATGAATGACTCCTATCATAAAGCAAAGATGGATTTAAAAAATGGAAAAAAACAGGAATGGCTTCTTGCATATCTCTTTCTCAGAGTGACTGAAAAGAGAAGTCCCTGAAAACATGTCTAGATTTGTCCTTTTTCACTTATCAACCTAAGTATATCTGTAGTCCATAACAATGTTTCAGAGAGGTAGAATCATTATAAACTGCAGAGCATTCAATATAGATTCTGTAGCACTTGTTGTTTACTGAGTGACAATAATTAATTGAATATAAGTCAGATTTTCAAATACTTTATTGTTTGAATAAAAGTTCTATTTCATTCTGAATTCTTCATCCTGAATTATTCCTCCAGTATTCTAATGCGACTAATAACTTATCTTCCTTATTCATTCTGTGTTGATACTTCATTTGAAGAAAGTGCTAAAGTCAGAAATCATGTCTATACATATATTTTGTGACAGAAAATTGAAAGAAGACATTGGAGGAAAGAAAATAATTATAGGGGGAAATAGAAACAGTATGAATATCTTGATACTCTATCAAAAGATGAACATCTAAGGAGCATGAAAGACATTGCTCTATGGTTTTCCATTATAAAGATATGAAATGCTTATCTGTTTTTTGTTGATAAAGCAAGAAAACATATCTTGATATGATAAGGTAACCTGAGTATGTAAATGTTTCTTAAATCAAAGTAGCATCCTCTACAATTTAATTGACATTATGACCAGAAGAATAAATATCTAAAATAGAGTGGCTATACTGGCAAGAGAGATACCCAGAAGTTAATTGTGAAAATTACCAACAATTTTTCAAATTTAAAAAATAACCTTGTTCCTTTCTCTTATCCGATTTCTCCCCTTATATTAATTACTGAATACACGGTATATTAACTAACTCTAACTCTTTTCTTTTTCTTATTTTTTTCTTATTTTTGATTTTTTTTTGTGAGCAACACAAAGACCTATTGAAATAAAGAGTATTTCAAATATTAGGAGAACAAGCAAACTGGAAGAATGATGGTAACAAAAGCAGAAGTTCAGTGAAGGGGATATCATCACTCAACAGGCCATCAAGCCACTCACAATTTCAGAGAGGAGAAAAATGAGACAGAATAGTAACAACAGCTTCCAGTACCTGTTAAGAGTAGGAAGACCAGCTGAAACGCAAAACAAAGAGATTGGTCCTATAATCTAGACAGATACACTAAATTATTGTTATCTTTCCCAAGGTAGAAATCATGAAATGAAACTTGGCAGATAACAAACTGTTTCTGCTTCGAAACAGAACTGTCTATGTGGTAACCAGTAGATAATATCCATTAGGATTTACTTTCAAATTATCAAATGTCAACAGAGTTTTCTTAACGTGATGTAAAACTTGGACACCTTACCAAGATTTTCCATTGTATACATTCATCTTTAGCTAGCCAAAGGATTGAATAGAAAATCATATCATGTCAGGATGATACGAAAGAATATTTCTGAACTCTCTAAAGTATTTTATCTACAGCACTTAAAATAGCTGTTCAGTAGTCTGATGGCATCTCCATTGATCTGGAAGGAAGAAAGCAGTCAGGTGAATAATAACTTCATCTGCTGCAAGATTTCCTTAACATCTTCATTTATTGCATGAATGCATCTTTCTATTAAATTCTCCTATCTTTTTCTCTCAAAAAGCAGTAAATACTATACCACCTCTTAAGTTATCATTTCCAGGACTAACTCCAGTTAATTCCTATCATAGATGGATGTATTTCAATGCTGTCTCCAACTAGTACCAAAGTGCCACACCTATAGCATACTTGCCATGTCAACACAGGTGCTGTAAATAATCTCCATGTTCTCTTCAGAGTAGAAATAATATCTTTCCAGGTTACAGGAAAATAACATACTGTTCTTTTTAAAATAAAAATGTTTGCTTTTAACTAAAAGCTTGAGGAATGCAATGCATTAAAGCTATGTCAACATAGCCTAACTATGCAAAGAATGACATTAATGTAAACCAGAGAAAAGTGTAGAAATGTAGCTTTCTCATTAGACTCATTCCTTTTGGAAACACCTGCCTTCTACAGCCAAAAAAGCAAACCAAACAAACAAAATACTATATGTAGGAAAACAAAGCAACAAGAACAAGAGGAAAAACAAATTTGAGTCCATAAACTGTAATACTTCTCAGTAGTACTTGGAACTCCAGGGCAGACATAGCCAATGTGACAAAGGAAAAAATTCAGGATCATTTAAGTCACTAAAATATCAAAAAATCTTTCAATAGCACAAAATATTTTTGAATTATAAATATATATATTATATATACATATACATTTAAAATCATAAAAAAGATTTAACAGGCATTTCCCATTCAAATTCCAGAGATTTTAGTCTTTCGTTATTTCACCTCTGTATTGACTCAAGAACACCTTCATCTTTAAATGAGAGTCAACAAATTCCTTTTCTCTTTTTAACTGACAAGGAAACAGGAAGAATCAAAGAACAGTAGTAAGCAGAATTTTTGAAGGACAGGCAGTTTCAGTTCACTGTCAGCTGAACAGAATCAGACACAGCTGTGTGGGCCTCTCCGATAAAGGTAAGCAACTTCTCACCGAGCTTCAAGTTAGCTGAGCGTCACTTTCCAGGGTCTGGTGGGTGAAATCTTAGTCTGGGCAGAATCCCTTAATCTAAGGTACTGGAAGTCATTTTGGCAATGGTTTTCAAGTGAGGGAATGATGCTATTGTCTTACAATCTTTTGAAGCAATAACTACATGATACTATAAATTTTACTTAGACCTTTGCTGTAATCAGTTTTTAACAGGTTTCATTTATATACATTTCTGTATTTTATATATAATAATGAAGATTTTTGTTTACAAAATGGGTTGATAGAGAAAAGTATTATCTTGTAACTTAATTTATACTCAGCATAGTACCTTTATCTTCATTTGAAATTCAGTTTTATAGGTGCAAATTTACATTTCTAAAGTCAGTTTAACTTTTCCAATTGCAGTGTATTGGTTTTTTAGAATGTTCAAAAGAAGGTGCCATTCTTCAGTGACAAACCAGGGTCTCACTCTAAAGTGAAAAATTTAACATTGTTTCTTTATTTCCATTTGTCACTGTATGTTCAAAAGTCTTAGCAATCTGATGCTCACTTTTTTTTAATGATGATGTAGTCAGAATTCTTCTGACTTACCTTTATTAACTTCATAAATTATCCCAGGCTCTTCCAAATCCTTTACTATTGCATTTTGAAAGGTCTTCTGTTTGGAGTATTTGCTTTTGCTCTTGAAAAAATTGGATAATACTGAACCTCTGTGAACAAAAGCAGTTATGCATCCTTTAGCTAACATAGTAACCCCCACCCACCAGAATTCTTTTAGACCTAATGATCGCTGATTTCTGGAATGTTCTGTTTTATCAAAGATTTGGTCTGATTTATTTCAATAATAGTCATCTTTGGAATGAAGTAAGTTGCTAGAATATAAATCTTGCACTAAGGAAACCCACTTAATTCTTCATCAGTCTTCTCATATGTCTTCAGAAATGTGAATGCTTAAGTTGAAAACCACAATGCTTCCAGATAGCTGCATTTTATTTACATGCTAGACAGAAATTGATTCTCTATGAATACAACACACACAAATGTACACAAACAGACTAGTTCCCAATCCACTGTTGTCCAGATAGTGTGAGTATTCTTAACCTTGAAAGAATTGTAGATTTAACCTTATGTGTTTACCAGAACAATCTTTTATATCGCTATCTTTACTGTTCTGTTTACCTGGTTACCTTCTAGCAACATCCTTTAAAGAAACTGTCAAATGCTGAAAAGTGTTCTTAACAATATTTGCTATCGCAGGTAATAAAGATGCAGACAGAATAGACAATTGATGGAAAAATATTAATATGGTTTTTGTCTGAACACTGTTAACAAATTCAGATAACCTGCTAAATACAACATTATTTTTTATAAACAAAGCTGATTCTATTTTAAAAAAATTTGGCTTTGGAGTTTTTTGTTGGTTTGGGTTTTTTATAATAGTGTTGTCATTGTTTCCTCCTGTTTCTCCTTCATTTTTAGGTTTTTCTGGTACATTTTCTTGGTTTTTCTTTAAATTTCTCAATATTTTAAAAACTATTTGTTTTGAAAACTAAGTTCATTATATGAAGAATAGAGAGTTTATACCTGTAATATTGGATTCCCGAACTTTGGCAATTGAAAAAATACTATTAGAAATCACTAAATTCCTATTTAACTAAGAAAAATATGTATTTTTACAGAACATTTGTAATCACATGGTGCTTTGATATTCCAATTTGCTGATACCTTTTCTGCCTACAGTATTGACATTAGGTTGCATTCAGTCTTTGGGAGATTTTCATGTTTTTAAGTGAGGCTGCTTAAATGTCCCATTTTGCTTTCCTCTTTGCCATCTAGTTGTGATGATTTCTAGCATCTGTCTGGAGTCACCAGCGCTCAACAATTTTTGTCTACCACATTTTAATCAAAAGTACTGTTGTAGAAATTATTTTTAACTCCTTACTTTTCCCCCCCATAATTATCAAACAAGTTAAAACAGATGATTCTTGTATGGGTTTTACATACCTTAATATACAGGATAAGAGTAGCAGGAGTTCAGCTTGCCTCAAGGTTGCACATCCAGGGGTGGAATGCAGCAATGTGAGGAGCATACTTTTACACAAGGAGCCAGAAAGGACTATCACTACAATATTCATAAATCACTTTGAGTGTCCTAGCCTCAGATCCCTAAGCACCAAACTTCTTCTGTAGACTGACTATTTGTTACATAAGAAACCACAGTTTTAGCAAAAGTGTATGTGTACCACTTGGGATGAAGTACCATTTGTGCTCCTTCTCAAATGACATACCAGGAGCAGTGTTGAATCCCATGAAGTCTCCAGTTTCTACTCCAGCAAGGCAAGAAGTGACCTCAAAAAGGAGTAATGGGCTTCCCTTCCAAGTGCCTCCAAGAATGGGAAAATGAGACATGTAATAACTTTCTTCTGAAGGTGTAGGTGGCAATCTGCAGGGAGGCTGTACAGCTGGCTCAAGGTATTAGACATTCTGAAAACAGTGCAAAGTGAGGAATTTGTGAGAAATGGTGCTGGACACAAAATTAACAACTGGACAATGTACTGGCATTTTCTGCTAAAAAATGAGCCAAGGTTCACAGAATGGAACACAGGTACTTATAAGTCATAGCGAATCATCATCCATATCTTTCCTATAAAAACATTTTCAACTGTCCACATGACTTTATGTGCTACTATTACATAGACCCTGTAAGACTGAAGTGGACCACACGTTGTATCAAAGATTGGCATCAAAAAGAGGGTGTATAAAGAATAGGAGAACTTGCATGAACATTTTGTCAAAATTATTTATATACCAGAAGCCCGGAAAGAATTTGGACATCATGGAAACTAAAGAAAACAGATGGGTACTGTGTCTACATTTCAAAAGGTTATCAGGCTAAATTTAAAAAAATATTACTAGATAAAGTCAAATTCTGTTTTATTCCATTAAGCTCATTGGGCTTGTGTGTGTGCACATGTATTTTTGCTTTTGGGGTAGTTTCTGATCTTATTTTGGGAGGTTTTCTTGTGGGTTTTGGAATTTTTGGGGTTTTTTGGTTGTTGGTTGGTTGGTTTAGTTAATTGTTTTGCTATGTGTTGAGGGGTTTGGGATGTTTTTTAAAAAAAAATCAGTAAAAGTTCTTAAAATGTGTCCCTAAACTATCAATTTCTCTATATAATAGATTTACTGACAAAAGACAATTCTGAGTAAAATATAAACTCAGGAAGTGAATCAAGATTAACTGCCCATTCTAATGAAAACAATACAATTAAGGTAAATTTAGCTGTTTATTAGAAGAGGCCAGACCTGTGGGCATAACCTTTAGCTCAACTCTAGTACCACATATGAAATATTTCTATACAAAATAATTATGCACATGAAAAAGATATACACTTTCTGAAAGATCCCCTTCCATGTCTTCTTTGAAGTTAGCTCTTTTTTTTTTCCCCAAGCCATGCAAGTAGCATTTTGTCAGATAAAATAAAATACACAGATTCCATGTTTGATCTCCATTTCTAGAGATAGGATTGTCTTGGTGTTTCAATGATTATATCTTTGTCTTTTCTTGACAGCAAGCAGAAAGGTATGTAAAGTTTTTTTCTAGAGGTTAATATGCAAAAATTCTTCAATAGTATGTGAACACTACGAGGCACAAAGTAAACAGAAATAACAAAAATTATGATCTGTCACTGCAGGTCATCTTATATTAGCCAACAGTTTATGTATTGCTTTTCATCACAGTGTTTCATAGATATATAAAAATGAAAAATATTTTGACATTCAACAAAGAAATAATTACAAATTTCCAGATAATAGATGCTGTCAAAATTAGCTTTTCCTATTGCATGGTAGAGTTCAATTCACAGAGTGAGGTTTCCCAAGCTGGTGAGGAAAGACCACAACAGTAGGAAGGCACCACTGGGAGCAATACCTGTCTCTACAAATTGCATTGTACTTGTGCTAAGCTAGTGAGACATGAGTAAAACTTACAGGGATATGGGATGAATGTGATTGATGTTTCTCTTATAAGCATAAACAGGACAAAGCTGTTGCTTAAAGCCATAAACTTAATGTACCTAATCCATCACTCAATGGAAAAATAAGTAGCACCTGACAAAGCGGATAGTATGGACTCAGTGAGCCCAAGAAGGCACTTATGCTCAGACCAGCAGAGAAATATGCTTTCAGCATTTCAAATCTCAAAACCACATAGGATTCCACAACTCTAGATTCCAAAACTTTTCCCTAATTCCAATTCTCACTGAGCATTTTCCGATTTTTCTCTGTATGTTTCAAATTATTTAGTTTCATTATTCTGACTTTGATTATTGTACTTTGTTTTAAAATTGCTTTAAAAGTTCAGTATTACTTTGGAAACCAATATTTGGTTTGATCCAGTTTGGTAATTTAATTTTTTTTTTGAAAGAGGGAATAATAATAATGCATTATTTTTTTCCTCTTTTTTAATGTGCTTTTGTTTTTCTCTGATTACATGATTGTAAACATTTCTCTATATTTTTCTATACACTATTTCTGTATTTCAGTTTATTGTATTTTTCAGTTCCCTTTGATAGACTCACATTGTGGCAGATCAATAAATGCCTAAAAGAGAGTAAGGCTCAGAAGTGGTGGGCAAGAGTGAAGCTCTGGATATAATGTAGAGTGTGATGGACCATTACAGTGGCAAGGAACCTCATCTTGATCTCAGCACAAATGGAACACAGGCCACACAAAGGCCTTTGTTTTAAATAAACAACTATAAACTGGTGGTGTAAATGTTCGTCCCTGATTTCATTAAAAGAATGTGAATGCCTGCCCAGTTCAGCCAAACCAGCACCTGGAGAGTGAGTAATTGTTCAGCCCAACCCACACTGCAAAAAACAAGGTAACCAGCAAGTGAATTTTAAGACAGCAATAGGCTTGGGCTAGCATCAACCCTTCTATTCCTTCTATTGAGGACACCGAGCACCATGACTCAGAGCATATGGTGAGACTGGTAATGGGAATCACATTGGTATTGCGATTGAAACTGCTGCATTTTGCCATACTCTACCTTTGTTTTGAGATTTCAGTATATTTTTAGTCACTCTACTAAATTGGAAAGCCTGTGTGACATCAACTATCTTTAAATAGCTCGGGGGCTGATCTGCTGGGAAGTAGCTCTGCAGAGAAGAATGTGGGAATCATGGTGGACAACAAACTGTCCGCAGGACAGCAGGGTGCTCTGGTGGCCAGCAAGGCTAATGGTGTCCTGGGGTTCATCACAAATAACATTAACAGCAGCTCAAGAGAGGTGATTCTGCCTCTTTACTGTGCCCTGGTGAGGCACATCTAGAGTGCTGTGTCCAGTTCTGGGCTCCACAGCACAAGAAAGACATGGAGGTCTGGGAGAGAATCCAGTGGAGAGTGGAAGCATTCCACACTCCAGACGGGATGGAAGCATCTCTCCTATAAGGAAAGGCTGAAGGAGCTGAGCCTGTTCAGCCTTGAGAAGAGATAACTGACAGGAAACCTGTCAGAGGCTGAAATCTTATGGTTCATGGCTTAAATATTGTCATGAGGGACTTTTGCCCATTAGGGCAAAACTACGTATAAAGAAGCTGCTGTCACTGAAGCCCATCCCTCCTTGAAAATGTCTCCTGAATGGAACCTTAGACTGAGTCAAATTGTATAAGGGAATTTGAGATAAGATAAAGGTGACACTGCTGTTCAATCATCTAGGGTCTAGGAAAAAACAAACACGACTGAGGGAGAAGAATGCATCCGAAAGAAAGCAAAACCCAACAGCTGTCCAGAAAATCACCCCTGGCTGGGTTAGGGGTGGGGGAGGTCACAGCTCACACAATCATCTGCTGAGGCCAGGTCTGCACACACTCCTCCAAAACCAAGGGGAGAGCAGGTGAGTTTTGTGTGTGGCATAACCTCTGGTCAGAGAGAGTGAACACCCATCCTTCCTTACACAAACTGGCTCAACTGTAAAACCCCCCATCCTGGGAAGAACACATCTATGGCACATTCACATATGAGAGGTAGCTAAGCGTTGTCATAATCCATCAAATAACCCTAAAGTGTCCCCCAGACTCATTCCTGAGGCCTTGCACCAGAGAACTGCATGAGATGTAGAGTGATGCAATCGATCCATAGTCCGGTGCAAGAGACAGTGTCCAACTTGCCCCCTGCCAAGTGGGCATTCCCACCTGGCCCAAATATACATTAATCCATTGAACTTTATGCTTTTGGGGGACCCTCTGCACCAAGAAGATTAGATGGAGAGAATCTACGGGATGACATTGGGATCCACAGAGTGGCGATATTTTCTAATAAATAAATTTGTAATAAATATATAAAAAAGAAATAAAACCCAAACTATTGGCTTTGGCATATGGTCTTGTTAGCACCTTAATTCAGGCAGAGGCATCACTGTAATAACCCTATTGTGGTGGTGTTCGCAGGGGTCCCAGGATGAGGGAAGAGATGAGAATGTTGACTTCATGTTTCAGAAGGCTGATTTATTATTTTATAATATATATTATATTAAAAGAAAATTATATAATAAAACTACACTAAAAGAATGGAAGAAAGGATTTCTTCAGAAGGCTAACAAGGAATAGAAAGGAATGGTAGTAAAATCTTGTGACTGACCAGAGAGTCTGAGACAGCTGGACTGTGATTGGCCATTAATTAAAAACAACCACATGAGACCAATCAAAGATGCACCTGTTGCATTCCACAGCAGCAGATAATTATTGTTTACATTTCATTTCTGAGGTCTCCCAGCTTCTCAGGAGAAAAATCCTATCAAAAGGATTTTTCATAAAAAATGTCTGTGACACCCTATCATGGCAGAATCTTATCAACTTCTGTAAATTTCTAAAGGAAGGGTGTCAAGAGGATGGATCTAGTCTCTTCATGGCCGTGCCAAACAACAGGATGAGAGGCAATGGGCACAGAAAGTTCCACCTGAACACGAGGAAGAACATCTTTACTGTGTTGGTGATTAAGGACTGGAACAGGTTGCCCAGAGAGGCTGTGCACTTTACTTCACTGGAGGTATTCAAGAACCAGCTGGACATAATCTTTTGCCACATGCTCTAGGATGACTCTTCCTGAGCAGTGAGGTTGGAGCAGACCAGCCACTGTGGCCCCTTCCAACCTTACCTATTATGTGATTCTGTTCATCACATCTAAAACTCCTATATTATGTAGCCCAGAAAGATGTAGTTCCTCAGCAACTACAACTTTTCATGCACAAGACTAAGTCTGAACCTTGTGGAATTCTAGAATTCCACAAAGATTCTAGAAAAGGAAAAAGCAAGTGCCACCTAACGCCAAGTTAGATAATTCTACCATTTTCTGTTTATTGGCTTTACCAATGGCTCTGGAAATAATTAAAATCCTATTGCTTGAGAAAGATTTCAATTGTATATGATCTAATGAAATGCTATCCTTAACTGAGTAACTTGTCTTTGCCATTCTGGCTCTTTCTCAATTTCTTGATGCATTATCAAGAGTGGGGACTTGTTCAGCCTGGCCATTTTGTTCACAAGATTATAACTAATGCAATCAGGAAATGGCAGAGGAGGAATTAGTAGGCATAATCCATCTCTTGACCCCTCCCACTGGCTAATATAAAACAAAAAGGAAAGAAGAAAAGGAAAGAAACATTAAATAAATCAATTAGAATAGAATATACTGTGACAGACCATCCTATAGAGATTCTGTTTTGTTAATGATTTATAAGCTGATATGATGATAATCATATATAATAAAAACTTTTTAATTTTTTTCAAATCTAGAGCTAGAACTTTTCAAATTATTACGAGAAAAAGATTCTGAGAATATGTACACTATATTAGCAAATATGTAATTAAGAAAACAGTAAATGCCAAAAGCGGGTACATGATGCTATTCCTCTGATTTTTAATGCTTCACAATAAAACCAGGAGATATATTTCAATCAGACTGTGTAGAGCTAACAGATGAGCTTGAGTTAGAAAGGTTACCTCTTCCCACAACATCTTTTCTCAGGACAACTGTAGATGGTGTGAGCTGAGGTAGGAGAGTATTCAGCATGGATTAAATTCCCATTTTAAATCTGTTAAATTCTTTTAGGGCATTTACAAGCACTGAAAATCAGTCAAAGGACACATAGTGAGAACCATCAGTAAACTAAACTAGACTTACTGTTGAAAGAAGATGGTGCTTGAAATCTTGCTATTTTCTCTAAGAGAAGAGCCTACTTTGCATTTGCCACAACACCAAATGTGAATACTTTAGATTTTCAACACAAGAAAGTTATAAATCTTTAAACTAAGGAGAGCTAAAAAACAGACTTCCGTCATGAAATGTGAGCACTCATTCACCAAAACAGAAAAGGAATTGCCATTTCAATTCACTATTAGAGATAGCTAACTTGGATCTATTGAATCACTTTGGACATAGCTTTAGAATTTACTACTTCATGTAGACTATCATGCACTCAAGAAAAATCCAGCTTCTCCAACCCACAGTTGATATCCTTTCCTTTTTCTTTACTGCATAGATTCACTTACTTTTTTGTGTAATGAGTGAATCTAAATATTAGATAATAATGTACTGGCAAATTTTGCTTACTATGTGTAAGCAGTGTGCCTTTACAAAGTAACAAAAAACAATTACTCAAAAGTGTGATAAATGGTGGCTCCTATTCTGAGCATGGTCATATGTTCACGTTAAAAAGAAATGCTCCATGCCAAATTTGTTTCCAGTTTAATTTTTTTTTGTGGGGTGTTGGGATGGATGAAACGAGAAAGCCTTTATAAATATGATTGCCTGGCAAAAGATTTTGAAAATATAGAAACTATAAGCGAGATTGAAATGAAAGCAACCTTTGAGATCTCTTAGTTACTGAACAACGGGAAAACAATGGCATGGCCAGCAGAAGGTAATCCCGTTTGGATGGAGCAACACCCTCGCCTGCAGGCAGGTCCAAGGGTCAGAGCAGACCCTGCCAGCTTGGCAGAAGGGGTCTAAAGAGTAGGTTTTAGGGTTTAAAATGTAACACAGTATGGTAATGTAGTGATTCTGATAGGTTGTATGGAAATGCTATAAGATTTGTATGTTGTATTAGACTGGTTAGTGAGAATCAGAATATTCAACACAAAAGATGATTTATTTTATTTATTGTATTGTAATGAAAACTTCAGGCACTTTTACTGTACTTGTCTTTCTTCTCTCTTTACTTCTCTCTTTACTTCACTTCTCTTACTCTTACTAAGGTCTTGCCTCTTAGCTCTTGCCTTTTACTCTCCCAAGAGTTCTACTGCTCTCTTCTCCCGAGCCTACTCTGAGCTGCGCCTGGCAGCTCTCAGCAAAGCCCTGCACCCCCGCCCTTTGCAATAAACCCCAAGTTCCTGACCTGGCAGCAGAGATCTCTCGTCTCCGTTTGTCCCGACTGTGCGGACCCCATTGCTCCTACAGGGGGGGATTTTAGTAGCCTAAGCATAGTGGAATACTAGCTGATTTTTCTATCTTAAGGGAACATCATTGTTTTTGTAACAGTGCAGATTTCAGCATTTTAATAAATGTATTTATGTAACAAACAGGAATATACTGATCATATCATTATGTTTGATTTGACACCGCTGATCACTTGCATGCTTGCAGGTCATCTTGCCACATGCTTCTGTAAATGTTTTGCAAGTTAATTATCTTAATGACCATGGATCTGCTGGAAAGTAAACAGTACTGGCAAATCAAATGACATTACTGAAGCGGGTTCTGTAATTTGCTTGTCCATTTTGAAGGGCTGAGAATTTTATGAGAAGCATTTTTGAAGCATCTCACAACTTTTCCTATCACAAACAACAAATGATGAAGCTCTCTGTGTGTAGCAGGGCCAGTTGCCTTAGTAACAGCATCACCCCACTTCCTCAAGAGAAGCGCCAAGTCTCTGTGCTTGAGGCACTGAGGTCTCTCTGCAGTTTCTGTTAAGCCATAGCTTTCCCAGGGAAGAATGTCAACTTATTTAACCAGCCTGGGGAAGAATTACATACAGAGAAACTTGGCTGAGGTTTCATTTCACTTCATCTCCTGTTAAATATGCTCCTTCTTGAAGAAAGAGTGATTAAGCCAACAGCCATCTACTATGCAGTCTTAAAATTTTGAGATATACAGGTGATCAAATATTCATATAGAAGTAAAACTTTTTTACTAAATCTATGAATTTTATCATATGTAAAAAAGGAAAAAAAAAGCATTGAATAGACTATGGGCTATAAAGATGCAAATGAAAGAATGTTCAAATGTTCTTGAAGCTTGCATGGATGCTAAGAAATTTTACGTTATTATGCGCACAAAAATAGATTTTCAGTTTTAATTAGTGATTCTGTGGCTTGCTAGCATTACTAGGAAGCATATTTCAGTGATCTATGTCACCCTAAGGAAAGAGTCATTTCAAACAGCAGGGGCAATCCCAGAAGTACAGATAATCAATTGGAAACCAGCTACTCTTGTATTTAAAATTGCTTTATAAGGATAATTAAGACAAATTTCTGACTCTAAACTATTTATCAGGAAGGTTTTTTGGGTAATGGTACCTTGGTTTTGTTTTTGTTTTTTTTTTTACTGCTTATTAATTGTCTTGAACACAAAATTTTGATGAATACAAAACACAAAACATAAATTAGTTTCATTATAAAGTATTTGATAACACTGAATTACTAAAAAAGCCAAACCAGAAAAAAAAAAATGCAAAAAAATAACCCAGGCAAACCAAACCAACAGGTAATCTGTTACAAGGTTCTTCTGCTGGAAGCCAGTGATTAAAAGTTTATTTTATCTACCTTCTTCAGCTTATGTAAAGGAACGAAGGCATTAGAGATACCAAAAAAAAAAAAATTGAAATAAATGTTGAATTTTCAGGGAAAACTTTTTTTTAAAATTTAACCCTCTTCAGAAAAATTCTAAATATTGTAGTTACTAACTAGGAAGGAAAACATGTCGAAATAAAAGATATTTGAGCATATATCTAAATGAATTTCCTTCATCAGTTGTATGTTATGTACTCTTTCTATAAAAGTATTGTAACTAGCACTAAATTAATAGTAAATCAGAATGAAATCTAATATGATGACAGAAAAAAAAGGAAAAAAATATACAATTTAAAGCCAAATGCTGGGAACATTTCAGTATTTATTGGAAAATTTGGTGAATTTACATTTTTTCTGTAGATAATATGAAAGCCGTGCGTGGTTGAAAGCAAGAGTGACAGCCAGCCATATTTGAAGCAGCACCTTATAATAGCCCATATTTACAGCAGATAAGCTAAATATATTTAGTGTGTTTTTTAAAACAGTATTCATTTCAAAATCGTGTTTGAAAACTGTTTGAATTCAAGACAGGTCTTGCAAGAGCAAGATGAAAATGGAGTTTTGCAAGCAGCCTTTCCTGAACCAAAATTGAATTTCTTTTAAATTGGATGAGAAATATTAGAAAAGTCTGAACAAAAAAATAACCAAGACTTTACAGTGACATAAGGCTTCCAAAAATTATTCATTTCACTGTCAGACTTTATAGTGTAGATTCCAGCAACAGAAATTTCTTCATGGACAGGGAAAAAGGGAACAAACAACTCACAATCTCTTTGGATCTTCCTAGTACATCTCAGTATAATCAGAAAAACATGGGAGGAACAAGACAAACTTGAAAAGTGGTTATATCAATATGTTTCCCTTGAAGTCCATACCTATTAGAACTTCAAAAGGTTCTTAATTGAGATTTTGGTCTTGATTAACCTTAGAAACAGGGTAGATGTCCTAGAATACAGTTTTTAATCTTTCTCATAGAGGAATCAAGGGTTTCCTGATAGGAACAATCATTCTATCCATTCAGCCTAAGTGAATTACCAAAATATCCAAATAACATCAGCAACAAATTACTTTTTTTCTTTTTTTGATAAAATGTAGAGGATATTGTGAGATATTTGTCAGAGGAGGAGCCTTATCCCGCAGCATTCTTGTTTGCCCTTCGACTACTACCTGTTTTAGAGTCTGGTATACATATGGAGTTAAAAACACCTCTGTACAAGACACTATTTTCTAAATATTGTTTTGCACACACTGCATGGTGAACCTGTGGGCTTAACAGGATGATTTCCGACTTCTCACTTGAGTCCAGGCATTTCAAATCAAGGAATTCTAGTCTCCCAGTTTTAGTTAATCTTCTGCAGCTCGTACTCTGATAGTAGAGCTGAGACTGACATGCTAACCTAATTCTTAAAGTAGAAATACTGAATTGACAAAAATTTCTGACTGCTGAAGTATACCAGAAATAATCAGCAGGATTTAATCAGCAAAAGTATTGCATTTAGTAATTATCAGCCTCATGATCCCATTCCAACAACTTGTTTTTAATACATTTGTCCTGGTTTAGAGTCAACCCTGGACACATTTTATAAATACACACACATCACCATGAATTATTCATCAAAATACTGTCAACACTGGAGGGAATAGAGAAAAAGAAAATAAAATAATTAATATGATGAAGTGAAGATCTGTTCAAGACTATGGAAATGTAAAATCTCATTTACTTATTTTTAGCATAGACAAATATATTGCCATTTTATCAGGAAAATTCAGATAAATTTTATTTGAAGACAAACTGTTACAAAAATTAAAAGTCTAGGAGAACAGGATTACTTTACTTTCTGCATCATTATGGAAGACCTAAATTATTTGTATATTTAATCTCACAGAACAGCTTTCTGGCACATATTTTCTGGCACAAAGTAAAATGAGAGGTCTCTCAAGTTGTTGTTGTGCAAAATGGATTAACGATTGAAGAACTTCTGTTATAATATTTATAAACAAATGCTAAGTTGAGGGGAGGATAAACTAAACACCAGAATGAGATGGCATATATTATTAAACAGGAACATACAGAGGCAGAATATATTAACATACTGCCCAAATTTTATGAACTTTACCAACAGTTCTTTAGGGTTCAGCAAGTGGTTATCACCTAGAAAAGGGTGAATATTTAATACATAAATACTTTAAGGAACATTAAATAAGAGACATGATTTCTATAAAATAATAGGATTACAAACTTGAGTTATATCCCATGCCTAGGAGATTAAAAGATTTTTGCCCATAAAATGTATCAAGATCTATTACAGATTGGATTATATGAACTAGTTTGAATTAAACACATAAAAGCTAGTGTATGCTACATTTTATGGAAGGATCAACATGCTTTTCTTTTGGTGACCAACATCAGACTACTTAGAGTTTAAAGTAATTAGGCAGGCACCTAATTGAGCATTATTTTCAACTTCACAGCTAACTCCTTGAGTAGTTATTGCATTGCATTTATGGATTCCATGCTGAAATGTCTGATCAATAATTAAAGCCACAATTTCAAAAGCCATAAATGCACTCTTCAAATACAATTTCACTAAGTTAAAGAATTTTCCAGCTACTGAGTGACAGTGGGATACTACAAATAATTTACTTTAAAAATCTACTGCTGTGTCTTGTAGCCAATATAAATTTGCAGAAGAAGAAAGGATGTTGATTTTGTTTACTAACTCCATTAACTTCTCTTTCACAAGTAATATGCTTTCCCAGTAAATATCCCCTGATACTTCATTTAAAGTCTAAAGGAACCTCTCTGCATTAAATTATTCCATTACACATCATGAAAACTTTGGTCCTAGCATTTATATGTCTTGTCACAAAAGGCACCAAAAAACCCTTTCAAGCCAATTATGGATTTTTTTTTTGAGGTAAAGACTTATTCACTGGTCAAGAGATATAAGTCACTGCAGAGTGAAAGATGAAGGCAGGATTTTTGCTAGCTGCTTATCATGCCCATTGGGCTAACAAACCCCCAGCTGTGCAAAACACGTTTTTCTCTTTGAAGCACAAATTACTAAATGAGGATACTGTCCCAATCTGAAGTGTAAAAAGTAATACTGGGTAGAAACTATAAATTATGCCATTAAAGACACTTGTTCTTGTTTTATCCAAAAAGGAAATGCACAAAACTATTTTGGATTTGAGAAAAAGGCTTATTATAAAATAAAAGCAGAGGTGTGGTACAAAAAAGACTGTAATCTCATTTCTTCATTATTGGCATCATGTAATTCTGAGTACTCCAGCAGAACAATCTCAGCTTTTCACAACAGCAAAAGAAAAAATAAAACATTTATGAGGCTAATTAGAACATGAGTTATATGGCATAAGTCATTACTAAGAGGTAGAGACAAGAAGCAACAACTCCTCTGGGAAGTGTCTTTAGGCATATCTATTACATCTCCAGCACTCTCAGGGTCAGGACTTCAAGCTGTATCATGTTGTCATGGTTTGACACTGGCACAATGCCAGTGCCCCCATGAAGATACCCTCTCCCTGGTGTCTGCTGTGAGACGTGACCAGGAACAAGCAAAGCAGGCTCTCACTTAGTGATAAAGAAAACTTTATTAACTACACTACAAAGAAAAAACTACACTACAAGAGAAAGAAAAAAAACCACAGGTAAAATGAAAACTGCACAGAAGCATTTTCCTCCTCCCCCCACCAAATTTCCATTACAATACCTCCCCCAAATACCAACTCTTGATCCTGCACCACCCTTTAGAATACTCAATCTACAGTCCATCAAGAGGAGAAGGAGTCCTTCTTTGTGCCACGGTGACCTCTTCCTTTCATGTTCAGTGCTCTCACCACCGAACACGGACCAGGGCTGCTTCCAGGGTCATCTTTTAAGGGTGCCTTGTCCCGTTCCAAAAAGAGCACAGTCTCACCTTTGGGACGCCTGTCCCCCCCGTATTTTTCACCCCCTGGGGCTGAGGGGGTCTCAACACTGAAAACTCATCTTGTCTCTGAGCCACTGCCCCCCCCGGATACAGTCTCTGTGTCACAAGGAACATGGCTCTGTCCATGGCTACAGAAAAAGAGTCCAGCAAAAATGCCACTCCATCTTCTCCATTCCTCCAACATCTCTCTCTCCCTCTGGCACAGGCCTTCATCTCACTCACTCAACTCCCTCTTCATCTGCTGCTCCATTGCAGGAAAGGTCAATGTTCTGCAAATTTTCATTATCCACAAAAGGGTTAAAACTCAGGCTCTGCCTGCCCAGAGAGACTCCCACAAGCGGCCGGACATCTTCTGTCCCCCCCTTCTTCTTCTCAGCCTGGCACATGTTATCAAGTTTCAAGGTAACACAGTCACAAGCACAGGCTGTACTCTCTCTCTCTCTCCTGGGTGGGCTGCCCGATGCCTCCTGGTGCTTCTCCCACCCTTCCATGCCGGGGTCTCTTCGCCTCCCACCTCCATCCACAGCCCCGGCCTACCTCACCTGGCCACATGTCTTCCCCTCCCTCGCCCAGCAGCAGCAGCCAGACAGGGGAGAGATGTGAACTCTTCCCCCACCGGAACCCAAGAGAGCTTCCCAGGGGGAGAGCCCTGCTTTAACCTTGTGTTCTCAGAGGTGGATCCAATGTCCCAGTGGCTGAATAAGTTGCCAATATTAAAATCTGAACATCCATTGGCTTGACCACAGGATCCCAGAAATCCTGTTTCCTGTCAAACCACCACACATGTTTACTAAACATCTCAAATTTTAGGTCACGATATTCAATCTGGCATATGTTGGGTTTTATTCCACCTGCGTGGAAATAAAATATTCCATTAAATATTACCATTAACAAAACCCAAAACAAAAAAAGTCCCAACATACTTCTCTCCAAAATTTTATTTCAAATTTCTTTAATCACATTCAGTTGTGTCTTTTCTCATGATTATCTTTTAATATATAAACATACTACTAATTAAAAGCAACAAAAAGTCAACACCCCACAGCAAAAAAATTTATAGGGCAATTTCTTTTATCAGATATTGTGGCTACTGGAAAAAAGAGAGGCTAAATGTATGTAAAGGTGTGTAAAATTATTCAGTTATATCCTACAATTAAGTCTATTTTTTCTTAACTTTCCTTGAAAAAATAAAAATACAGATCATAAATCTAAGAAAGTACAATAAATTTTTCTAGTAAAAATCCCACAAAAAACCCAAAACAAGACAAAGCAAAACCCAAATCATCTTAGTTTTTTGGTTTACCAAAAGGGTATAATTGAACACATTAGAGTATAATTTGTACTTATAACAGAATTTTTAAAAGAGTAAAAAAATTCAGTCATAGTTGCAGTACTTAGGAAGCATAACAATATCTGGGATTTTTACTAGCTTTTTAATAGCTTTTGGTCAGCCATTTTTCAGGAAATTATGACGCCCGTTAAAACACATACATACAATTTTAGCTGCTTTTTTTGGTGAAGATTTCAAGCATTTCTCATCCCAAAGTACATGAAGCTTGAAATCAGAAGGCAACTCCAACACCAGCCACCTTTTGAGCACGCATCACCAAGAACTTGGTACTAAATTGGCAGCAGAATAATTCTTTCAAGGCATGCTCCAAGATCCTCCATAATTAGAAGAAGAATTTGGATCAGATAAAGAAAAAAACCACATCCTGAGAAAGAAATATGTTACTGTCAGGATAATTATAATTTCCTGTGAGGCACTGGAATAGGCTGCCTAGAGAAGCTGAGGATGCCCTGTCCCTTCCTGGAAGTGTGCAAGGCCGGGTTGGATGGGGCTCTGAGTGACGTGTCCCTTCTACTAGACTGTCCCTTCTACTACTGTTCAATCTCCATGGTCAGGGAATTGAACTGGCTATCCCTTAAGGTCCCTTCAAACCCTAACTGTTCTCATTCTTTGGAATAAAGTATATGAGCCCCAGTCTGAAATATTTTGCTCTACCAGTTCTGCCAGTCAATGAACTATTGAGCAATATGAAACACCTTATGATTTGCCTTGGGCTGTAATTTATTTATGCATTTCTACTACTATGCTGGGGCATTGGAGGGCATTGACTATTATTAAAGTCATAACATGAAACAAGAAATTACTTTTAAAATGAAAATCATACTTCCCAATTTAAACAACAATTTTGTCTTGCCCAGATAAATTATAGATGGTGAAACACAGACACACAAAAATCCTGTTTTGTTATTGTTCATTAGAAGTCATTAATTATTTTCACATTAAAGTAAACAAAGTAATAGAGTACATGTTCAAGGAATAATTTTTATGTTTCTGGAAATATAAATATATATATGAATACACACAAATACTGGAGAAATAAGTGTTAAAACCACAACTACTGCTATTTACAAAAAAAGAAAAGTCATAATTGTTGGTGACTCAGGCAGAGATATAAGATGGTTTGGCTCTGGGTAAGGCCTGGGTCATGACTTCTGTTGTTTATGAGAGTTGCTTAACAGTTGTAGTGTGCAGATAACTGATCAAAAGTACTTTCAAGACCCGGGGGAAGTAGAGAGAAAAAGCCTAAGGGACTAAAAGTTTTGTTTGTTTTGTTTATTTACAACGACCACCGCTCCCTCTGAAATTGATGGGACTATTATACAGGCTCATAGGCTCATCATATAATATACCAAACACTGGACTTTTACTATTTAAGCATCTGATACCAAGATTTTTTAATATGTGGGCACTGTCTCTATACATTTCCATCAGGTTTGTATCTGTATGCTCTGACTCTTTATTTCTTGCAGAGTTTGTACAGTATTTGAGATGTAATTCTGCGAGTGGTACAACATAGAACAGTCTTGTCTTTCTCTCCAATTAAATTTTCTAAACTGCTACAAGGAATAATAAGAGCAATTTGTTATACAATAACTCTCACTAAACTCTTTTTCTCAAGAGACAGTTAGTTCTTACTCTCAACAACATCTTCAGTTTATTAAATCCAACAGATTAAATGTAAACAGAAAACCACCTAACAGTAAAGAAGCAATTAAAACTGATTCATATCTGTGCATTTCTTCTATTTTCTAGGATGTAAGAGGTGAAATAAAAGTTAAAAATTATAAAGAAAGATGAAGTAACTGAAAAAAAGTATTGAATTTAAAAAATAATTTTCCAGTTCTGATGTTTTTAAAAATCTGTTAGGTCCATTGCCTCATTTCCTCTTTGACTTCAGCCTCATTTTACATGCACAGACCCTGCCAGAAGACACGAAAAGAAAAGAAAATCTGAAGAAATGTATCAGTGGCAGACATTTTGAGTCATGAATACCTTTGATTTTTGTCATGAAAAGAAGGGAGGTATAGAGAAAAGTCAGAGCATTACTATAATATGGCCATCCAAATAATATGAATTTTCTGAAACCTATTAGAAATACTATTGCACAAACTGGTTTAGTTTCAACATATTTTTCTTGGGCCCTTAGGAGGAAAATGCAAATGTTGTCTACCTTTTTTTCATAGGTAATTGAATTGGGTTTTTTTTATTTTGATGAATAAAGAGAATACATTTATTCATTTTTTGGTTTTGTTTTTTTTTCTTTTTTTAGCAAGGCTCCCTGTAGCTTTACTTATTAACTGTGTTGATTTCCATCCCTTTGCCAATTTTAGTTTCACAGGAGCCAAAATCAAACACATTTTCTACATGTTGTCTTACCAAGGCTTCCTTTATTTCTGCTGTTTTCCTTCTAAATGTATTTCATTTGCAACCTGATCTCCAGTCTTCCTGGGTGCCTAGAGCACCTGTCGCTGATTTATTATCTCACAGAGGTTTGCTAGCAGCTGTTCTTTCTCTTTGCTTATAGCCTCCGAGAGGTGCCAGTGCATTTGCATTATGCAGGTAGCCTGATGGGTATGCAGATTACACAGTATAACTCAAACTAAACAGGGCACATCCTGAGTGGGGAGGGGGAACAACCAGAAATATAGAAGCTTAATTTCTAGTTTTAATAAAAGTAGTATTAATTTTTTTCAAGGGAAACTTAAGGACTTTACTGTGTGGGTCAATATATCTCATTAGTAACATTTACCTATCATAGATGGCCTATCATACTGGTTTGGTACCTAGTGTGCTTTGAGTCGTTTTTCCAGGAGTCCTGAAACTTTTAAACATTTCTTCCATGTTTTCCTGATTTGCTTTCTATAGCAGCCAGCGTCAACCTAGGTGGATGCTGTATCCAAAATATGCTTTGTTACAATACATACGTGTGTACACATATAATATGTATATGTAGTGGAACACAGATCATGTGCAGTTGCAATTAACAGGCTTCATATGTTCTTTGCAGTTATTTTACATTTATTTCTGTCTATGAATCTTCCTAGTGAGTTATATTGCATATTCTAGAGGAGTTTTATTTTTGTTTCTGTTGTGAGTAGTGTTGCAGTGCTTCATCTACATCATAAAAGTTTTCAGATCTTTTGACTCATTAGTTTGTATTAGAGTTAAGAAAAACAGACCATATAAACTAAGAGATTAAAGAGATTAGTGGTTGTCAGGAGATATACAGTAAAAATTTGCTGAAGAGCTCAGTAATAGCCAGAGGCATGCTAACAGCATGCTTCTGCTATGTAACTACTGTCAGCTCACGTCATGACACCCACGGTGAAAACAATTTACTGGGGTCTGAAATTTACTTCAGCTGAAGTTCCCTCTGCGCAGTCTCGCTTCCGCGGCCACTGGAGCTGACGGGCAAGCTAGCCACTCTTGGAGTGACCGGCGGAGACTGTGGATCCCACCACTCCCAGGTCCTCTGCAAGAACCCCGAGTAGCGGCTCTGTCTGCGGCATAGTGGTACAGGTGAGAGCACGACTGCGAAGTACTGAGGAGAAGGAAAGAAGGAGTGTGTTATAAGTCTTGAATAAAATAGGCACTTGACTCTTTCAAGTGGCTAATTGAATTTATTAATTGAGCAAGCAATAGCAAGCAAAGACAGCGCTGGGTGCAGCCGAGGAGTCTGCGCTCCTCCAAGGGCTCACACCTACTGTACGTTCCCTTCTTCTTTTATACGTTTCTCCAGGGGTTTTTTCCACCTAATGTCTTCTCTTTTTCCGTGTAGGTGCCTTGTCGTAAGTGATGTCTGCCCCTCTCGCAACCTTTTAGCCCTGCCAAACATCTTCTCCAACTACGGTTACAACATATGCCTTGTGGTTTGACATTTTACAGACCGTAGCAAGATTACAATCAGTAACAGTTTTGACTGTTCCATTTCCTGATGAACAAACAAAGCGAGTTAACCCATTACAGAGTTGACACACATGTGGGCGCCAAGACACCTCGCGCACCCAAGCAGCGCCAGTGACGGTGTCAGGGAAAAACCGTTAGGGAGGCACTTATAAAGGGGAAAGGTGTAACGGAAGGAGACACGGGGGACCAATGAACAAAGCCCAGGGGAGGAGCAAGAGACAGAACTGAACCAATAGGAATGGCCCAGGGGAGGGAAAAGGCTCAGGGGACAAATCATATGTTAGGTAAGGTAAGATTGACATAGAAATTTCTTGAAAGGAAAGGGGGTTGGTTACAATGATGGACAGCTAACTGGTGGAAGGAACGAACCATTATGAGGGAGAACATAGGGGGAACCAAGGGTCAAACCAAATTCTTAACTTCTAAAAAATAACCAACTTTACAATAAACCCATACAGGACAGAATGCTACACCTCTGTGAGAGTAAAACATAATTCAGATACACTCACTGGCAAATGGATAGTTATTATTTTTTCTTTCAAGATTATTGAAGGTTGTGTTTACAAAACTAGGTAAGAGTCACACTCCAGGAACAACCCAGAACTATAGACTGTTAAACAGCACAAGCTTTTCTGAATTAAGCTTCCCTTTCAGCACCTTTCTCAAGGTAATAATTTCTTATGTTCAAAAAATAAGAATCTGATAGATTTGGGAATGATCAGAAAAGATTCAAATAAATACACAGACTTGACTGTTTCATGTATGGTAAATGACTTAAAAATGGTAAGATTTTTTTCTAAACTTTTTACACTTTCAGGATTTCAGATTTTACACATGTACCTTGCTACCATCATTTCTCACCCCCCCCCCCCCAAAAAAAATTAATTTGCAAGACTCCTTACAATTCCAGCAGGACTACTGTTCTAGAAAAACTACTTTAAGTCCGCAGATTTTTGATCCAAATACTCTAGATATAAAAATAGTAAGTCAGTAATAACTTCTGTATAGCATTGTTTGCTCTGGAAGAAACAGTGCTTTTTATACAGTGTAAACCTCTATATAGCAAACAAATATAGGGAGATATGACACTATTTCTACCTTAGGAACAAGTACTCATAAAAAAAGATTTAAATCTAACAACAGAAAGATAGAGAAATTTTCTAAAGCCAATGGGTTAAAAAAAAAGAAAAGAAAAACCAAACTTTCAGGAGATTAACTCTATATGGGTAACATCTATATAAACAGATACTGTCATTTTTACTGCTGCCTTGCCATTAGATAAAACAGGCCAGATAGGATATTGGAAGATGTTTAGTAATCTCTGTTTTGTTGCTGTGTGTTCTTGTCTGAGTTAATCTGAAAAGCTTCCTCCTTGGCAGAGGTCAAGAGTGAACAATACCCCAGAAGTCTTATCTAAATTGAGTATTAGCTCCATTTTCATGAAGTCACTTTGTTACTTTCTGTTAGCTTAGCATGAAAAATAGTGTTAATCTTGGTGGTCCCCTTATCAGATAGCAACAAGACAGTGTTATCATCATACAAGTAAATAAAAGATTTATCAAAGCTCAGAAAAAGGAATTATATGTAAAGTAAAAAATGTAATAAACATTTGAACAACTCCAATACTGGCTGTGGCATTTGAGGGCAAGAAAAACCTAAAAAGCAGCCTCCCTCCCCACCACCCAAAACCCACAAACAAAACCAAACAACCAAACAACCAAAAAAAATCCAAAAAACAACATCAGGAACAAAACAAAATCAAAACCAAATTAAAAGCACCAGCAACATTTGTGGTTTTAAGTTGTTGTTTTCTTTAGCTAAGTAAGATTGCAATCATGGCAATACTAGGTTATTAATACCAAGCACAGATATCTGCTTTCACTGATATTGTACTGAAATAATGTATGTGAAATAGTGAGTTGAACATCAGATGTATATTTCAGCATCTTATCTGTGGAGGAAAGTAGTTTATTTGTAAAATGACAGAAAACCCATCCCTATATGATCAGGGGGCATTAAATAAAATTAGTGAGAGGAAAGAAAAAAATCCATCTATGACTCTTGCTTCTGAAAGAAAGGTAAACATTATTAAGTGATAATTCCAAGGAAATTAAAACCTAAGATTCTTTTACTGTGATTATTGCAGACCTTTTTTTTCACTCTCAGACTTTGGCCTCATTAGGAAAAGCAAGACAAAATTGTTCACCTTCCAACCCACATCAACTTCTCCTGGTGGATATTAATTTAAAGAAAAAAAAAATCCATCCATATTAGCTGAGAGACAATGTATGCCTTAACAAACATGATTACTGTTCAGAACTTGACACATTTTTACTTTATTTGATGTTGCAGAATGAATAATAATGTGTATAGTTATAGAGAGCTCTCGGAGGAAACAAAATTTTTAAGATAATCACAGTGCAGAAGCCATTTAACCACACAGTGGCTCTTTGATTTTAATGCTTTCATTTTGAAAGAGTTTATAATTATATAAAAGAAATTATTTGAAAGAAATTTGAATTATGTAAGAATTTTGGTGAAGTAGTACATTCATAAATTCCATTGCTAATATGGCAGCTTCCAAGTCAATGATTTGTTTCAAGACAAATCCCATATCATACCTCAAGATAGCACTGACACTTCTTGATTTAACACTACACCAAGTAGTGTTGGAAAACAATAGGTCTAACTGAGAGGTAAGTATCTAGTTTCAAAACTATGCTGTGATTTTAAAAGATTTTAAGCCTAATTTTGATTAATTTTGTGGATATTCTTTACGGTCTTGGGGTTCTTTTTTGGGTGTGGTTGTTTTTGTTAAGTTTGGGCGGGGTTTTTTTGTTGTTGTTTTGTTTGGGGTGGTTTTGTTTTGTTTTAGTTTGTCTGGTTTTTGGTGGCCTTTAGTTTTTTGTGGTTTTGTTTGTTCATTTGTTTTGTTTTGTTGTTGTTGGAAGGGGTTTTTTTTTGCGAGGGGATTAGGGTTGCCAGTTGTGTCGGGATTTTTTTTCTTTTCTTCTGTTGTACAATGATACTTTGTGTTAAGACATGGAGATACTTTGTTTCCAGAGTTTATACAAGACTTTAAAGTGGAACTCAATTCCGGAGCAGATGAATCCAATGGCAGTTCAGACAAATAAGGATCACCCTTCCTGTGACAGACTGCTGATCTAGAAGAGCACAGAGGACCAAATCACGTCTTAAAATCCTGTGAAAGAATCTCATATATTCTAGGATACTTGAAACACTGCATCGCCTGCACGTAGTTACAGAAATGGATCACCTTCCACTAATGTACCCTGAATAGTTTCTTGTACCTGTATGTAATTGCTGAATAGCTTTGCTGATTTTTACCATGCTACTGGGAGAGTAAAATAATAATCAATGTATGAATCTTAGCCCTTTGATCTTATTTTACTTATCTTCCATACATATGAATATCCAATTAATTCCAGTATCCAAATTATAAAATGGGTAATGCAAACTTATTCTATTAATTAAATTATATGCAAATGAGTATTTTTTTCATGCAACTAGTTAAATAAAATTTAAAGTTGTAATTTAAATAAAATATAAAGTTTTAGGCTAATTAAAAAGCCTAAAATATAATTAAATTATCAGATAGAAACTTAGCATGACAGCTAAATGTTTTCTAAGAAGTAATATATGATGATGAAGTACAGAAGCCCCTTTCTTTTGAGCATCTTATTTAACTTTGAAAATGAAAGTAATCAAGTCCTAACCTAAGGATACTGCCAGCTATTTAATTTAAAGTATATTCTTGTGCTATTGTTGGAATATATAGCACAATTGTTTTTTTTATAATGATGTCATCACTAATTTATATTTTATTGAAATAGAAACTGTAAACTGTAAACTGTCTTCCTTTGGTCTAAAAACCACAATTGTTGATTCCAGTGAAAAGAAACAATTGTTCTGGAAGTGTAGTTCAGCATGCTGGTCTAAATTTCTTCACTGTTTCAGTCAGCATCTACCCAAATTGGGAGGAGAAACAGATGTTATTCAAATTGGTTTTACAGAGATCATTCAAAAGTTTACCTGGGGAGTAAATGAAAATTGCTGTAGAATCTGGCATTTTACTTTTATGGAAAAAGAAAGCTGGTCAATGAGCCTTGAGCAACAAATGTTGCATGCTAATAAGATCTTCTCTTAGACATATGGATTTCAAGCCCCCAGTGTTTAGGAAAGGACCAGTTCTTAGTCTGAAACATAGATTTTAACAGTGCAGTGGAAATACAAGAGCTTACAGTTTGTAAATAAACCAAAACCAAACCAGACCAGATAAAAATTTCCGCTTTCGAAGTAACAAAACATGCATTATTATTCTCCAAAACCACAGGCCCTCAGAATCCTTATGTAGCCTAGCAGCATGTGTAATGAATGAATTTTCAGCTACTTCCTGCCTGATACAATTACTGGTTCATTAATTTTTTCATGCAAAACACTTAACAAAAAAAAATGTAGGGACATGTAGGGACATTTACTGTAGGCTGTCATATGTTATTGTTGTTAAAGAGAAAGTTCAATTTAAACTTATTTCTCAGTACAAGTCCTTCTTCCCAAGGGATGCAACTTGCAAAATTGTATAAAGGGGGTTAAGTCAATACCAGCTTGACTTGACTGCTCTTGCCATCTGTTTATCATAGTCCTTTCAGCAGCTGTTTTCCACTCTTCTATTGACTAAAGGATATTAATATTGCTTGACAATTGCCTGGTGTATGAAATAAATGTTTATCTCATTTTTTTGCCTAACAGCTGTTGATTCATCCATGCTAACATATTTATGGAACATCCATCATGTATTTAAAGGGTGGACGCCTTCCACTGTACTTTTGGTGGGAGAACATTAGGCAATGAAGAAAGGCAGCCAGTAGAAGTTAATGACACAGCTGTGCGAACAAGACTTACAATTTTAGTAACCTACACATGAATCACCTTTCAAAGATGACTTTTCCTTTGACTAAAGAGCCCTGCAGATAAGTAGGTAAGACATAGTGCCAAAATATGCTAGGTTACCTTACATCAATTTCTGTGATTTTATTTCTATTTTGAGAAACTTGTTTCTGTGTTCTATTGAAAAGAGGTACTTTATAAGCACCATATGTCAAAGAAGACAAACTATTTTTTAAATTATTTGAGGATAAGGACTTCTTCACCTGAATGGTTAGATGTTGTATTTATGCATGCAAAAAAATAATGATTTAAAGTAAAATTGGAGCACTAAAAGAAGAATTTTAAATCTGGTTGTAGTTACAGAGCCTTCTTGTTTTCTACCAAAAAGAACAATATGTTTTCCAACAAAAAAGATAAATATGTACACTACAAATTTAGTTTTATTTTAAAATAAGAGTTTTATTTAAAAATAACTTTTTACTTATTCAGAATTAGACTTCTGCAACAGATTCTTGAGAAAGCATAAGAAATTTTTAATCTGGAAACTTTGTTTCTAGGTTAAAACTTTCTTATGCTTTTAAGTTGCCCAGCTGTGGTGTTTTGACTTTGGCTGGCCACCAGGTGTGCACTAAACTGTGCCCTCACACACCCTTGTCAGCAGAACAACTGGAAAGAAGGCAAGATAAAAAAACATGTGGAGGGGAAAAAACCCGAGAAAGTTTAATTAAAAACAAAAAACAAAGGAAAAATCTCAAAAAAAACCCCAAACAAAATAAAAACCAAAACCATTCTGGCATGCCGGGAATGTGGCAATGTTGGAAAGACAGACTTGAGGCTGTGCCAGCACTGCTCTGCAGTAGCCAAAACACTGGTGTGTTATCAGCTACCTATGCAAAGCACAGACCTGTGAGAGCTTCTATGTGAAAAATTAGCTGCATCTCAGCCAGACCATTTAACAAAGAAATGTAGCCTAGATTGACAGCAAAGAATTCTCTTTGTCCCTGTTGTGCTTTCATCCCACCTTAATTCTCTTCATATCTTTGTATTTTCCATAAGAACTTCAGCTTGAATCACGGGGAAGGTTCAGTGGATTTATATAGAGTAAATATGCTAAATATTACATGTTTCATCTCAAGTTCAATAGCAATTGTAAATCTTTTATCCTTAATTATGTCTCACACCCTATATGGTTTTTAATTCTCTTTGCTTCTCAGGCTTAAAATATGTAAGGAATGTTGAAATACAAAGAAGATATGAGATCTAAAGTCTTCACATTAATTCTTAACATTAACTAAATACTCTCAAATGTGATACATTGGTTATAGCAACTCTATATTTCAATAATAAACTAAATCACATCAACTAAACTGAACTATATAAATGAAAATGTTTCAAAACTCCATGAATACTACACCAGCAGCAACATAAGAAGCATTTTTCACTGCTAAAAATTCTGAAATTCAAAATAAGGTTTTAGATAATAAGCTAAATTTATATTTATCTAAGTGAAAATTTTTTTTGAAAAAAACTGAAATCTATTTGCAAGTTCTGATAAAGAATAGGTAAAATAAAATAGGTGAATTGGTACTACCGATGGTACTACTTCTAGAGGTGGAAAGTTTAAGGAGTGTCAGGGCGTATGTGTAGGTGATTGTCTGGCAGAGCTGATCTGCACTAACTCTGAGGCTGGCACAGCAGCTGGCTGCTCTTCAGGAAGTGGACAATCCCCTACTGTCTCCCCAACAGGCTGGAGTGGATGTAAGAGTCAGAAAAGGAATCAAGGTAGGTCCCTGCTCAGCATACCAGGTGAATTTGCTTCTCTTCCCAGGTGCCCCTATGGAAGAGATATGAGGGTCTAGAAACTGAGGACCAAGAAAATGATGAGCTAGAAGAGGGAACACCTGGTGAATTGTCTAAGGCTATGGATGGTTACAGGTTATTCAGGAGAGATAGGCAGGGCTGGTGAGATGGTGGTGGTGGCATTGTATGTAGCAGAGGACTAGAATGTATAGAGGTTGCAGTTGGAAATGGCGTGGTTCAGAGATTCTGGTTAAGGATTAAGGAACAAACAAATAGTGAGGATAACAGTGCAGGAGTCAACTAGGGACCACCTAGCCAGGGTGATGATACCAATGAGTTACTTTTCAAGAAACTAAGGGATACCTTCAAATTAACTGCCCTTGTCCTTATGTGGGACTCCAGCTTGCTAGCTGCCAACTGGGAAGATCACACAGCTGGCACAATGAGGCCCAGAAGATTCTTGAAAAACATGGATTCTTAAAAAATAATCTTAACAAGATTCTTAAAAAAATAAGCTTTATGGTACACATACTGAGGGAGCCAACCAGGAAATATGCCCTAATTGATTTGCTGCTTGTTAACAGAGTGTCTCATGAGTGGTGGTTGATGGCTGTCTTGGCCACACTGAACTCAAACCCATGGAGTTTAATATTTCTGTTGTTCGGAGGAAAAATGTCAGAAAAACCTCAACTCTGGACAAAAGAAGAGCAGAATTCAGGCTGCTCAAATAACTAGTTAGTGAAGTCTCCTGGGAAAATGTTTTTGAAGGTGCCAGGATTCATAAGTTTTGATTGCTAATTAAGTAACACCTCCTAAGGCCAAGGAGCTGGCACTTCCAAAATGGACCTAAGGTAAAAAAAGAAAGTATTTGCCCAGTGAAGGTCAGGTGATATAAGAATATAGAGATGTTGCTTGCCACTCTAGGGAAAAAATTTGTCAAGCCAAAGACCAATGGGAGTTGAAGGTGGTCAGTACTGTGGGAAGCAATAAAAAGAGCTTTTTAAAATAACAAAATGAAGTGCTGGATGAAAATAAGCTCATTACCTGATGAGGATGATCACTTCAAGAATATGAAGTGTATATGTGCATATAGTGACAAACACAATACAGAGATGTTTAGTATTTTATTTATCTCCTTCTATAACACAGATGATGGGGTCTGGGGTACTAGGGCTCTGAGCTGGAGGATCATGTCTGTGATAAACGAGAGTGACAAATTCCCAGTCAACCCTGCACTTGTTCACAAACCAGTGCTCCAGCTCGATCCCTCTAAGTCTGTTTGGCTTGATGAAATTCATCTGAGTATGCTCAAAGAGCTGGTTGATGTCATCCTGATGCCTCTCTCAATGATTTTTGAATGGTCTTGGGAATCTGGAGAGGTCTCAGTAACTGGCAGCTGGCTAACATTGTCCCAGTTTTCAAGAAGGGTAAGAGCTATGATCTTGGAAACTACAGGCTGTCACTTGAGTACCTGATAAAGTTGTTGAGATGATTTTAGGATACTATACAACACCTGAAGGTCAATGCAGTCATCAGTCAGAGGCAGCACAGTTTCATGAGAGGAAAATTTTGCTCATCAAACCCTATTTCCTTTTATGACGAGCTTGTTCAACTAGCTGTTCAAAGGAAGTAAGTTGACATAAATTGGATTTTAATGAAAATTTCAATGCTGTCTCTCACAGGATCCTTTTGGAGAAAATATCCAGCCCACAGCTGAACAAACACATCATGTGATATGTGAGCAACCTGGCCACAAGGGGTAACAGTGAATGGGATGACATCATACTAGTGACCTGTCATTAGTGGGGTTGCATGGGGATTGATTTTATGGTCACTTTTATTCAAGGTTTTAAAAAAACTACTTAGACACAGAAACCCAGTTTGTATATATGCTATAGATATATATGTATTTAAAATGAGAAAAAGAGAGTGGTAGTATAGTTGTAACAATTAGTAAAACAAAAGAAGAACCAATACCTTAAGTATTGCTTGTATCAAGAACAGTATGGACTGTGCTTCATGACATCATCTTGTCAGACCTTTCAGACTAAGTTGTACCTTATGTGCATCTGTGGGGAAATGTCTAAGAATAAATGAGTATGCAAACACAAAAAGGAGAATTAATTAATGGCAGGTGTGTGCTATTTTGAAGTATACCTGTAGCATTTACAGATCTGGGTTGGAAATCTTGGTTTGATGGAACAATAAAAATCAAAACTCTTCTTGGTTTGTTAAATCTTTCATCATTCACATTGTAGAAACTATAACCATTCAAGTTCTTTCATTTTTTCTAAGCAAATATATCTCTTTCATTTTCTCTCGCTCTAACTTAGAGTCTCTCCTGAAATCAGTTGTGTAGTATTATAATCTTTAAAAACCTTGTCTTTTTGAAGTTGGCTTAATCTATCCATCTAGTTTATAATGCTCTTTTGGATTCCTAATAAAGACTTCAAAATTTCTAAATTATTGCTTTTGGTTTTATTAATCATATAAATCAATGAAGAAAAGTAACCTAGTTATAATACCATTTTAGAGAGCACCTCCATGAAACATTCCACCAGTGATCAACCACATAGTTTGCAAGGAATACGGTTAGAAGAATTTCTCTACATTTTTTTTAACCCTGAAAAAAACCATTGTAGGCATGTTTTTTAAATCATTGCCTTAATTCCTTAATTAATTAATTAATTTTACTCTACTGTTAACTCTACCTCCTTCAGCACCATAGTGCTGAAATAAAGTCTTTATCAATGGGCTCCAGTATTTTTATTTCAGAGTGTACTTACTCACAGCAATACTTTTCCAAGTGTGTAAGCCCTCATTCCTTTCTGTTAGCTTTTATGTATTTCACAGTTAAGCATTCTCCATTTAAGGTTCCTCAGGTGGCCTTTGAAACTTGCAAAATATACAGAATAGAAAACAAAACAAAAAAACTCTATAAAATCTAAGGGCTGTAATTTCTATGCTTGAAATACTATTAATGTTTCTTAAAGTGCAGTATAAATTTTAGACACAATAGAATTGGACATCTAGGGAATATATGAAGGGCTGAAAATTTCAGCCTGTGTCAATATGTCAAAATTAAGGACATTTTTTCAGCTACAATACTAAATGGACATGAGATACTAAACTAGATGACCTTTCTTTCCAAAAATCAAAATAGTTTTTTGTTTCCACTGTGTCCTTCCCGAGAGTCTTTAGTAAGCCTTCAGCACATAATGTTTTTTGAATCTCTCAAACTCTATTCGAGGTTATAAATAAATAAATAGAGATAATTAAATTGCATTCTGATGGAGCTGCAGAAGAATGTCTGTTCCTCTCAGAAAACTGATACGAAGGTTTTTAGTATTCATTCAAAGCTTGAATTCATTGTATTGTAAAATCCTCCTGATATAGAGTTTCACAGTTCTAATTATCAAGGGCCCCTATATAATAGGATGCCAAAAATAAAAAGAAAATCCCTTATCCCCCAAATTTGGGACCTTATCCGTAAAAACTGCTTCAAGGTAAGCATACATTTGAACTTGACTCCTAGTATTACAAATACCTAATTCAAACTTTCTATGCATATTTTAGATCCATATGTATGAAAATCATGCTACAGACAAGAAAATGCTGGCCTCCTTTTGTTACAGTTTATGAATATGGGGTTGTGAGGGTAGAAACTTCACTTATTAAAAATGAAGTGGAACTCTGTCAAGGGCCATAGATAAATCAGCTAAATTGTTGGGTTTATTACTACTTCATAATTACTGGATTATTTGAGATGATTGTGTAAAATCTGTTGACATAATTAAGCAAATAATTACTGAGTTATGAATTAGTGCTTCACGTTTCTCCATGTAAAAGATCTTAATGAAGCCGATTTCATTTTTCTGTCCTACGGAAACTAATATTATTAACCAAAATCTTAAGTGATCAGGACTCAAGCACCCTTCACAGTTTCGGTAAATTTTTTTACAAAAATTCTAGACTATTTACATGGTTGAAACTCACTTCATAACTGAGTTTAAGTTTCACTACTAATGTAACCACTTACAAATCCCTTATAAAAATTATGCCCTTACTGGCAACGTTGGTTGCCAGTTGGTCATGCTTATCTAGGAAACATTTCTATTTTCTTTAGAAAGTCAGATTTTGATTGTGGCACAATTGAAGAAAGGTTTAAGAAACTCCAGATTAGCAGAACTCTTTTTGGAAGAATGAAAGAAAGATGTGTTACCAATCATACAACATGCATTGGTCATGTGATGTGAATAATACAAAAATAATACAGTCTTGGGATTGACACAGAAAAGATATTATATTCTTTACGGTAAGTCTTTTGTCTCTCTTTCCTTTTTGAATTCAGCTGTCTTCCCAGGAGGCAGCTGTGAACCTGTGAAAAACACTGCAGCCTTACTGGCTTTAGAATTATAATAACAGGCACAGGAGAATATTCACAATATAAACCAGACAGCTGAGTCAGATATGAGTTGTTCTAAGTCTTGTTCTCAAATTTTTTATTAAGTTTTCTGTCTTTTTACTATTTAACATTTCAAAGTCATCTCAATATATTCTAGGAAAAAGAATAGTGGAAAATACTTCAGGACAGCAAAGTCAAGGTTGATTACATATCTTAAGGGGACACCACCACTGCTATTACAAAGCCATATAGATTGAAAAAATAATCTATAGTGATGAACACATCTGGGGCGTACTTCGTCTTTTTAATTTACCTCAGAAATACGTAAAAAATTTAACAACTTCTCAGCTTACTTCCAGTTTATTTTGCCATGCTTACATATGTGTAGTGCCACATGTAATATAATGTCCTTTACAGAACCATAATTACTTTTAAATTTCAAATTTTGTGAGTTTTTTCTGCATGTTTAGGCTCAATACACAAGGAGCTACCTGGGATTGCATGGTCAGCCAAAGAAATTCACAAATTTAAAATTCTTTTTCTAATTTTCATCCTTCAACAAAGAGCAGATGTAAAAATATGGTGACACCAAGGCCAATTTCAAAAATTTTATAGTCTACTAAAATTAGAATATAAGCAAAGCTTATTTGGCAAATTACACTGTCAGTATTTGATTATACATATGAAACTATCAATATTCAAGTGCACTGAATAAGACATTATTCCCAGGAAATCCCTCAGAAAAAAAAAAAAAATCAAAACTTTTAACTTATTATTCACAGTTACTGTTTCAAATTTATAATTTCTCAAGGTAAAAAGCTTGAGAAAACTTTGTATGTAAAAATAATTTTGTATTTTCAAAAGCTTCCTCCATGTGTGTATGTACATAAGGCAGCAAGAAACAGGTGTTTGAATAAAATTCATCTTGATGCATCAGCAGCTGGATGTTAGACTTCTGTTCTTGTATTTGCGGGGTTCCCAGACGAAGGGAGGAATGATAAATCTGACTCCATGTTCTTAGAAGGCTAACTTATTACTTTATGATACTATATTATATTAAATAATACTATACTAAACTATACTAAAGGATACAGAAAGGACACAGACAGAAGGCTAGAAAGATACTAATAAAAAACTCCAGACTCCTTCCAGAGCCCCGACACAGCTTAACTGTGATTGGTCATTAAGTCAAATCAATTCACATGAAACCAATGAAACAACAAACTGTTGGATAAACAATCTCCAAACACATTCCAAAACAGCAAAACACAGGAGAAGCAAAAGAAACAATATTGTTTTCCTTTTTCTCTGAAGTTTCTCAGCTTCCCAGGAGAAGAATCCTGGGGAAGGGGATTTTTCCAGGAAATATGATGGTGACATTCTGTATAATTACATATTTAGTAAAGATATTTTGTTTCTACAGAGAAGCAATAACAATGCTAACCCAAGCTGACCTAGCAAACACCTTGCATTCAATTGACTAAATGTATGTATTTGTTTTAGATTGTAGGACAGATTATATAAAGAAAACATATGCATTACCCTAAATTACATTCATAAACAATTCTTCACCTACGTGGCCAGAATAAAAGAAAAAGAAATAAATCAAATATAGTTCCATTTTTTTAATTTGATAACTGCTGTTTCTGCATTCTCTGATAATCTGTATGAGTATGGAAACAAGGACAGAAAGGAAAGACCTTAAAGGGGCCATTTAAAACTTTTACAAATATCTGGGATATCTAGTTAATCTATGATTCTGTAAGGGACATTTGTTATTGATAATAATAAGTAAAGATACCATGAGAGCCTTGGTTTTGTGGCTCAGATTTGCTAGATCTGTGATATAACTTGACCACATCATTTTGCTCCAGTTTGCAAATTAATGAAATGAAAAATATTCCCAATATCTATCTGACTTTTAATTTTACCAGCAGCCCTCAGATTCACCTGATTTACTTAGTTCTGCGTAAAGAGCAGGGACAAGATTTTTGCTGAAATTAGCATAGGCCCACCTGGGGCAGGGTCACAGAGGGTCAGAACTGATAAAATCATGTCAAGGAGTATGGCACGTGCCATGCTCCTCTATCCTGGATTTAAAATCTGCTGAGATTACGCTGGCTGGTGGCACACAGTATCACAGTGGTGACTATCTACCTCTCTCTTTTCTCTGTTTCCCTTTCCCTTTTTTTTCCTTACCTTCTGTGCAGCGGTCAGCTGGTTAGAACGTCCCGGCTGGCTTGTCCAGTGACCACTGGCAGCAGGGGAGCACCTCGCCTCGGAGCGGCGGGACCGGGCTCGCGCTTCAGGCAGGCACCCAGAGGGGAATCCGGGGACGTTGCCAGATGCAGGACGAAGCTGACAGAAGCTGCTAGCAGCAGAAATAAGAAGGCGGACC
>JACDOX010000343.1:537303-564643 GCA_014549065.1 Cardinalis cardinalis | reverse complement strand
CCCCGAAATTCCGCGATAATCAGGATGCTTCCCAGACCCATGCTGGCCCCAGTGCCAACTCGGGCTGGTTTGACAGTGCCACGTGTCCCCTGCAATCTGCCATCAGGAACCGGGGCTGCTGAGTTTTGTTTCCCAGGGAACAGGGCCGTGGTTTGTGTCTGGGGTCCAGTGGCCGGGAGTGGCTGGCTGGCTCCTTAAATTTCGTGATAATCAGGATGCTTTTCAGACCCATGCTGGCACCAGTGCCTACTCGGGCTGGTTTGCCAGTGCCAAGTGTCCGCTGCAATCTGCCATCAGGCAGCAGGGCTGCGTAGTTTTCCTTCCCAGGGAAAACGGCCGAGGATTGTGTCATGCCATAGGTCCAAGAAGCCTCAGCAACTCCTCCTATCTCTTGCCCTCACACTGCTGCATTTTCCGAACAACAGAATTTAGAATCTTGTGAGCTGGAAGGGACCCACAAGGACCAACAAATCCGGCTCTGAAGTGAATAGCCCATATGGGGATCCAACCCACAATCTTGGCATTACCAGCACCATCCTCTTACCAGCTGTGGCAGCACCAGCAATTGTTCAGGGGTATATAGAAGAGAAGGGAAATAAAAGGTGATTGAATGTGAAGGTCTTTTAAAAAATTATTTTCCTGTGTATTTTCCAGCTGCACATTAAGCACAGAGCATATGTTTCTTCCTCACTTGCAATAACAGATTTTATGTCCTTCCTCATTGCCAATAAAGCAGTTAAACTGTTGTAGAAAACTGCACAGACAACATTAAACAAARGAAACGCCCAAGAAAAAATTCTTAAAATGGGGACATGGGAGAGAACTGTGTAAGTGCCACTGCCTCCTTAGCAGACTATTCTCAATTTACATTAGGATTTTCCAGTTTATGGCAGCTTTAAGCCAAATTTGAGATGGTGATTGAAAATCCTTTTCAGCYTCCTCCTTTTGAAGAATGTGCTGCGTTTTGTTAAGCCTGAAAATCATGGTAGAGAACGAGAGCAACTCCCTGACTGCCATGTACACAGGGCAGGATGGCATTGGCATAGGCAGCTGCCATCACTGACTCCTTAATTCATTTTCCTGCTATCCAAAGGTTAATTTTGGCATGGCAAACAATGCCTTTCATAACTAATTTTGCTCCCACCACCATGATACCACCTTGCAAAAAGGCCCAGGCCATTCACCACAGTGAAGAATGTGTATGTGCGAGCTTTGCTCTGTTCCTTTCACTTCGTGAGGTACCAAGTGGCTCCATTTCTTTCAAAATAAACTTTTCTACTTTTCTCAAAAAGTGTTGCATGGAAATAAAGCACAAAGCTGCATCATCTTCTGAGAGAGCTTTGGTTTTGTGCTCTGTTACCTGTGGGATGCAAGTCCAAAAACCCAACCTTTTTATGAAGACTTTGTGAGAACAGAAGAAGTGGTAATTAGAACAGTTATCAAAGAAAAAATTATGAAGATCAGCATAAAAACTGTGGATTACCTGAGAATTTGAGCAGAGTTACATATTGCTGCATTGACAAGAAAGCAAGGAATTCAATTATCTGTTCCATGACACTAACAGCCTGGAATATAGGGTAATTTTTCCTCTGAACTATATTTCATTAGAAGTATATTGTTTTTGCAATTTTTATTCATTTCTCTCTCCAATCAAACCGAGATCTTTAACTTGATAAATTACCATTTTATGTGTTTCCTGCATTATTACTTTATGTTTTGTCTCTTTTCTTACAAAATCTAGAGGTAACCAAAAGCACTACTTTGACTGCAAATCAGTTCCATTTCTTGTGAAGGTGGTACTCTGTCCTGCAAATAAACTGCTACAAAAATAATAAACATCCAAACCAGAGACAGATATTTATTGCTTGAAGAATTTGCCTACAGATAATTCTGTTGCTATTACAGTGTGAAACAGCAGAAACAGAAAATTACTCAGTTCACGTCTCTTGTGCTGCTTCTCAATAAATGGAACTATTAAAAAAAATCAGAAATTACTAAATCAAGACATAAAAGCAATTAAAAGATGGCAAGGTTAAGTGAAGTTGACCAAGTAAATACTGCACACGGAGCCCTAATTTGGTTTCCTGCCGTGCATGGGCTATAATTTAACTGGTACTACAGAAATGGCCCCATCTGAGGATTTTAATGTCCATGATTTGCTTGGGATCAACTCAGAGCTTTGTTAGGAGCCAAGGACATGCTGTCCCCATGCAGGAGTGGTCCCACCACACTCCCTGCCCACCCCACAGCCCCAGGCAGGGCTGGCAGCAGTTTCTGCTGGATTCACACATCCTCAGTGCTGGAATCCAGAGAGACAGGGGGGCACTGCCAGCCTGAGCTCAGCTGGTGTGGCTGCATTTGATGGTGTTGAGGATGACTTGAGGAGTTTTCAAATATTTTTAAATAATAAATTATATATATATTTGTCCTAGGGTGACGTTGTGACGCTTGTATCCCCATTCATGTGTTCTGTTAATGTTGGATATTATGTTCTGTACCTTTAAGACTGGCTCTGAGGAGTGAAAGTTTTGTTTTGGTTTTCTCATCAGCCTGGCTGGAACACCAAGACAGCAGCTTTTGCTTTTGCTTTTCGCTCGCTAGCTTGCTCTTGCTTGCTTTGCTTCTGCTTGCTTTTGCTTCTGCTCCTAGCTAGCTTAGCTAAACAGTCCAAATTTCTTCCTGGACTGTTTCTCCTTTCCTTTTTTCTGACCATCCCTGAACCTGCTCCGCACTGGGACCTGGGAACACCTGGAGTTTGCACCTTGTGGCTGCAGCAGCTGCCCAGCGCCGGAGGGACTGAGAACAGAGCGACCACCCCCCCCAAGAGAGACTTTCTGAATTTGTCATCTATTTCAGAGTGGTGTCATCCGGTATTGTTCATTTTGTGTGCTGGGGGGTGCCGTGCCTGTCAAATAAACAGGTTCTTTCCACTTCTCTCCGAGGAATTCTTCCCGAACCGGTTGAGGGGGGGAGGGGCCGTGTGGGTTTGTTTTCTGGAGAGGCCCTCCTTTGGGAATTCTCTGCCAAATTTGCCCAAAACCAGCACAATATTTTATTTTAAATTTTTAATTTTAAAAATATGTTTATTTATATTTTTAATTTTAAAGTATTTTATATCATTCTTTCTTTGATCATACACCTGAATCAAGAGTGTGAGGCCTATTTAAAGACTGAGCACAGGTTTAAGTCCATACATTCTACTTTAAGACAAACAACTCCCATTTGGCAGAACTATTTTAACTGAGTATCTCTATCAGTATCCAATCCTGCAGGCTCTGTTAAGGGTGTTATTGTATTTGCAGGGGTTACCCCAATGAAGACATGAATGATACATTTGACTTTATGCTTTTAGAAGGTTAATATTAAAGAATACTATACTAACTATACTAAAGAATACAGAAAAGATACTTACTGAATGTTAAAAGGATAATAATGAAAACTCATTACTCTCTACAGAGTCCCAACTTGGCCATAATGGGCCAAAGACTCAAAACAACTCACACCAGAGTACAATGGAACCATCACCTGTGGGTAAACAATCTCCAAACACATTCCAGACAAACACAATACAAAAAAAARGCAAATAATATAAGAATTGCTTTCCTTTTCTCTGAGGCTTCTCAGCTTCTTGAGAAAAAAAATCTTAAGCAAAATAATTTTTTCAGAAAATGTAAATACCACAGGGTGTTGTATTAACACAAAGACCAGGGATCTGTGAAACCTGGATGATTTGGGCACCATAAGCAGAGCCCATGGTGGGGGAAAGGAAGGTCTCTTCAAAGGTGCACACAACCTCTGAGGTCAAGGGGAGAGATAGAGGGTTCTATTTGAGACCTTGCAGGATACTGAGAATAGAAAGGACTTTTCCCTATCCAAGACCCAGTCAAGGAAGGGGTTGGAAAGAGGAAATATTCATGACCAGCTGCGAAGCTGGAAATACAGCTCCCAAGCTGAGCCGTCAGTATGGTGCTGCTGAACATTTCCCTCCTGTAGCTCCATTCCCATTTAAGCTCCCAGAAGATTCATAACACCTTCCCTTTGAAGAATTGCTCTCTCATTTTGCCCCTTTGCTGAGGTCAGAGAGTTCATGTAGACCTGTGAGAGTGGTCTTTGATAGCAGCCAGCTGCAGCTCTGTCCTTTTATCTCATTGTGGTCTCCAAAGCAGCCTTCCCCTGCTCCAGCCCTCCCTGCTCTCTGCTTTCGCTCCGCTCAGTGTCCTGCTCGTCCTCCAGGTTGCTCATCTATCTCCTCCCTCCTGCTGCTCTCCAGACAGGCTGATGGCTGGCATTCTCCCTCTTTCTGCCAAGTCCTGGCCTTGACTCCCTCTTCTGCCATCTGCTACAACTTCATTGTGAAATTTCACATTGTTCAGAGCCACACTCTGCTGGGYTTGGTTTGCTGCCTCAAAAGTCCCTCTCCCCATGATCCTTTGTGCCATTTTGGGGCAGTCTTACCCAGGCCTTCTCAGGCACTTTGGCATTTTCTTAGTCACTTCTGCATCCTCATTTCCCTCACTTTTCCTTCCATGCACAGTGAAAAGCTGCCCCCAGCCAGGCAGGAGCTCTCCAAGCACCAGCCTGTCTTCTGCCTGCTGACCTTTTCTCTTCCCCTTGGAACAGTTATGCAATTGCCTGCCTTTGCTCTGGAGACACATCTTTGCCACTGCGTTTTGCTTTCAGTATTGATCTCTTGATTTTTAGTTTGGTTGCTTTGTCTCCTGCTCTGCTCCTGGGGGAGAGATTTCTGCTCAAATTGAGGTTTGCTGCTGAAAGGTTTAAAACCTGCTGGCTGTGTGTATAAATTTGGTGTGCTGTATAATTCCTCTCTCAATGTAGACCAAATGCAGTGTCCTGTTACATTCAGGTCCCAGAGGCAGCCTGACCCTCCTGCCTCCCTGCCCTCACCTTCAGCATCACTGCCCTGATGGGATCACAGGCACATCCCAGGAGCTTGTGGGGCCCTGGCTTGTAATACACCCCCAGGGACACCATGTGCACCCATTTTCTGCATGGCCCCATCAAAATCCATCCCTGAACCTAAGCAGCCTCTTCTACTCTGCTCTGGTAAAGTCTATTTCCCCAAGTGCATTTTGCACAGGTCCAATTTCTGCAAAGATACAGAAACGTGAAGCTCCAGGTACAGGGCTTGCTCAAACAAATCTCCCTGATCACCCCTTTCTGAACTAAAATCCCACTGCAAATCATGATCTACTACTTAAAATGCCTGGACATATGGATGAATCCTAATTATGGGGAAAAAATACATGGACATACAAATAAGCAACATTATTCTTCATATAAATGACACCAAATGTACACAGTTTGCTCCTTTGCCAGGCAGAAACTGAAAGCTCTAAACATTTAAATGTTCTAGCTTCTGTCCCTAAAAATGCATTGATAAGAGAAGAGAAAAAATATCTTAAAAAACACGCCAAGGAAGTAATAGAAATGAATTCATCTGTAGTTAGTGGATTAGGCACTTCCAAAAGCACAGTGGGATATGACAACATATAACTTTATATGAATATGGAAATCAGATGCCTGGCTTATAAAAGAACATGTTTGAGTAATGAAGCCTTTGACATTTCTCAGCACTGCTCTGTTTGTTGTGGCCACTTTTGCTCTGGGGCTGCTCTCATGCCAGGCCAGGGTGCCCAGGAATATTGAAAGACTCACGAGCTGCCATTAAGGCTTTGATGTGCAAGAATGCTTCTTTAAGTACAGCAATAAAGAATGAAGTGGGATCTGCTTTTAGAGTTCTTCTTAAGTGGGCCTGCAGCTCCTTGTAACAAGACATATCAAAGTTAGCCTTAACAAAGAGTACTAAATATTAATTAAACTTTCATCTTAATCCAATCCAACTGTCAATTGTGAGGAAATAATTCTTGTAACTCTAAGACAGAAAAATTTATAATTCAGGATCAAAAGGAGGATAGTGTGATACTTAATTCACTCCCAGCATAGGTGGGCACATGTAAATAGCTGGTTGGGAATTKCCTCAGGAATCTCATGCTTGCTCAGCCCTGACCTTTTGGACCGCTTCATTTCAAAGTTAGCCTTGACAAAGAGTACTAAATATTAATTTAATCCAATCCAACTGTCAACTGTGAGGAAATTCTTGTAACTCTAAGACAGAAAAATTCCTAATTCAGGATTAAAAGTAGAATAGCATTGCATTTAATTCACTCCCACCATAGGTGGGCACATGTAAATAGCTGGTTGGGAGTTGCCTCAGGAATCTCGTGCTTGCTCAGCCCTGACCTTTTGGACTGCCTCTTCAGGCCATCAGCCAGCCAGCTCCCCCAGACACGAATCAAGGCATGATTCAGACCTGTCACTTCTTTTCATCTCCCTTGCTCTCCAGCAGCTGCTGGAAGAATTAAAGGCAGATAGCAGATGAGCATAAATCTGCTGGCATCCCAGTCCCACCCAGCTGTGACACAAAGAGCAGAGCTGGCTGGTGGATCTGATGTGTTTGGGACACTCAGGGAGCCTGATGGATGCATCTGATGCTCTTGGGGACACTCAGGGAGCCTGTGTGCTGCAGGAGGGTGCCTGCAGTCCCTGAGTGGCACAGCCAGGATGGGCAATGCTGCTCACAGAGAGGGCACTCAGGGATGGCTTCTCTACTGCCCAGTGATGCTGGACCAAGGAAATTTTTATGGGAGAGGCAACAGTTTATTTTACCACTTTCATTTCTGTCAAGATTACTAAAGGTCTCTGCTACAGTACTGTCAGAAATCATTTTTTGCCTGGTTGCTTTAGGAACAGGGAGAATTTCCTGAGCAATCTTCTTGTCCTTGCCTAAATGCCCACAAGCAAAGTAGGTGAAAGACACACTGCAAGTCATGAGTTAAAGTGAAGACCAAGGTTTCCTGTGGTATCAATATTCTGCCCACCTTCACATGGACCCCTGGGGGCTGCCCATTTGCTGAGGGCTTAATTTCTGTCAGAAAATCAGGATTGTCTCTGAGCAGCATCTCTGAGATGAGCTGGACTGTGCAGCCCAGGCTGTGTGCTCAGAGTGCCAAGCATCACTGCTGAACACAGACTGCTTTGGGCCAGAGCTCTGAGGAAAAGATAAAAACTGGGGTGAAAATGGCAAAAAGGAGCCTGAGTCTGGAGTGGAGAGAACACAAACTTCACAGCTGGGTAACACAGTCTGGGGAAATATGGACAGTATTTCCATCCCAGCCCTCTTCTCCAAATATAAAAATAAAACCCATTAAGTGACTGAGGTAAAGAGAAATTTCCCATTTTGCTGGACAGAGCAGAGACAGGAGAGGTGTATTGGGGGCACACCAATAATTCATATTTACCCTGGAAAGAGAGCAAGAGAAAGACGAGCTATGCAGAGCTCTATGACAAGGGAGGAAAATTCCAACCAGAAAAGGAGATTTTGAGCCATTTGCAAGACAAATGAATTGAACAAGTGAATGCTGTGGCTCTGTGGTGCTGAGGAAAAGCAAAGAGGAGCTGCCAGGAGGGGTCCAGTCCAAARTGGCAGGAGGAGCTGGGAAATCCAGTCCAGTGACAGCTGAAAAGGACAAAATAAACACATGAGGAAGCCCAGGAGGAGAGAGCCGTAAGAAATGAAAATTTAAATAAAACTATAGCGGGTTTAAAATGTTGATTTAAATCCAGGATATAATCCCATGCRTTTGACATTGCTGGTTCAAATAAACACCCAGACTGAGCTCACCATGTCCCCATCAGCACCAGAGGACCCAAAAGTAGGGCTTCCTCTCACTTTAGTGAATGGTGCCTCTGTTTTCCACTAGTGCAAAACAGAGCCTGATTGAAAGATTCCTTTTGCAAAAGCTATCATTATTTTAAATCCTCCCGGGCAAATTGGTTTTGTACACAGTAAACACCGAGTAATAACAATTTACACTGATCCTATAAGAAATTCTAAAGGAAAAGAGGTTACTATAACCTGGGAAGGTAATTTTTCTCACAACATCAYAGAAAAGTTATTACTGTGAAAAGGTTTTTAAAGATTCTTTTAGCCACAACCTGAAAACTACATCTCTGTAGCATTCAAACCCTTCTAAGTTATCATCAAAGATAATACCACATAAATACTACTTAATCCAGGCATCTGAACTGCCTTCTGCAACATATGCATGATCTTTCCATTTTTATACACAACAAATCTGATAAACAGAGATTATATAAAGAGAAGTCATTGGAGTATTACAGCATGAGCATAGCACAGAATAGTTTCCTTCTTCTCAAGTAATCCAAACAATGAAAAAAAAAAACTTATTTCCTTTAGGAAAAAGAAAATTATTCATATTAAAAGATTCTCTGACTGAGCCTACTTTACTTTCTGTTCAGTTTTTTTAAATGCTTAAGATTCTAAAAGCTCTGTATCACGAAACAAACCAAATTTCTGCTTTATTTTGTGGTTGTTGTTTGTTTTTTTTATTTACTGCCACCATGTCAGTTCTCAACAGCTCTGCCAATCTGAAAAACAAGAATGAAGAAGATAAGGAGGAACRGAAATAGAAATATCTCTTAGGATTAGGAGTAAAAACAAAATGTAAGAAGTATTTAGGACAAAATTATCCCAGAAAACAAAAGTCTTGGATGCCCACCCCTCAGGGAGATGGGCACGGGGGAAGCAGAGGGTGCAGGTGTTGGTGCTGCAGGCCAGCAAACACAATTCACAGGGCAGCAGATAGAGAGAATTTGTGAGAAAAGAGCTGTAAAGACCTATATTCACACTTGGAGAAGTGTGATGATTCAGATGCTGGCAGCCACTTGAAAGACAGTCCTGAAGAACAGCACCAGCTTTCTTGTGAAGGCTTTCTGTCAAAGTTTCAAGTGCTTTGTTTATTCCTCTTAGCAAGTGGATAACTCTGAGAAATACAGGAGCACCACAAATGCATTACTGAGTAAATGTCCTAAACATAAAAATAATTGAAATAATAATCCTGCAGTCCTCTGAATAGCTATCACCTCCATTTCTTGCATGCAATTAAAACTAAGGAAAGCTGATTATTTGGCTGCAAGGGCTGGGACAGGGAGAGGYGCTCTGCAATTCCAACAGGACAAGGAGAGGCACTCTGCTGGTGCAGAGCACAGGGAAAACCTGGCACTGAGGAGGTGGCACCCATCAGGCACAGGCAGGAGTGGGCAAGGCAAAGCCTCTTGTGTACAAAGTTATTTCACCAAACTTGCAGAGCTGCCATCACAATTGCTCTCACAGAGCCCCTGAGTTTTCTCACAAAAGTTTTCTATTACCTTTCCAGTTTGTTTATAACAAAAAATGACCAAAGCCAAGTGAGTGTAGAAATAGTGGGAAATCTCACCAACAGTTGGGCTCAGACATTTGGGACAGGCACCAAAAAGAGCCATGAGTTCTGTGGCTACCTGTGAGGGGCATCAGGAAGGCRGGAACAGGTCCTGGAAGCCTTGAGGAGAAACTTCACCTCATCCTCCCTGGCTTTCTCTTCAGAGGAGCTGCCCCCATGTCCTGTCAGCAAAGCACAGCAGGAGCTCTGCCTGTGGGTCTRTGGGCACTGTCCTGCCTGTCAGTGTGAGCCTGCTTGGCTACGTGGATATTTTCAGGATATTGGATATTTCCAGGGTATTGGATATTTCCAATAGTGGATATTTCCAGGATATTGGGTATTTCCAATAGTGGATATTTCCAGGATATTGGGTATTTCCAATAGTGGATATTTCCAGGAAAAGCCACTGCTGGGCTGCTCTGAGGGGCCACCAGCACCCCCATGGCCCCTGCAAGGAGTCCAAACTAGGCTGGAAGGAAACCCCACTCAGAAGGCACAAACAGCTTCTTCACCACAGAAAAATGTGTTCATCCACCAAGGGACAGAGCTTGTTGTGTGACAAGTGTGGCCACCTCAGTGCTGGACGCTGGGTCTCAAGGGTTGTGCCTCCAGCACCGTCAGGTGTTCTGCTCCTCAGGGCACTCAGCAGAGAGCTCTGAGCAATGTGCAGGGGGGTTAGAAACTCTACGAGCCAGCTGGACCTCGTGGGAGGACCATGCATGTCTATTTGGAAATGGGATATTGAGTATTAACTGCTCCCTGCTCTCAGCATTGCTGTCTGGTGAATAAAGCCCAGGGTTTGCTGTGATTAGCTCTGTCCATCTGCACAAAGCAGGACCTCCAAAATTTCCTCCAGATCCACTTCAAGCAAAACATCTGCAAGAGYGGGGTCTGGGAATGAAAGCCTGGGCAAGGGGCTCTGCTTGGTGTTGTGAAAGATGTGGGTTTCACACATCACACRCTTTCAAACCTAAATCCCTCTGGGGCTGCCAGAGCAAGCCTCTGAAGAAAGAGATTTGCACCAATATTCTGAAAGCAGAATCAAGCCCTGGATTTACTCCTCTCTAGCTCAGAGCAGAAATGCTGAAGTACCACTCCACCCCTCCTCCTCCTCCTCCTGGACGAATCTCTACCTCGGGGTACACGAAAAATGCCTTTCACAGCTCCACATAATAACAACATTAATAATAATAATACTAATTCTTGTCGGGACTGAGCCGTGACGCCTCCCGCAGGCCGGCTGTGCCGCAGTGGGCTCGGAGCGGTGCCGGGCACGGCGGTGGCAGCGGGTGGCAGCGGGTGGCAGCTGTCCCTGCCCGCTCCTGCCCATCCTACGGGAGCAGGGCACAGCGAGCCTGGCAGCCTGCAGGTGTCTCCCGGCGGAGGAGGCTGCGGAGCCCCTCGGGAGGATGATGTGCGGTGGCCGAGCAGATGTTCASTCGCCTGTGGGGCTCCTCGGCAGGCAGAGCCGCTCCGCTGCCCTCAGCGCGCTGAAGCTCCGCGGCTGCGAGGGATCGGCCCCGCTGCCGCGCCGGCAGCTGCTCCTCTAACCAACAAAGGCAGGGTTTCAAGTCAAGGGGAAGAATGGGAGTCTGGCTGCAGAGCTTCCTTCACCGCTTCAGCAGCAGATTGGAAGAGGCTGAGAGTTTTGATGCCTGGACAACTGGATTCTGAATCGTGAGAGGCTTTGAAACCCACCCCCCCCTCCCAAATAAAACAAACCCCTTTGACTTCTTCTCTCAGCAGGAGGGGGAGGGAGGGCGGATTTACCATGAAGACAAATCGAAGATGCAGAGCCCTGCTAGCAGTGAGTCTGAATCTGATGGCTCTCCTCTTCTCTACAACAGCTTTTATCACGACCCACTGGTGTGAGGGCACACAGAGGGTCCCCAAGCCGAGCTGTGGGAAAGAGAAGAAGACAAACTGCCTCAACTACGGCGGGAATGAGACTGCAAATGAGACGAACCAGAATGTGGTTCATTACAGCTGGGAGACGGGAGATGACCGCTTCCTTTTCAGGTATTTCCACACTGGGATCTGGTACTCCTGTGAGGAAAATATCAATGCTGCTGGTAAGTATAAAACAACTTCCTCCCAGCCTGCGTCGCTTTGGGTCCGCCTGGGCGCGATAAGCGACGGGCGAGCCGTGCCTTAGAGCGGAGAGAGGCAGGGGTTTGACAGTTCTTTGTGGAAAAGCAACCTGTTTCCTGCGGGAGCAGGGGTTCGCTTGTTTACCTGCTGCCTGCTGCAGGCTCGGAGCTCTCTCGCCGAGCCCCGGAGCAGCAGCGAGTGCCGCCGGGCGGGCACTGCAGCCCCGGGCGGGCAGCGCTCCCGAGCGCACGGCGCGGMTCCGGCAGGCATCCCGCAGCAATCACCCCCAGGACAGCGGGATGAGGGCAGGGAGAGCGCAAAGGTCACGGGTTTGATCAGCTTTTACCTCTCTTCTGCTCTCTCTGAAGTGAATGACCGCCCGCGAGCCCTCCCTGGGGTGTGTGGCTATTGAGCAGAGAAATGCAGTTAAAGGGCTCAACTGGGCACAAGAAAGCTCATTTCTGTTCCCTGCTCAGGCATTGACTTGCTGGGAAGCACTCAAAAAGACATCTCTCCAGCTTATCAGTGCATTCATTTCCTCTGCTGTAGCCTGGCACTTCCCAAGGAATAAAACACCGGAGGGTGGATGGCAGGCAGCTGCCCTGGGACCAGTTTGAGTCTCAGCAGATGCAAACTGACAGGCCCTGCTCCCAGAGCTGTCTGCTAGAGCTAACATCCACCCTCTGCTTTTGAARGAGCTCTTTTCTCGATTATGTGACTGAAAAATAAAGTTTACAGATGTGACTCAGTAGGAGATGATGGGTTGTGGATACTTGTTCCTCACTGGGCTGTTCCCATCCCATCCCATCCTGTCCTGCCACTGCCCTCGGAGTAGAGCAGGGAGTTGGTCCTTCACTGCTGGGAGAGAGGAACAGTTAACCATGGATGTGCTATGTCTCTGAGAACACAGTCCCTCTGGTAATGGGAAGTTTAGGGTAGAATTCTGGTGAAATTGATAGAATTCTCTGTGAGGATGTACTATTAAATGGGGCAAACCTGGGGAGGTGCTCTCAGCCTGTTTCATCCCAAGGGGTTGTGTATTCTCCCTGGTGGTTTTGAGGAGAGTACTTGCAGAATTAGTTGCTTATTAAAACTCAATTTAATGTTAAAAAAGGAAAGTTCGTGAACTCCAGCCTTGGGACTGCAACAGCTCCAGGCTGAAATGAGAGCACCAAAGCAACACTCTTGATGTTGGAAAGAAAAACAAARGAAAAAAGCTGATTTGTCTTTGGGAATCAGCTTAGGCCACAGCAGCCTGAGTGAGCAGCCKAAGACTCTCTGGCTTTTTGAGCATCTTAGCTGGGGTTGGCATGATCAAGGATGCCCATATTTCTGGCACATACTGAAATCCTTCCAAGTCCAGATTTATGTGTGAGATAAGTTGTAACTGTGTGACTCTAGCCCACTCAGAAAAGTGAGTTATCTGTGGGAGAAGAGAAACACAGAGATCTATTCTGTACTGGGTAAACAAAGCTGTGCTGTAGTGGGTGATTTCAGGAGAGAGCTGGAAGCCAGCTTTAAAAAGTTATGGCGAAAGCAGGAGAGAAGGGTTTGTTTCTGCCTCCCCACGCCCCCACAGCAGCTCAGTGAGTGTTTCCTCTTATCTGAAACTCCTCAGTTATCAGACTAGGAGTGACCAACCTTTGGAAATAACCCAGGCAGGTACAGGGATATACTGGCTTAGACAGACAGCTGCCTCTCTCAGATTTACCATATCTYCTCCTGGGAAGGACAGGAACAATGTAATGGACACGGGTCTAAATTTGTCCCTAATAGTGCCAACATAAAATACCCGACAGCTTTTCACTCAGACTGATGGGTTTGGAATGCCAGACTGTCAGAGTGTTGTCATGGCCTCTTGCAGCCTGACTGATGATCATTTTATCTGAGCCGCAGGGCCCCGAGGCACAGGGCTGTGCTTACACAGACAGCCCCACTCCAGCTCCCTGAGAGGGATCCACCCCACAGGCTCATCCCCCACCCTCAGCGCTCCTGCTGAGCCCAGTCCTGCAGGCATCACAACTCCCAGGGTCATGGGGCTGTGTTTATATGGTAATTAATTGCATTAATACTGTTAAATAGTGGTGTAGTGAATTAGTCCAAGTCCCCAGCTCAGATGTACACTGTCAATAGCATCTTTTTTAAAGCTCTACCAGCAGCACTCTGAAGTGACTGYAGCAGCAGCCTTGCTCCAGGCAAAGTCCCCTCCTCAGTCACTGCCAGCCTCACACTTTGTCAGCAGAACATATGGCCAGAGCCCGTGGTCAGCACCGTTCCCTCAGCTCCCATCCCATCCCAATTCYGCCCTGACTCACTGCTGTCTGAATTTAGGCAATGTGAGAGGAGACCTCATCACAGTCTGTAACTGCCTCATGAGGGGAAGAGGAGGGTCAGGCACTGGCCTCTTCTGTGACAGGACCCAAGGGAATGGCCTCAAGTTGTGTCAGGGCAGGTTTAAGCTGGRTATTGGGAAAAGGTTCTTCCCCCRGAGRGTGTTYGTGCTCTGGAACAAGCTGCCCAGGGTACTGGTCCCAGCACTGAGCCTGCCAGAGCTCCAGGAGTGTCTGCACAGCACCCTCAGGCACAGGGTGGGATTGCTGGGGTGTCTGTGCAGGGCCAGGAGCTGGATTTGATGATCCCTGTGGGTTCCATCCCTCTGTGATTCTGTGCTGGATCCCACCAGGCACAGGTGAATGCCAGGAACTCTCTGTGTGCTCTGTGTGATCGTGGCACTGCCAAAACTCTCCAGAGCCTCCAAACTTCCACAGCTACGAGCCACATTCTTCCTCCAGCCACCAGGCTTCTSATTTCTCTCTCCTCCAGCCACACTGTCAAAACTTTCTGCTCCCTGCACTGGTGCAGCTRCAACACAGCAGCTCTTGTAGTGCCAACAGGAGCAGCTCCCAGCAGGCTGATGGGAGCAGCATTCCAGGGCTCCCAGTTGGCTGGAGGAGCTGAGACTCAGCCACACCTTAAAATGACATTTAAGCAGCAAGCAAACACAATTTTGAGTGTCTTCTCCTTGCCCCTGTTTATCTGCAGTGTGCATTTAGATTCCAGAGGCTGAGGTGCAAGCAGCATGCCATCCACTTTGTGCAGAGCCCAGTGGAGCGTGCCTGCCTCTTGGTGCCAGTTTCTGCCTTCCACTGACAGCTCTAACAGAGATTGAATGCTGTGATTATTTCTGAAATAATTTGTGAATCTAGAGTTTATTTTTATCCAGCACGTCTAGGACAGCTCAAGAATTCAAAAAGCATTTAGTACCTGAGAAATGTAATTGTGAATCCCCTCTGGGAAAAGAGGGGCTGGAGCATTTCTATTTCATTGCTGGGGGAGTCCTGTAATTATTTAGCACAATTTCTGACTCAAAAGTGTGCTGAATCCCAGTCTAGCAGAAAGAGGTTCTCCCTTTCAGGGTGGGTTCAGTGCTTGGGATGCCTCACAGGTGGAGGTGCCTTCTGTAGGAGCAACACACCCAACCTCAAAAGGGGATGAGGATAAAGCTCTGCAGACTGAGCTGCTCATGGTCTGCCCTCCAGGCTGCACCTGGGGCCTCCTTCTGGGCTGGGAACTCCTTGGCCAGGGCCAGATGCCTCAAAGCCAAGCTCACCAGCATTTAATTTCTTTTTAAATGTGACTTTGGGCACATATCTTGTTGCACACACGCAGTCTGTGCTTGGGCACCTCACAAGGCACCACACCAGGGCTGCACTGACAGCAGCAGTGGTGAACCTGTTGTGGATTCCATGACTCAAGAACACACACGCCAAGAAAAAATTAGCACATTAAGTAGGCAAGGTGGCATATCAAATTCTAAAGGGGAATTTGAGAGTAGGAAGTAGCTTGAGTTGCTGGGAAGCAATGAGAAGTCAGCCAGTTTTGCTCAATTGTGTGTTTGCTTTGATGTTAACAGAAAAACCCATGAACTCAGACCTTGCTTTAGTTACCAGTGAACAGACAAGCTCAGTATTAATATTCACAGCCAGAGGGGAAAAGCAGCTGCCCAGCTGCCTTTTAGCAGTACTGTCCCATTAAATAAACAAGGATGCTCCCCATGCTCCCCAGAAATCAGGAGAGCAGGAATGGGTATGCATGGCTTGTTTTGTGGGATTGGATTGAATTTTTCGGAGGGCAAGGGGCCTGTAGCCCTTTGTGTGCTCTATGCCACCTATTACCCCTGAAGGAGGAAATGGGAGAGGGGAATTTAGATTGGAGGTAAATATCAAAACGGGTCAGCAGTGTGGGCTCTGAATGTGCCTTGAGTAGGAGCCAGAGGGGGAAGGGGGTTTCTCCTGCAGAAATTAATAAATCTGTGCCAGAAACACCAGAAGCTGCAAGCAGCCCTAGTCTTTGCCAGCTGCAGATTGGGGTTTCTCCTGCAGAGATGAGTAAAACCAGAAGTTGCCCCAGCCTTTCCCAGCTGCAGAGTGGGGTTTCTCCTGCAGAAATTAATAAATCTGTGCCATAAACACCAGAAGTTGCCCCAGCCCAGCCTTTCCCAGCTGCAGAGTGGGGTTTCTCCTGCAGAAATTAATAAATCTGTGCCAGAAACACCAGAAGCTGCCCCAGCCCAGCCTTTCCCAGCTGCAGAGTGGTTCTGCAGCACTTCTGTCCCCCGCCCCTATGATAATCACACATCACAGTGATTCACCACAGGTGGCTGCCCAGAGAGGGGCTGGGCAGAAGTACCTTGTGAGTATATAATTAAAAGCAAGAGGACTTGGGAATTCTTGCTGGATTATGAGAAATACAATATAATTGGCATGACTGAAACCTGGCAGGTTTATTCGCATGACTGGAATGTAAAAATTGCAGGTTATAAATTGTTAGGAAGGAAAGAGTGGTAAAAGGAATGGAGGAGGTAGAGCTCTGTATTAAAGCTAAAATTTCCAGTGCTAGAGGAACTGAACCCAGGAGGCTARGATAATCTCCATCTGAGGATGTTGAAATAATTGGTACATGAAAATGCAGGGTTAGAAGAATCTGTACATCACTATTTTAAAGAAAAGTGGAAAAAATTGTACAGGCCACTTGACCCAGGGATTTTAGGACAGTTTTCTGAGAAAGCACTCATTTCATGGCCACAAATAGGTTTTATCAAAGGTATGGGTTTATTAAAGGTAAATCATTTACCAAGATGAATCACTTCTCAGACAAGGGTAATGGATTAGACCAAGTCTCTGTGGATTTGCAAAAAAAGATTTGGTGAAATGTCCCAGTGAAAATTCTTTCCAGAAGAGCTGCAGAGCGTGGGGAGGATGGTGAGAACAGAGGGAGAGGCAGGCAGGCTCCACACTGAACAGCCTGAGCTCCAGGCTGGACAGAATGCCCAGGGCACGGAGATGTCCCATTGGTGGGGATCAAGTGACAATGACAGAGCTCAGACAACACACACCATTGCCTGCTTCCATGATTCCAGATCAAAAAGGCATAACAGACAAAAAATAAATAYTCCTTCCTGCAGAGCTCCCTGCCAGGGAATGTTGAAAAGGCCAAAATTGGGAATTGCATKGATCCAGAGAGCAAACCTCCATTCCTGTCAGTGACAGGATGATTTTAGAGCAATCCCCAAAGTGCTGCTGCAGTTCTGGTGTGACAAGGAGAGCACAGGAGCAGAATCACCCTGTGCCCACCCCTTTGTTCTTCCCTAAATATCTGCCACTGGCTTCCATAAATATCTGTCACTGGCTTCCCTAAATATCTGCCACTGCAGACAACACAAAGACAGTGGAGCAGAGAGACCTTTTGCATCAACCTGTGTTGCAGATTCACTTTATTGATTATCATTGGGATAAATAGATTGTAAACTGACTAAAGAACAGTCTTACAAGGAGACTGTGGCAAGTAATACAAAAGGGAGAATTATCCCAATGGAGACCAGATGTTTCTAGCTGTCCTCAAATTTGCTTTTGGGACTGATTCTATTATTGCTGSGATTAGCAATCAAGGGAAAAAAAGAGCTAAGGATACAATTTGTGTCACCTAAAATAATAAAGGTGAGATGAATCCTGCAGCCAGCCCATGGCCATCAGCAGATGTGGGTGTCTGTGCCCRGACTGATCAACATCCTCATTACAGAGCAGCACTCCTTAGGAGCTTACACTGCTCCTCCTGTGGGATCAACTGAGCCCTGGGATTATGTGTTTGCCTCATTGGCCAAAAGAGAATCTGTCTAAGACCTTGCAATTCCCAACACAGAAGTTTTAATTTGAAGAGAATAATCCTGCTTTGACTGCGCCTCTTACGTACATGGCCACACAAAATCTGGGAATATTGGCATTACAGAGGAGAGATTTTTCTGCATAACTGAAAATGTGAGCTGGCCTGATAGAGTTGTAAGAGCAGCATTACATTTTAAAGAAGGTTAAAAGCACCAGATGCCAAGGGCTAAAGCTCTGTGAGGTCACAGGTAGGTGCCAATTGCAGGGGGAAGAGAAGAACCAAGTTGGGGGGCAGTGTTTGTCTGGGGTGGGGCTGGGAGCATAAAAAAAGAGATTATTCTAGGAAAAATCAGCACCACAGGCAACACCAGTGTGTTTTGTACACACCATGGTGCTTGGGTATGGTAAGAAAAGGGGAAGGTGAAATGGGTGCAGTGGGATTTCCAAGGTACTAAGTAGAAGAGAATCTCCTTCAAGAAAAGAAAGCTGGTGTTCTGTAGTGTACCAGACTGAAGAGCAAGAGGGGATGTAGTGATACCTTATACATGTATGGATAAAGAAAATAAAATTACTTAATTCATAGTTGAGGGGGGAAAAGTGACAATCCAAGGACAGGTTCCCTCAGAGTGTGTCTGGCCCTCACCTCCACAGAGGGCAGTGTGAGCAAAGGAAACCCAGGGGCTGAAATGGAGCCTTCCAAAGTGCCAGGAGGAGCTGCAGGAGAGAAGAGGAGTGTTTCTGGCATGAGGAAGCCTGGAGTGAGTCCTGCATAGCTGATGTGTTGGTGTTTAGGAGGTCTGGAAGGAGCCTTCTTGCCTCGGTGCCTGCTCTGTGACATCCCTGCCCTGGGGGGCTGCTGGGCACCAGTGGGAGCCAAGGAAAAAACAGCTGCTGACTGGGTGCCCATCACGTTTTCTGGAGGTTTTAATCTAATCTAAAGCAGCAGAAACTGGCTCCAGGTGGAGGCAGTGTGTGAGGAGGCTGCTCTGCCACTGCTGACATTATTCCAGCTGCTCAGGATCTAATTGGTATGGCTGCTCATGCACTGAACATTAAACTGATGATCTAATTTGGGATCAGAAGGGAAATCTCCCTCAGGCTAGATATCAGGGAGAGTAACAAATTTTTGCCTTCCTTAACAGCATGGGAAGGATCCATTGCAGAAAAGCACTTGTGAACTCCTCCTAACAAATCCCTGGTATTTTGCTTTCAGGATGAGATAGGTCTGGCCATAGGAATTTACAGATTTATTCGTGTTCCTCACGAGAACTCTTGCTCCCTTCCTGTGGTACATGATAGCTGTGATTTCTGTGCTGGTGATTGCTTTATTGCAGACATTCAGGTTTTTATAGCATGTTGGGGATATTTTGTGTCTGCGGTGCTCTGGGAGTTTTGGATTTTAGGTCCTCCTGATCCTGCTGGGCAGACTAGCTGTGTGAACATCTATCATCCATAAACCATGGACATAAAGTCCYTGCAGGCTGAGCCTCACAACAGAGCAAACTAAGGGACCAGGCAGCTAACAACTCCTTATTAGGTATGTTACTGTTTCTCATGAGTGTTTGGATGTGTCTGTTCTCAGCCATTTAACCCAGTAGCCTTAAAAGAAACATCTGAGGAGTTCGGGTGGCTCCTTGTAAATGGGATAAACTTCAAAGTGCTGGAAGATTAACACACAGGTCCCAGATTTCAAAGGGAACTGAGATGCCTTACCCCAGTGTCAGTGCAAAATATGAACAGATGCTTTCAGGGCTGAGGAAACGCATGAGGGATGGAAGATCAATGACTGTGGTACCCCCGTGGGTTTTAAATTACAGCATACTCAATCCTGATGTTAAAACTTTCCTTATGGGGGGTTAGGAGAACTGGCTGACTGGCAGATCCCACAATTGGGATGTGCAGTTTGTTGTGATTTAACAGCTGATAATTAAGTGCTGCTCAGCCCCTCACTCACTCCTGCCCCAGAGGGCTGGGGAGGAGAGAAAGGAAACACCCTTGGGTTGAGATAAGAACAGCTTAATAAATAAAATACAATAATAAGAAGTAACAAAAATAGAGAAAAGGGGAGAGAAAGGACTAAAACCCCCCAAAAAGTGTTGCACAGTGCAGCTGCTCACTGCTGCCCAGCCCAGCCCAAAGCAGTGACTGGCAGCTCCCAGCAAACTCTACCCAATTTACACACTGAGCATCACATTCTAAGGTCTGGAATATCCCCCTGGCCAGGGGGTCATGCCCCCTCCTGCTTTTTGTGCACCTCCTCAGTGGCAGAGCATGAGGCACTGCAAAGCCCTTGATCTGGGCAAGCCCTGCTCAGCAACACCCAAAGCACCTCTGTGTTATCAGCAYTGCTCTCATCCTAAACCCAACACAGCCCTGTACCTGCTGCAGGAACCAAACTGACTCTGTTCCTGCTGAAACCAGGATGGCAGGGAATAGGGCTGCTGCAACCAGGACMCTCTGTGAGTCACAAATTGGTGTAACATCAGTGTTCTTGCTGCTAAACCAAAAGGCAGCATCAGCCTTTGCTGATCTAGCTTAGGAAGGAATACAAAAGCCAGTGAGCAATAAAAAGCAGRTGTAATTACTGTGGAATGACATGGCTTGTTTCTGCATGTTTCTAGACACAGGCAAACAAAATCCACCTRTCTGTGTTCCACCTTCCATTTGGCTACAGAAAGGACTCAAACCATGCTCACAATGTGGAAAATCAGTTGAGAGGTAGAGACATTTCACCATGCTTAGACTCACTAGGTTTGGAGAGACCAAAAACCCTCATCATTCAGCATGATTTCACTGTGCATCACCCAGGCAGACAGAAAACACTAATGAGAATTTGTTTCAAAGTTACTGGGTACATGCTTGGGAATAAGGTTCACAAGAGGAAATGAAAGCACAACTTGTTTTCACTTGATTTTCAAAACTGGATATTCATTTCCAGTGTGCTGCAGTTCACTTCCTTTAAAAGTCGTGGAGAAAAGGTTAAAATTRCCTGTTTCCATACCTGAGTCCAGAGGTTCCTGCCCAGAAAAACAGGAAATCTCAACCCAAAGAGCAGCCAGGGCAGGCACAGGAGGATGGGAGAAGGAAAGACTCCATACAGTGAGGGACATAGAGCAGCTACATCTCTGTGAAGAGTACTGGGGTTTGTCTTCCCCAGTTCTCTGGGTGTCTCAGGGATCCTGGACTGCCAATATCTACTTTACTTTGGCATATTTATATTGGCTGAGGGTCAGCACAATGTGTCACCCCTGGGATGAGCAGGTGAAACCTCCCCTTCCCATTGTACAGCTTCAAAAGCTTAAATCAACTCCGAGCTCCTTGATTTAATGAAGTCAGCTCTAATTTGACACCAAAATCATTGAAAACCTCTCTCAGCACTGCTGTTCCCCCGATTTTCACAATCACTTGGAAAGCCAACCTCCTTCCCAGCTCTCCAAATGATGGATGTGTGTACACATCCTCCAGGTCTTACCAAGATAATCAGCTGAATCTTGTGACTTGGCTGGCTTTCAATTAGACATGATTTGAGAGCAGCCCGTGGAGATGTTTGCTTTGAGATGCTGGGGAAGATTTTTCACATCAGGGAGAGTTGCAAGCCTGGAACAAGCAGTTGCCATGGCATAGTCCCAGGCAGCAGCACCAGCATTCCCAGCTCTGCCCACACTCCCTGCCCTGCACAGCCCTTCCCTGCTCCAACCCCCCAGGAGGGAACCCCACCGTGGGAATGGGACCTCTGGGGTAAAATTAGCAACATTCCTTTGGGAATGTGCAAAACGAGGAGAAGTGCACGGCGCCTGAAATGGAAAAGTGGGAAGCTTTGCATTTTCCCACTTGGAGACGTAGGAAGTTGGAAGGGGTTGGGTTTTGCTGAGGGAGAACAGCAGCACAACATTCAGGTTTAAAAGCAATCCCAAAGGCAATACAGGCTGTGAGTAATCCCTGAGAAAYTGGGCAAATTCTCAACATATTTAGAGGTAGAAGAAATGTTGATGAGCAGCAGCAATGAGTGGCAGCTGTCAGAGGAAGAGAAAATAATTATCTGCATAGTTCAAGACATATTTTTGTGCAATTCTGTGTGAGCTTGTTTTCCAGAAGAAAATATCGCTCCAGCAAAATCAACAGGGTCAACTGGAAAATGTTGATTTTTCTGATTAACACTCAATTTTTTGTTAGGGGAAAAAAAAGTCAATTAAGTGCTCTGAGATGACTTTAAACAAAGTTTGCATATTTCAGTTGGTAATTAACCTGATCCAACTCACTTTGAGTGAGCCTATTAACCTGTATTTTCCCTCATGTAGTGCTTTTTTTCACTGAAGTTGTGTTGGAGCCCTCAGCCTCATCTAGGCTGGGATCCCTTGAGGGTTATATCTTTTTTTAGACAAATACAATGATTTTACTCTCAGTAGATGATGTGGGATCTCATCAGAATCACATGACTCCAGATATAATTGGAGAGATAAAGATGTGTTAGGGCCTAGTGGGAAAAAAAGGGACCTTGTCTGTCGTAGGCTGGGAGCCAGGGTGTTACTAAAAGGGAATGTTGTTTAAAAGAAATTTAATCATTTAAATTTCCATCATAACTGCACTCTTGAACTCGTAAAATTTTATGCAGAGTAAGTGGATACAGACAGCTTTTCTTTCTTCTTTTTTTTCACGAGATGAAAAGCAGAGTTATAACAGAGTTCAGCCAGAACTACCAGATTTCTTTTAAGTCAATTTATTTAACTTGAATATTTTCAAACCGTGTCATTGCAAGACATACAAAGTAGGATTTTTCAGGGTTGTTTTTATTTTGCTGCTGTCATTACTAATCAGGCATTTTCCCCTGRCTCAGAGAGGAAAGAACTCGGGAATGCAGGACCAATAAGCAGGACCCAGAACATCAAATTCTGCTCTTTGCTATGACAACAGCCATGTTAGAAACAGAATATTGTCTTGAAGTGCTTTTTTGGTGTTTTTTCTGCCCTCTTCCTTATTTCCAGTCTAAACCACCAGGCTCCTAGGCTGGGTGAGGTYCTGAGGAGAAAACAAACCCCACCTTTTAGGTGGAAGAAGGAGAAGAATGTGGCTCTCCCAAAGGCTTAAAGGCAGAGGGCACACAGGGCTTGGATGAACATCTATGTACTGGAGTTCAGACCCAATTTCTGTGCACCCAGACCTGCTTTCAGCTGCCCTCTGCAGCTCTCTAATTCCACAGGACCAGGAGGAATTCCATGGTGGAAGCCCCAGSCAGGCGTGTGTGATGTACCCACAAGGTGGGCAGGGCAGGGCCCTGAAGGCAGCAAACCATGAGACCTGATGGTTCTTTAGGACCTGTTTGTCTTGATTCTCTGGCAGGATTGAACTTGGGGGAACTTGGGCTTTCTTTAGGCTAGAGAGGAGCTGAATTCTGAGCTCTGCCTTGGGAAGGAGAGGATTTGCCTCCAGCAAATCCCCAGCTGGCCCTGTGTGTGTGACACTGACCCTTCAGTGGGGCAGGTGGTGGAGCTCCTCCACTTTGCAGGAAAAGGGAGGTGTCAGAGAGAGCTGTGCCTTCAGCAGCACCCACAGAAACCTCACCCCCAGCACCAAACTCGCTCCTCTTCCTCCTCTGCCTGCCCAGCTCTGCAGATCCTGCTGGAGCACCTCCACCTGTTCTCACTGCAGATGCGTGGGGACATCCCACTGGTGGTCCCTCAGATATTTTCATGGCCTCTGCATCTGTTACCCACACAGCCTCAATACTCTTCCCCACCCACCAGCTCAGTCTCTCCAGATGTGTCTCCTCCCACTCTCTGGCTGCTCCAGCCTGAAGTTCCCCAGCAAGTTACAAACACTCACAGACATGCACATATACAGAATAAGATTAATTTATTAGGATTAATTAGCCACAGATAAACTTTGSACTCTTGCTGTGTCCCAGTCCTGCAGATCCCTGTGACGTGTCCCCTCCTTGGGAAGGCCAGCAGAGCCCCTGCAGGGTCAGTGTGATTAGGAGGGGTGTGTTTGCAGGGACTTGCACCGGTGATGCTTTTACCTCACCCTCAGGAAGCCTGAGGAGAAGCTGGTGCCAAGTGCTTTGCCCGTGGCTGCTCAGGTGCTGGTCAGCCCTCTCTGCTCAGCCTCCAGCAGCTCCCTGAGTGCTGAGCTCCACTCAGCCCATGTGCACTGCTCAGGGCCGCTGCTCCTGTGGGGCAGTGCRGACAATTCCAGCCAGGTCCCACCTCCTCTTTCTGCTTGAGTGAAGAGCAGGAGAGGTCACTCCCTGGCTTTCTTCCCTGTCAGGATCACAGCCACAAACAGGGGAGGGCAGGGCTCTCAGGGGATGAATCCCAGAGACTCTTCTTGTTGCTTCTCTGAACAGTCTTTTGTATATTCTCTGAAGACTCTCCAGGAGCCTGGATGGGGGGAGAAGATGCATCTGGAAAAGGACAACACAGCAGGATAAACTCTGCCAAGTCTAAAATTAAACTTAAGAGGGCTTAAGAGATCAGTTATACAAGATACCCAAAAATAACTTAGAATAAATCCTAAGAGGAACAGTGAAAGCACTGCTGACATCTTCAGTTCTCAGCGAGATGCATGTCTGCATGTGCAAGTGTGACTGTGCTTTATAAATACCACCAGTGGCTATCATTGGGAATGGAAGAGGGTTTTCCAGTGCTCCAGCAGCAGGAACAGCAAAGGGAAGAGTCAGGAACTGCTTGTGCAGCTCTACTGTGACCTTCAGCAGCAAGCCAGGCACAATCAGCCATTGAAAGTGAGGTGGCATCAGGCTCTTCTCTGTCTCCAGCCATTCTTTTTGCTGTGGCTCCTGGAGGGCTTTTTCTGGACACTCCAGCACTTTCTGTCCATGTTATTTGAACTGGAGGCCTCACCACAGGGAGAGATGGTGTTCTGGGCAAGCTGAGTTTGAGGGAGGAAGGGGATGCTCATTTTCCTCCCAGCAGCCTGTGACCACCCTCTCCTCTGTCCTGCAGATAAACTCTGGTAACTCAGAGACTCTGTCCCCTGCCAGGTGGCTGAAAGGCACCACCAGCTCTCAGAGCAGCCTGTGCACTTTTTCCAGTAGCAAAGGCCATTCCCCTTTGCCTTTCTTGGGATAACATTCTGGAGAGCCAGGTATTTGTTAAAGRTTTCCAGTAATATGGCTTTGGATTCACTGTAACACAAGTGAGGGATGATCACTGAGACAGCTTGAAGTCAGGTTCAAATAAAACTGTGATAAAAGTAATAACTTACATCTAACAAAAAAAAACACAAAAACCAGAGCCAAACCACATATCCATATGGCTAGAATAAAAAATCCTGCTTAATCTGTTTATATCAAGTCCAAATTTAGAGGTCACTCTCCCTATATTCCCTTGATTTTATGTCAATAAAATTCCTGAAAAACCTCATACTCTATACTCAGAGGCTCTGGATGAGAATGTTTTCTGCTTACACCTTACTATCTTTCATAGTCCATTTACTGATCTGGATTTCTTGGTCAGGAACCTAAAGTAAAGAACCTGAGGGAGCTGGGCTTGTTCTTGTCCCTACAAGCAGACAAAGGATGACTGCAGTGATGCCACAGCAGCTACAGAACTTTGGGYTGGGTATCAGGAAACACTTCTCCAGAAGTGGGCCAGAGTGGGAAGAAAATCCCACTAAGGGATGGGTATTACCATCCTCAGAGCATTTTAGAATTTGAGTAGGAAAATCATGTCCTGCTCTGAACAGGAAATGTGCAGGGCTGGTAATTTCTGTGATCCAGAAGTTACCTTTCCATGTGTCTGCCCCAAAACTTACTGACACTCCTTCTGCCCAGATCCAGCCTGCCCTGTATCTGGAAACAGAGATGGTGCTTTGGCAAGCCAAGTGTCCCTTCCTTTTCTTGGCTGTCCTCTGGACTCACAGAGTAGAAATCCTTCCCCTGGACATATCAAAATGTGCATGTCAGTGTCAAGTGAACCTTTTCTTTTATAGCTATTTGTACAAAGATGATAGACTATGTACTCATCACCTCTMAGTGTATTTAGCATGGATTTAAAACTGCAAAAAGTAAATAAAAAGTAGTAATAATAGCATTAAAGTAAGAGATTCTTATGCCAGCACAGCTGTCATTTGAATGATTGCATTTATCTCAATCTTACCAGCAAAGACACCAGAAAGGTGAACATTTTATATTGCTTTTTATGTATACTGAATTACAAATACAAAAAAAATTCACTGACTTCACCATCACTGTGGCATTTCACTGTTTATTCTTTTTTAATGGTTCACCTTTCCTAAATTAGTCTTTTGAACTTTGTAATTAAAAATGAGCAAAGCTAATTAAAAAAAAACAGCCTAGTCCTATAACTGCCTTTGCATCAATTACAGTCTTAAAGGGCAAAATGGACTTTGTTCCATGACCTCTGGCAGATGTGCTGACACTCCTTGGAGCACATCATATCAAAAGGAACACATACACCTGGTGGATGGATGCACCCAGGGCAGAGGAGTTATTTGATCATCCTTGTTTACCTGCAGAAGTAAAAAGAAAGGTCAAAGCATCCACCCTAAGATACAACTCCTGTTCAGAAGGTCCTCAAGAATTCCCTCAAGGCCCCAGGTGTCCTAAACAGAGTTTAATTTACAGTGGAGCACAGGGAGGGGCACAGGCTGTGATGCTCAGAGCAAGGCAGTTGCCTGCTTTTGAAACCTTTTTTCAAAACATTTACACATTTCCTTAGCTTCTTTGCGCTTCAGGTTTGGTCCCAGTCGTGTGTGTCACATCTGTGTATGGAGAGCTCCGTGCCCGTGGCAGTGCCCCAGCACGGGGAGGTTTGGTCACACTGGCTGGGGCACAGGCATGGTGTGGTGGTGAGAAGGTGAAAGTGTGGGTGAGAGGGGCCCGTGCCCTGCCAGTGCCACCTGCTGAGCTGTTTGTCCCTGTGCCACCCCAGCCAGGGCCCGGCACTGCTCCTGCCCCCGGGAAGAGCATCGCTGGCCCAGCTGGGGCTGGGCCAGCAGGGAAGGATTCACTGCACTCCCTGACCCAGGAGCTGCAATCCCGAGGGAAGTCCAGCCCTTGGGCACAGGGGAATGTCCRTCCCCAGTGCCCTGGAGAGACTGGGGTGGGGGTGAGGGCAGGAACCCCAGGCTCAGAGAGGAGGCAGAGCGACACCAACTCACTTCTATCTCCTAAAACAATGCTTTTCTTTTGAAGGTGAAAAATGTCGAAGTTTTATTGACCTTGCCCCGGCTTCTGAAAAAGGTAAGAGCACACAGCCAAGGCTTTTTCCTTCCATCTTACAGATTGCATCAGTGTTGTGTCTTGTGGGACCTGAGTGCCAGGGGAAGCAGGATCCCCCAGCACACAGGGACCCACATGTTATCCATGTTACACAGAGCCAGCTGGAACARGCTCCAAGGCTCTGTGACAGCTGTTTGCTCACTTTATGCAGGTCTGTCATTTATTTGATCTTAACTCAGATGGCTTTCTTCAAGAAAAATATTTATTTATGTTGTAAGACAGATGTCACTGTCATATTTTCTGAAAAATCCCTTCGCCAGGATTTCTTCTCCTGGGAAGATGAGAAGCCTCAGAGAAAAAAACAATATTATCTCATTTGCTTCTCCCTGTTTTTCTGCCTTGGAATGTGGCTGGAGATTGTTTACCAACAGGTGCATGTTTGATTGGTTTCATGTGAATTGTTTTTACTTAATGACCAATCACCATCAGCTGTGTCAGACTCTGAGGAGTCAGTCACAAGTTTTTAATGATCATTCTTGTTAAGCCTTCTGATGTATCCTTTCTCTATTCTTTAGTATAGCATAATATAA